>JBBGZY010000501.1:4132500-4602500 GCA_037952925.1 Lithobates clamitans | reverse complement strand
TGGGAAAAAAAGGACATCAATTTTGTTTGGGTGCAACGTCGCACGACCGCGCAATTGTCAGTTAAACCGACGCAGTGCCGAATCGCAAAAAGTGCTCTTGTCAGCAAGGGGGTAAAATCTTCCGGGGCTGAAGCGGTTAAAGATGATCTGAACTTAAAAATGAAACATTCATATATTGCATTCTCCAGTCCTTGTATGAAGTTGACTGCATTACTTTTCGTTTCTCAGTTTTATTTTTATTTTATTTTCAACTGATAAACCAGTGAATAAAACAATTGTTGCTTAGTGGCCTTCCTAGTCCTCCATTATACTGTATCTATAGAATAAGCTATGGTTGCCTCCAAAGATGGACTTCAAACATGTCTTCTTTTCTCTATTACATTGGTTTTGGGAAAATTAGCAGTTTACAGAATGAAGATAAGAGTATTTTATGCCTCCAGGTAAACTCAAAGTGACAGGGCACTGGGGTTGATTTACTAAAAGTGGAAAGTGCAAAATCTGGTGCAGCTCTGCATGGTAGCCAATCAACTTCTAACTTCAGCTGTTTCAATTAAAGTGATATTAAAGGCTTGTTTTTAAAAAAAATAACAAACATGTTATACTTGCCTGCTCTGTGCAGTTTTTTTGCACAGAGCAGCCCTGATCCTCCTCTTCTCATGTCCCACGCTGGCGCTCTTGACCTCTCCCTCCTTCCAAGTGCCCCCAGAGCAAGCAGCTTTCAGTGACCCCAGAGTGATTCATTCACACACAGAGCTACGACTCGGCTCTGCCCCTTCTCTCTCCTCATTGGCTCCAATGGCTGGCTGTGATTGACAATGGCTCCAATGGCTCCTGCTGCTGCCTCAGCCAATGAGGAGTGAAGGTCCCTAGAGAGCCCAGATTCTTGTGCACGTTGTTGGATTGAGAAGGGGCTCAGGTAAGTATTAGGGGGCTGCTGCACAGAGAAGGTTTTTTACCTTCATGCACAGAATGCATGAAGATGAAAAACCTTGGATTTTTACAGCCACTTTAAGCTTTCACAAAAAAAAAGAAAAACGCTGGAAGCTGATGCCGTGCTGTAGGGGTGTGGAATTTAATCGCTGCATCGATGCATTGCGATTCCGATGTCCCCGATGCGAAATCGATGCATGCGACTCGAAAAATCGATGTCTGGTGACATCATCCCGACATGCCCCGCCCCTCCCGGAGCAGTGCTCCGAGCGTTTTTGTCAAAATAGCTTTTGTAATAAAAGCAGAGTTATAATCCATTAAGTGGCCACCACTGTATGTGTTTTTTAAAATATGTGCCGCTCCATGCCTCATTTCTTATGCCGTGTACACACGGGCGGACTTTGACCGGACTGGTCCGACGGACCCAATCCGACCATGTGTGGTTTGCAGCGGACTTCCGACGGACCGTTTCGGTCGGAAATCCGACGGACTTTAAATTTGAAGGCTGCTTCAAATCTTTCCGTCGTAACTCCACCGGACTCAGTTCCTAACAGAAAGCCCGTTCGTCTGTAAGCTGGTCTGACAGACCAGATATGACGCAAGGGCAGGGTACTGCATCTCGCGCTCGCTGCAATAGGAAAAACAAATTTTCCTATTGCGGCGAGCGCAAGGGGGAGGCGACGATGTCTCTTAGGTCTGGTATGGATTTTAAGGGGAACCCCCCTACACCGAAAAAACTGTGTGGGGTCCCCCCAAAATCCATACCAGACCCCTATCCGAGCACGCAGCCCGGCCGGTCAGGAAAGGGGGTGGGGACGAGCGAGCGCCCCCCTCCTGAACCATATCAGGCCGCATGCCCTCAACATGGGGGGTGGGTGCTTTGGGGGAGGGGGGCACCCTGCAAGCCCCCCCACCCCAAAACACCTTGTTCCCATGTTGATGAGGACAAGGGCCTCTTCCCGACAACCCTGGCCATTGGTTGTCGGGGTCTGTGGGCGGGGGGCTTATCGGAATCCGGGAGCCCCCTTTAATAAGGTGGCCCCCAGATCCTGGCCCCCCACCCTATGTGAATGAGTATGGGGTACATCGTACAACTACCCATTCACCTAGGGAAAAAGTGTAAAAAAAAAACCACACTACAGCTCCGGGGGTCTTCTTTCGACTTCGGGGGTCTCTCCGGCATCTTCTCCCAATGTCCGGTTCTTCTCCGCATGTTTGGTTCTTCTCCCGGTGCTTGGCCTCTTCTCCTGCTCTCCGATTCTTCTGCCGGGCTCCTCCTCTATCTTCTACTCTTTTGGCGCTCTTTTGCTAGTGGTGGCCCGGTCTTCGTCGTCTTCTCCCCTCTTCTCTTCTTCCGATGTTGACACGACGCTCTCTCCCTCTGTAATGGTGTGTGAGCGGTGCGCGATGACTTATATAGGTGGTAACCCCGCCCCCTTATAACGTCACAGTCCCTGGGCATACTGGGACTGTGACGTCATAAGGGGGCGTGGTCAACATCACCCTGTGACCACGCTCCCTTATGACCTCACAGTGCCAGCATGCCCTGGGACTGTGACGTCATAAGGGGGCGGGGTCACCACCTATAAAAGTCATCGCGGAGCGCTCCACACACCATTACAGTGGGAGAGAGCATAGTGTCAACATGGGAAGAAGAGAAGAGGGGAGAAGACGACGAAGAAGACCGGGCCACCACTAGCAAAAGAGCAGAAGATAGCGGAGGAGCCTGGCAGTAGGGATGAGCTTCGTGTTCGAGTCGAACCCATGTTCGACTCGAACATCGGCTGTTCGACCGTCCGTCGAATTGCGAACGTTATGGGCCGTTCGCGCCAAATTCGTGTGGCGCGTCACGGCCCATAATTCACTGCGACATCGCAGTGCATTGCTGGCTGATGATTGGCCAAGCATGCACTATGACCCGCATGCTTGGCCAATCACAGCGCCGTCAGTAGAGAGAGCTGTAATTGGCCAAAGCCAGGGTGGCTTTGGCCAATTATGGCTCAGGGGATTTAGTACACGCCCCACACTATATAAGGCCGCCTGCATGGCGGCCCTGTGTAGTGTGTTCCGGTGTGCTGATAGAGAGAGAGACAGACAGTGTCATTTGATTTGAGTTAGCTAGATTAGGCTAGATCTGTTCCTGCTATTTACATTTAGTGCAGTGCGTCCTGCTCACAGTGTTCAGCTAGATCCGTTCCTGCTATTTACATTTAGTGCAGTGCGTCCTGCTCACAGTGTTCAGCTAGATCCGTTCCTGCTATTTACATTTAGTGCAGTCAGTGCGTCCTGCTCACAGTGTTCAGCTAGATCTGTTCCTGCTATTTACATTTAGTGCAGTCAGTGCGTCCTGCTCACAGTGTTCAGCTAGATCCGTTCCTGCTATTTACATTTAGTGCAGTGCGTCCTGCTCACAGTGTTCAGCTAGATCTGTTCCTGCTATTTACATTTAGTGCAGTGCGTCCTGCTCACAGTGTTCAGCTAGATCTGTTCCTGCTATTTACATTTAGTGCAGTGCGTCCTGCTCACAGTGTTCAGCTAGATCTGTTCCTGCTATTTACATTTAGTGCAGTGCGTCCTGCTCACAGTGTTCAGCTAGATTTGTTCCTGCTATTTACATTTAGTGCAGTGCGTCCTGCTCACAGTGTTCAGCTAGATCTGTTCCTGGTATTTACATTTAGTGCAGTGCGTCCTGCTCACAGTGTTCAGCTAGATCCGTTCCTGCTATTTACATTTAGTGCAGTGCGTCCTGCTCACAGTGTTCAGCTAGATCCGTTCCTGCTATTTACATTTAGTGCAGTCAGTGCGTCCTGCTCACAGTGTTCAGCTAGATCCGTTCCTGCTATTTACATTTAGTGCAGTCAGTGCGTCCTGCTCACAGTGTTCAGCTAGATCTGTTCCTGCTATTTACATTTAGTGCAGTCAGTGCGTCCTGCTCAGTGTTCAGCTAGATCCGTTCCTGCTATTTACATTTAGTGCAGTGCGTCCTGCTCACAGTGTTCAGCTAGATCCGTTCCTGTTATCTTCCTACTGACAGGCAGGCTTGTCTGGTTACAGTATATAAAGCTACCTGAAGAAAATTACAGGTGTTCTATCCCAGCTTAGTGCAGCTACAGGCCATTAGTATGTCTGGAAGGCCAAGAAGGAGAGGCAGACAGTCACAAGCCAATAAGAGAGGGCAAGCAGGCTCTGTGTCTAGTGCTGGTCGTGGAGACGGTGCATCCTCATCAGCCCGTGGCCATGGGACACGCTTAGCCTTTTTTTCGGCAGCTGGCCGTGTTGAGCCGCAACATGCAGAAAACTTGGTCGAGTGGATGACCAAGCCGTCCTCATCCTCCTCATCCTCTCTCACCCATGCCCAGGGTGCTTTGTCTGGCAAAGCAGCGGCCTCTTCCCTCAGCTCAATGTCATCAGTGACTCCTTCCGTAGCTCCACCATGTCCTCCTGAGGATTCCCTCAAACTGTTTGACCACAGTGTTGGGTACATGCTCCAGGAGGATGCCCAGCGTTTGGAAGGCTCTGATGATGATACTGAGCTCGATGAAGGCAGTAACATGAGCACGGACAGAGGGGGTGCCCAAGAAGGACAGCAATCTGGCAGTCATGCTCCCCCTGCTGCAGCATACTGCCAGGTTTGCTCCAGTGATGAGGAGGGAGGGGATGATGAGGTCACTGACTCAACGTGGGTGCCTGATAGGAGAGAGGAGGAGGAGGAGGAGGAGGAGGAGGAGGAGGAGGCGGCACATCACCAACGAGGCAGGATGCCCTCCAGGGGCCAGCCTAAGGGCAGCACATTGACTGCATCACACCCCAAAGCTCCACATGTGCAGGGCGCTGCAGTCTCTGCGCGTTATTCAAAAAGTTCTTTGGTGTGGGCTTTTTTTGAGACGAGTGCATCAGATCGCACCGCTGCTATTTGCAACATATGTCTCAAGCGTATCTCGCGTGGCCAAAACATCTCCCGCTTGGGTACCACATGCTTGACCAGACATATGTTGACCTGCCATGCAGTTCGTTGGCAAGCATATCTAAAAGACCCACACCAAAGAACAAAGAGGATCTCTCCTTGCTCCTCATCAGCTGAGATTTCCAACCCCACTAGACCTTCAGTCCTCTCTGAGACCTGCAGTGAGAGGAATGAAGGTGTAGAATTAGGTGTGTCACAGCCAAGTACTTGTGGGCAATCTGCTTTTGGTACACCGACGTCAGATTGTACCAGGCAAATTTCCCTGCCCCAGCTGCTGCACCGCCGAAAGAAGTTTGCTCCCAGCCATCCACATGCCCAGCGGTTGAATGCTAGCTTGGCAAAATTGCTAGCACTTCAACTGCTGCCTTTTCAGTTGGTAGACTCTGCCCCCTTCCGTGAGTTTGTGGAATGTGCGGTTCCTCAGTGGCAGGTACCCAAACGCCACTTTTTCTCACGGAAGGCGATTCCGGCTCTCTACCGGCATGTGGAAGGCAATGTCCATGCCTCGCTGGACAGGGCGGTCAGCGGTAAGGTGCATATTACCGCTGACTCATGGTCCAGCAGGCATGGACAGGGACGTTACTTAAGTTTCACGGCGCATTGGGTGACTCTGCTGGCAGCTGGGAAGGATGCAGGACAAGATGCAGTAGTGTTGGAGGTTGTTCCGCCACCACGCCTCCAAAATGCTGATTGTGACACACCTCTCTCCTCCACCCCCTCCTCTTCTTCTTCCTCCATGGCCTCTTCCTCGGAACCAGCTGTGCTCCGTAGGCGTTCAAGGGGCTACGCAAGTACGCAGGCCAAAAGATGCCATGCGGTGCTTGAGCTGGTGTGCTTGGGGGACAGGAGCCACACTGGGGCAGAGGTTCTGTCAGCTCTGCAGGGGCAGGTTCAGAGGTGGTTGACGCCACGCCAACTTAAGGCAGGAATGGTGGTTTGCGACAATGGCACCAACCTCCTCTCTGCCCTCCGACAGGAACAACTGACCCATGTGCCCTGTTTGGCTCACGTCCTTAACTTGGTGGTGCAGCGGTTCTTGGGCAGGTACCCGGGCTTACAGGATGTCCTGAGGCAGGCCAGGAAAGTCTGTGTGCATTTCCGCCGGTCATATAATGCCAGTGCTCGGCTGACGGACCTCCAAAAGGAGTTTAACCTGCCCAAGAACCGCCTAATCTGTGACATGCCCACCAGGTGGAACTCGACATTGGCCATGCTGCAGCGGCTGCACACGCAGCAGAGGGCCATCAATGAGTACCTGTGCGACTATGGCACCAGGACAGGGTCAGGGGACCTTGGTTTTTTTTCCCCACGCCAGTGGGCCATGATCAGGGATGCATGCACTGTCCTGTCACCATTCGAGGAGGCCACGAGGATGGTGAGCACTGACATGCATCAGTGACACTGTCCCCCTTGTCCACCTGTTGGAGCACACGCTGCGTGGAATAATGGACAGGGCACTTGAGGCAGAACAGAGGCAGGAAGAGGAGGACTTCCTTAGCTCTCAAGGCCCCCTTTATCCAGACAGTGTTCCTGCGTGCCCGCCGATCACACAGAAAGAGGACGAGGAGGAGGAGGAGGAGGAAGATTGTGTCAGTATGGAGGTGGAGCCTGGCACTCAGCATCAGCAGTCTTTAAGGGATCAGTCCCAAGGAACACATGGACTTGTACGTGGCTGGGAGGAGGTGGCTGCGGACGTTGTTGTCCTTAGTGACCCAGAGGACTCCGGACCGAATGCCTCAGCAAACCTACGCTGCATGGCCTCCCTGATCCTGCAAAGCCTGCGTAAGGATCCTCGTATTCGTGGTATCAAGGAGAAGGACCAATACTGGCTGGCAACCCTCCTTGATCCACGTTACAAGGGTAAGGTTGCGGACCTTATCTTGCCATCGCAGAGGGAGCAGAGGATGAAACATCTTCGGGAGGCCTTGCAGAAAGGTCTGTGCAACGCGTTCCCAGAGACTGGGAGGTTACAAACTCCTGTTTCTGGACAACGTGTTGCTGAGGCTTCGGTCAGTCAAAGAAGGAGCGGTGGAGAAGGTGGCCGTCTGACTGATGCGTTCAGACAATTTTTTGGTCCGCAGCCCCAAAGTATGATCGGTTCCAGCAACCATCGCCAGAGTCTGTTTTACATGGTGCAGGAATACCTAGGGGCAAGATCAGACTTGGACACCTTTCCCACCGAAAATCCTCTGGGTTACTGGGTCTTGAGGATGGATCACTGGCCAGAGCTTGCACAGTATGCAATTGAGCTACTGGCCTGTCCTGCATCCAGCGTTCTTTCGGAACGCACATTCAGTGCTGCTGGAGGCGTGGTAACCGATCACAGGGTGCGTCTGTCCACTGACTCGGTCGATCGGCTGACCTTCATAAAAATGAATCAGTCTTGGATCACCACCAGCTACCAAGCACCTGATGCTGATGTAACTGAATAATTTTTTTCAGATCCCTTCAAAGACTGCCTATGCTGATGCTGAGTGACTATCCCTGAGTAATTATCCTCTTCCTCCTCAATCATCACGCTGATAGCTTGTAAGAACATTTTTGGTTCTGGGCGCCACAACCAGTGCCTAAGGCACAATTTTTCAGCCCCTGTTTAACAGGGGCGTGTAATTACAATTTTTGATGTAATACTTTGCAGCAGGGCTCGTTCCTGCGTTCCAACTAGAGTGTATGTGAGGGGTTGCAGTGTTGTGGCACCAGCACCAGTGCCTAAGGCCTAATTTTTCAGCTCCTGTTCAACAGGGGCATGTAATTACAATTCTTGATCTAATATTTCACAGCAGGGCCCTGTGAGGGCTTAGTGTTTTGGCCACAGCAACACCTAAGGCCCAAATTTCTGCTGAGTATATAGGGCAGGACCCTACTTTCAAACATCTAACTTACAAACGACTCCTACTTGCAAACGGAAGGAGACAACAGGAAGTGAGATGAAATCTACCCCTAGGAAGGGAAATTCTCTCATGTAAGAGTTAATATGGGAAAACAATTTCTCCTTTCCACTGATGCTTTCCAATCCTTGTTCCACAAAAAAACCCAAATTTTCAAAAAACATTTTTCATTGGGACAAAAAAGTGAGGTGAAATCTTCTGAAGAGGAGGAAAGACGCAAAACAAATGTCACAGGGGTGATAACCCTTCCCTATGTTTTCCAAAAAGCTTAGAAAAGATTTTTTGGCTGGAGCTAAACACGTTAAAAATGTTCAAAATTACAAACAGATTCTACTTAACAACAAACCTACAGTCCCTGTCTTGTTTGCACCGCCTGTATACTGCTGTTCAGAGTATATAGGGACCTTTCCTTATTTTATTTTGGGTGCGGGGTTCCCCTTAATATCCATACAAGACCCAAAGGGCCTGGTAATGGACTGGGGGGTACCCATGCCGTTTGTCTCACTGATTTTCATCCATATTGCCATGACCCGACATGACATTAAACCCGCAGTTTTAAATTAGATTTTTTCCTTTAAAAATGACATTTGGTGCAGGGACTGTTCTAAACATGGGAAACACGCGTCACTTTACAGGCATACTATAGACACCCCCCAGGTACGATATTTAAAGGAATATTTCACTTTTTTTTTTCTACTTTAAGCATCATTAAAATCACTGCTCCCGAAAAAACGGCCGTTTTTAAAAGTTTTTTTTTGCATTGATACATGTCCCCTGGGGTAGGACCCGGGTCCCCACACCCTTTTTAGGACAATACCATGCAAATTAGCCTTTAAAATGAGCACTTTTGATTTCGAACGTTCGAGTCCCATAGATGTCAATGGGGTTCTAACGTTCGTGCGAACTTGCGGTCCGTTCGCGGGTTCTGGTGCGGGGGTGTTTGGCTCATCCCTACCTGGCAGAAGAACCGGAGAGCGGAAGAAGAGGCCAAGCACTGGGAGAAGAACCGAACATGCGGAGAAGAACCGGACATCGGGAGAAGACGCCGGAGAGACCCCCGAAGTCGGAAGAAGACCCCAGGAGCTGTCTAATAAATTACTTTAAAAACCTGTCTAGTGTGTTTTTTTTATTGACACTTTTTCCCTAGGTGAATGGGTAGGGGTACGATGTATTATTAAGGGGGCTCCCGGATTCCGATAAGCCCCCCGCCCACAGACTCTGACAATCAACGACTAGGGTTGTTGGGAAGAGGCCCTTGTCCTCATCAACATGGGGACAAGGTGCTTGGGGGGGCGCAGGGCCCCCCTCCCCCAAAGCACCCACCCCTCATGTTGAGGGCATGCGGCCTGGTACGGATCAGGAGGGGGGGGGGCGTTCGCTCATCCCCACTCCCTTTCCTGACCGGCCGGGCTGCGTGCTCGGATAGTGGTCTGGTATGGATTTTGGGGGGACCCCACGCCATTTTTCCTGCGTAGGGGGTTCCCCTTAAAATCCATACCAGACCTAAGGGCCTAGTATGCCCCGCAACGGGGCTTGCAAGGTGTCAGTCTCGCCGATAAAAGTGGCGAGATTGACTTCCTTTTCTAGTCCCGTCGTACCCGAGTCACATTCAGAATGAACGGACTTGTTCATGTGTGTGCAAGTCCGTTCATTTGGAAAGATTGCCGTAACTCCGTTGGGAAATAGGTCCTCCGGGAAGTCCGGTCGTGTGTAGGCAAGTCAGTTTGTAAAAAAAAGTCCGGCGGAAGTCTGTCAAAAGTCCGTCGGAAAGCCCGTCGGACCAGTCTTTTTGAAAAGTCCAACCGTGTGTACGTTGCATAAGTGTGTGTATATTGTATAACTGTATATGCCGCTCATGTGACTGCCAGGTCCAGCCCGCCTCTCTCCTCTCACGTCTCTCCTTTAGTCAGCCCCGCCCACCTCTCTTCTCTCTCCTCTCACATCTCTCCTGAAGTCAGCCCCGCCCGCCTCTTCTGATCTGATAGCTACAGTCGGTGGGCGGGGCTGAGAACTCCCACTGACATCAGGAGAGACTGTGAGGAGAGAGGCGGGCGGGACCGAGCAGTCACATGAGCGACATATACAGTTATACACACACACTAAGAAATGAGGTATGAAGCTGCATATATTTTAACCACTTCAATACAGGGCTTTTATACACCCTTCCTTCCCAGACCAAATATTTATCTTTCAGCGCTCACACTTTTAATGACAATTACTCAGTCATGCTACACTGTACCCAAACCAAATTTTTATCATTTTTTTCTCACAAACATAGCTTTCTTTTGGTGGTATTTAATCACTGCTGTTTTTTTTTATTTTTTGCAATATAAGCGAAAAAGAGACATTTTTGAAAAAAAAAACACTTTTTTTTAGTTTCTATTGTAAAAATTTGCAAATAAGTAATTTTTCTTCATAAATTTGGGCCAAAATGTATACTGCTACATATCTTTAGTAAAAATAACCCAAATTAGTGTATATTATTTGGTCTCTGTGAAAGTTATAGAGTCTACAAGCTATGGTGCAAATCATTGAAAAATTATCACATCTGATCACAAGTGATGTACTGAAGGCCTATCTCATGTCTTGAGGCCCTAACAAGCCAGGAAAGTACAAATACTCCCCAAATTACCCCTTTTTGGAAAGCAGACATCCCAAGGTATTTAGTAAGAGGCATGGTGAGTTTTTTGAAGTTGTAATTTTTTCCCACAATTCTTGGAAATTTTTTTTTTTTTTTTGCACAAAATTGTCATAACAAGTCATTTCTCTCACACAGCACATGCATACTTGCAATGACACCCCAAAATACATTCTGCTACTCCTCCTGAGTATAATGATACCATGTGTGTGAGACTTTTACACAGCCTGGCCACATACAGAGGTCTAACATCCAACTAGCACCGTCAGGCGTTTTACGAGCATAAATTGCACATCTCATTTGATGACAACCTATCACACTTTTGAAGGCCCTGGAGCACCAGGTCAATGGAAACACCCACAAAATGACCCCATTTTGGAAAGCTAACACCCCAACGTATAATCTATGAGGCATAATGAGTCTTTTGAATGGTTCATTTTTTTCCCGAAGTTTTTGGAAACTGTGAAAAAACAAAGTTGTCCATTCATAAGATATTTCCAACACATAGCATGTACATAGCAAAAATGACACCCCAAAATACATTCTGCTACTTCTGAGTATGGCGATACCACATGTGTGAGACTTTTACATAGTCTGGCCACATACAGAGGCCCAACATCCAAGTAGCACTGTCAGTTGTTCTAGGAGCATACATTACACACGAATTCCTGCCAACCTATCACATTGTTGAAGGCCCTTCATATTTCTAACACATAGCATGTACTGTACATACCAATTACAAACCAAAATACATTCTGCTGAGTAAAGGGTGAAGAAAAGATTACCTGCAGTTTTAGTAGTGCAGTGGTCCACAGAGAAGAGCATCGGTCCAGGCAGCAGGCAGGAACGTGGACAGCGACAGCAAAACAGGCAGCAGGCAGGAATAGTCAGTACAGGTAGAGATGTCAGCACAGCCAAAGCATTAGTCCAGATAGCAGGCAGGGATGTGGTCAGAAGCAGCAAAAGGATCAAAGGATCGTCCATGCAGCAGGCAGGAATACTGTCCATAGTTAGTACATGCAGCAGGCAGAGGTATGGTCAGCACAGCCAGAGTATTTGTCCAGGGAGCAGGCAGTACCATCAAGCTTAGGGCATCGGTCAGGAAAGAATGGGGACAGGGGTGGAGGCTTCTCCCACCCAAATCGCTTTGAAGCCTCCGGGCAACCAGACCCTGTTATGGGAACACAGAAAACCAAAAACTGGTTTTCTGAACTCCGAACACTATTCTGGAGCCCCTCACATATGTGAGACCCCTGTGTACCAGGGTGAAAGATCAATCCAAGGGGCAGGCAAAAACATGGTCAACAGGCCGAGGTCAGTGCAGGTAAAAGGCAGAAATAGACGGTAGGCAGAGGCATAGTCGATACAGTCCAGGGTCAGTTTACGTGAAAGGCAAAAACATGGCGGAAAAACAATGCAGACGGTAGGCATAGGCATAGTCGAGAAACAGGCCAGTGTCGGTTCACATGGAAGGCAATGATATGGTTGGTTGAGGAAGGGAAATATTCAGGACAGAAATTAAAAACGGGGAAATGGCAGTATTAGAAATATGGACTAATAATTTTCCAGAGTGTGATATTGCCTGAAGCATTCTCCGATGCAAAGCCCAGGTTGGGAGGGACAGTCGGTACAATGGAAGCTGGTATCTTTCCTAATTCCTTTTTTGGTGCACACCAGACATTTTTTTTGGCGTCGTCTTCTGGATCCTGGTGGTGGAATATGGTCCGGGAAATTTATATATATATATATATATATATATCCCAGCTTAGTGCAGCAACATGCGGAAGACTTGGTCGAGTGGAAGACCAAGCCGTCCTCATCCTCTCACCCATGCCCAGGGTACTTTGGCAAAGCAGCGGCCTCTTCCCTCGGCTCAATGTCATCAGTGACTCCTTCCCTAGCCCCACCATGTCCTCCTGAGGAGTCCCTCGAACTGTTTGACCACAGTGTTGGGTACATGCTCCAGGAGGATGCCCAGCGTTTGGAAGGCTCTGATGATGATACTGAGCTTGATGAAGGCAGTAACATGAGCACGGACAGAGGGGGTGCCCAAGAAGGACAGCAATCTGGCAGTCATGCTCCCCCTGCTGCAGCATACTGCCAGGTTTGCTCCAGTGATGAGGATTGAGGGGATGATGAGGTCACTGACTCAACGTGGGTGCCTTATAGGAGAGAGGAGGAGGAGGAGGAGGAGTGGCACATCAGCAACGAGGCAGGATGCCCTCCAGGGGCCAGCCTAAGGGCAGCACATTGACTGCATCACACCCCAAAGCTCCACATGTGCAGGGCGCTGCAGTCTCTGCGCATTATTCAAAAAGTTCTTTGGTGTGGGCCTTTTTTGAGACGAGTGCATCAGATCGCACTGCTGCTATTTGCAACATATCTCGCGTGGCCAAAACATCTCCCGCTTGGGTACCACATGCTTGACCAGGCATATGTTGACCTGCCATGCAGTTCGTTGGCAAGCGTATCTAAAAGACCCACACTAAAGAACAAAGAGGACCTCTCCTTGCTCCTCATCAGCTGAGATCTCCAACCCCACTAGACCTTCAGTCCTCTCTGAGACCTGCGCTGAGAGGAATGAAGGTGTAGAATTAGGTGTGTCACAGCCAAGTACTTGTGGGCAATCTGCTTTTGGTACACCGATGTCAGATTGTACCAGGCAAATTTCCCTGCCCCAGCTGCTGCACCGCCGAAAGAAGTTTGCTCCCAGCCATCCACATGCCCGGCGGTTGAATGCTAGCTTGGCAAAATTGCTAGCACTTCAACTGCTGCCTTTTCAGTTGGTAGACTCTGCCCCCTTCTGTGAGTTTGTGGAATGTGTGGTTCCTCAGTGGCAGGTACCCAAACGCCACTTTTTCTCACGGAAGGCGATTCCGGCTCTCTACCGGCATGTGGAAGGCAATGTCCATGCCTCGCTTGACAGGACAGTCAGCGGTAAGGTGCATATTACCGCTGACTCATGGTCCAGCAGGCATGGACAGGGATGTTACCTAAGTTTCACGGCGCATTGGGTGACTCTGCTGGCAGCTGGGAAGGATGCAGGACAAGGTACAGTAGTGTCGGAGGTTGTTCCGCCACCACGCCTCCAAAATGCTAATGATTGTGACACACCTCTCTCCTCCACCCCCTCCTCTTCTTCTTCCATGGCCTCTTCCTGTGCTTTGTCCTCGGAACCAGCGGTGCTCCGTAGCCGTTCAAGGGGCTACGCAAGTACGCAGGCCAAAAGATGCCATGCGGTGCTTGAGCTGGTGTGCTTGGGGGACAGGAGCCACACTGGGGCAGAGGTTCTGTCAGCTCTGCAGGGGCAGGTTCAGAGGTGGTTGACGCCACGCCAACTTAAGGCAGGAATGGTGGTTTGCGACAAAGGCACCAACCTCCTCTCTGCCCTCCGACAGGGACAAATGACCCATGTGCCCTGTTTGGCTCACGTCCTTAACTTGGTGGTGCAGCGGTTCTTGGGCAGGTACCCGGGCTTACAGGATGTCCTGAGTCTGCTCGGCTGACGGACCTCCAAAAAGGAGTTTAACCTGCCCAAGAACCGCCTAATCTGTGACATGCCCACCAGGTGGAACTCAACGTTGGCCATGCTGCAGCGGCTGCACACGCAGCAGAGGGCCATCAATGAGTACCTGTGCGACTATGGCACCAGGACAGGGTCAGGGGGGCTTGGTTTTTTCTCCACGCCAGTGGGCCATGATCAGGGATGCATGCACTGTCCTGTCACCATTTGAGGAGGCCACGAGGATGGTGAGCAGTGACAGTGCATGCATCAGTGACACTGTCCCCCTTGTCCACCTGTTGGAGCACACGTTGCGTGGAATAATGGACAGGGCACTTGAGGCAGAACAGAGGCAGGAAGAGGAGGACTTCCTTAGCTCTCAAGGTCCCCTTTATCCAGACAGTGTTCCTGCGTGCCCGCCGATCACACAGGAAGAGGACGAGGAGGAGGAGGAGGAAGATTGTGTCAGTATGGAGGTGGAGCCTGGCACTCAGCATCAGCAGCAGTCTTTAAGGGATCAGTCCCAAGAAACACATGGACTTGTACGTGGCTGGGAGGAGGTGGCTGCGGACCAAGTCGTCAGTGACCCAGAGGACTCCGGACCGAATGCCTCAGCAAACCTACGCTGCATGGCCTCCCTGATCCTGCAAAGCCTGCGGAAGGATCCTCGTATTCGTGGTATCAAGGAGAAGGACCAATACTGCCTGGCAACCCTCCTTGATCCACGTTACAAGGGTAAGGTTGGGGACCTTATCTTGCCATCGCAGAGGGAGCAGAGGATGAAACATCTTCGGGAGGCCTTGCAGAAAGGTCTGTGCAATGCGTTCCCAGAGACTGGGAGGTTACAAACTCCTGTTTCTGGACAAAGTGTTGCTGAGGCTTCGGTCAGTCAAAGGAGGAGCGGTGGAGAAGGTGGCCGTCTGACCGATGCGTTCAGACAATTTTTTGGTCCGCAGCCCCAAGGTATGATCGGTTCCAGCAACCATCGCCAGCGTCTGTTTTACATGGTGCAGGAATACCTAGGGGCAAGATCAGACTTGGACACCTTTCCCACCGAAAATCCTCTGGGTTACTGGGTCTTGAGGATGGATCATTGGCCAGAGCTTGCACAGTATGCAATTGAGCTACTGGCCTGTCTTGCATCCAGCGTTCTTTCGGAACGCACATTCAGTGCTGCTGGAGGCGTGGTAACTGATCACAGGGTGCGTCTGTCCACCGACTCGGTCGATCGACTGACCTTCATAAAAATGAATCAGTCTTGGATCACCACCAGCTACCAAGCACCTGATGCTGATGTAACCGAATAATTTTTTTTGAAATCTCAGATCCCTTCAAAGACTGCCTATGCTGATGCTGAGTGACTATCCCTGAGTAATTATCCTCTTCCTCCTCAATCATCACGCTGATAGCTTGTAAAAACATTTTTGGTTCTGGGCGCCACTACCAGTGCCTAAGGCACAATTTTTCAGCCCCTGTTTAACAGGGGCGTGTAATTACAATTTTTGATGCAATACTTTGCAGCAGGGCTCGTTCCTGCGTTCCAACTAGAGTGTCTGTGAGGGGTTGCAGTGTTGTGGCACCAGCACCACCACCACCACCAAAGGCCCAATTTTTCTGCCCCTGTTCAACAGGGGCATGTATTACAATTCTTGATCTAATATTTCACAGCAGGGCCCTGTGAGGGCTTACAGTGTTGTGGACACAACTACATCTAAAGCCCAAATTTCTGCTGAGTATATAGGGCAGGCCCCTACTTTCAAACATCTAACTTACAAATGACTCCTACTTGCATACGGAAGGAGACAACAGGAAGTGAGATGAAATCTACCCCTAGGAAGGGAAATTCTCTCCTGTAAGAGTTAATATGGGAAAAACATTTCTCCTTTCCACTGATGCTTTCCAATCCTTGTTCCACAAAAAAAACCCTAAATTCTCAAAAAGCATTTGTCATTGGGACAAAAAGTGAGGTGAAATCTTCTAAAGAGGAGGAAAGACAGCAAAACAAATGTCACAGGGGTGATAACCCTTCCCTATGTTTTCCAAAAAGCTTAAAAAAGATTTTTTGGCTGGAGCTAAACACGTTAAAAATGTACCCGTTCAAAATGACAAACAGATTCTACTTAACAACAAACCTACAGTCCCTGTCTTGTTTGCACCGCCTGTATACTGCTGTTCAGAGTATATAGGGCCTGGTGGCCCCACACCTTTCCTTATTTAATTTGGGTGCGGGGTTCCCCTTAATATCCATACAAGACCCAAAAGGCCTGGTAATGGACTGGGGGGTACCCATGGTGTTTGTCTCACTGATTTTCATCCATATTGCCAGGACCGGACATTACATTAAACCCGCAGTTTTAAATGAGATTTTTTCCTTAAAAAATGACATTTGGTGCAGGGACTGTTCTAAACACGGGAAACACGCGCCACTTTACAGGCATACTATAGACACCCCCCCCAGGTACGATATTTAAAGGAATATTTCACCTTTTTTTTTTTACTTTAAGCATCATTAAAATCACTGCTCCCGAAAAAACGGCTGTTTTTAAACGTTTTTTTTGCATTGATACATGTCCCCTGGGGTAGGACCCGGGTCCCCAAACCCTTTTTAGGACAATACCATGCAAATTAGCCTTTAAAATGAGCACTTTTGATTTCGAACGTTCGAGTCCCATAGACGTCAATGGGGTTCTAATGTTCGTGCAAACTTTCGGTCCGTTCGCAGGTTCTGGTGCGAACCGAAGGGTGTTCGGCTCATCCCTACTCTTTAACCACTTCAGCCCTGTAAGATTTCCCCCCTTAATGACCAGGCCATTTTTTGTGGTTCTTCTCCCAGTGCTTGGCCTCTTCTCCTGCTCTCCGGTTCTTCTGCCGGGCTCCTCCATTATCTTCTGCTCTTTTGCTAGTGGTGGCCCGGTCTTCTTCGTCGTCTTCTCCCCCTTCTCTTCTTCCGATGTTGACACAATGCTCACTCCCGCTGTAATGGTGTGTGGAGCGCTTCGCGATGACTTTTATAGGCGGTGACCCCACCACCTTATGACATCACAGTCCCGGGACATGCTGGGACTGTGAGGTCATAAGGGGGCGTGGTTTCGAAAAAAACCCGATATTTTTTACTTTTTGTTATAATAACTCAGAGCGTACGCACATATGTGGCCTCAGTTTTAAGGGGTTATATTGTGATGATGCATGCAGCTGCATGCATCATTCTGGTATCGTTTTTTAGAGCGGGCGGTCGGCTCTTCAGGAATAGCAACCAATGCAGCTAAAAGCCGCTCGACTGTTATACTGGGGGAGCGAGAGTGGGCGTCCCCCCTCCCACTGCCTTCCGCCACTCTTCCCCGGCCTTCCTTCCCACCGGGAGACCCAAGACACGATGCAGCACTTCTGCCGGATAGAGTAAGACTGGAACGAAGCTGGAAATGACTTTGTTCCAGTCTTATATCTGTAAACACCGTAGCAACGTCACAACGTCACTTCTGGTTTACTCCACTGCCAATGGCGCAGTTTTAAAAAAAAAAAGAAAGTATTCAGAATCACCGTTTTTGGCAATCTGAATACTTTGAAGTGCATAGGAGGGAAAAATAAATAAAGAAATAAGAAAAAATAAATACAATTTTTTAAAGCGCCCCCATCCCCGCGAGCTCGCGCAGCAAAGAAAATGCACACGTGACTTGCGCCCGCATATGATCACACTTTCCCTCAGGTGACTCTCAGCACCTTCTCTGCACGTGGAGGGCAGTGAATCGTTAGATACTGGCAGGATTTCACTGTTGTAGCGTCGGACCTCTCGTCTGGTCACCGCTAAAGATGGAGGACGGCTGTGCGGTATTGGAGCCAAAACGAGGCTTGGATCGCAAGCGGCATTGTCACAGGATGATGACGTCACAATAATGCAATGCGTTTCCGAGCGTGCGTGCTCTGAGTGGTACGGTAGCCGCGCTCCTTTGTCAAGCATGATGGACAGGTAAAAGAACAATGTTATATAGTGTGGCAGTCCCCCCCCCCCCCATATTGTATTTTCCAACTAACAAATGAACAATGAGAAATGGCCTTTTAAAGGTTCAGTATATCTGGTAAGCAGGCATTCCTTACTTTTGGTGGTCTTATATGGTGTCCATGTCACAGGGGATTGAAGGGAACTGTATTGTCCGAGAGTCTACATATGGACTAAAAACATAAGATTCTGACACTCTTACCTATCACCCTGTTCTTCACAGCACCCTTTCTTCAACAAGGAGGACGTTTTCAGCACCAAATGTTTAATGTTGTACATGCTTTTATTTTTCTCTTCTACAATTAGGAGGATTGTTTACCATCAGATATTTGTGCTGCACGTTTTATTAGCATATATTTATGTTATGCATATCAGCTGAGCGCTACTCTGTTCTAGCTTATGCCCTTTACTCTAATACCCCTAACTAAAATCCAGTGGAACCAATTGCCTTCAGAAGTCACCTAATTAGTAAATAGTGTCCACCTGTGTGTAATTTAATCTCAGTATAAATACAGCTGTTCTGTGAAACCTTCAGAGGTTTGTTAGAGAACCTTAGTGAACAAAAAGCATCATAAAGGCCAAGAAACACACCAGACAGGACAGAGATAAAGTTGTGGAGAAGTTTAAACAGGGTTAGGTTATAAAAAAATATCCCAAGCTTTAAACATTCTTACGGAGCACTGTTCAATCCATCACCCAAAAATGGAAAGCATATGGCACAACTGCGAACCTACCAAGACATGGCCGTTCACCTCAACTGACAGGCCGGGCAAGGAGAGCATTATTCAGAGAAGCAGCCAAGCCACCCATGGTAACGCTGGAGGATCTACAGAGATCCACAGCTTAGGTGGGAGAATTTTTCCACAGGACAACTATTAATCGTGAACTCCACAAATCTGGTCTTTCTGGAAGAGTGGCAAGAAGAAAGGTATTGTGTAAAGAAAGCCATAGGAAGTCCCATTTGCAGTTTGCGAGGAGCCATGTGGAGGACACAGCACACGTGGAATGAAGAAGGTGGAAGAAGGTGCTCTGGTCAGATGAGACCAAAATTTAACTTTTTGGCCTAAAAGCAAAACGCTATGTGTGGCAGAAAACTCACCCTGAAAACACCATCCCTACCGTCAAAAACATGCCGGTGGCAGCATTATGTTGTGGGGATGCTTTTTTTCAGCAGGGATAGGAAAGCTGGTCAGAGTTGATGGGAAGATGGATGGAGCCAAATGTAGGGCAATCTTAAAGAAAACCTGTTAGAGTCTGCAAAAGACTTGAGACTTTCAGCAGGAAAACGACCCTAAACATACAGCCAGAGCTACAATGGAATGGTTTAGATCAAAGCAAATTCAGGTGTTAGAATGGCCCAGTCAAAGTCAATACCTAAATCCAATTAAGAATCTGTGACAAGTTGTAATTGCAGTGAAAGGTGGTTCTACAAAATATTGACTCAGGGGGGATGAATACAAATGCACGCCACACTTTTCAGATATTTGTAAAACCATTTATCATTTTCCTTTCACTTCACAATTATATGCCACTTTGTGTTGGTCTAGCACATAAAATCCCAATAGAATACATTTACGTTTTTGGTAGTAACAAGACAAAATGTGGAACATTTCAAGGGGTATGAATACTTTTTCAAGGCACTGTATATGATGGTGCATTATTGCAGAAGAAGCAAAGTAAAAGAACAAGTATTAAAAAAAAAGACAGCAGACAGACTTGGGCGGCTGAAATTGCACTCCCCCACACCCACATAACTAATATAGCAAGCACAATATTTTTCAACAAAAAACACAAAAGGGAATCTAAGCCACCAAGTTCAAACCTCAAACATCAAGGAGGATTCACAGATCGCCAGGGAGCCTGAGCCATTATAAGCAGAACTGTTAACAACATCTACAGAGCGATAGATAGTTGACAAGGTTTTGGTTTAGAATACAAGTTGACTAAACAGCAATTTTCTCAACGGTAATGATCATGTTGTTTCTTTCAGCTACTTAATTTGATGCAAAGGACCAGGACTATGTAATGTTCTTAATAGCTTTAGGTGTGCTTGCTGATTATTTTGCAGCCTTTATAAAAGGGCACCTTGTGTTTCAATTTTCCAGGTGCTAGATAAGAAAAAAAGTCCTATGAGATTAACATTATTTAAGATCAATCCATATTGTACATGTAAAGCTTTCTACCCTGGCTTATTATTCGTTTTCTTAGACTAAAAGTTGCAAAGTAGTTTACTCACTGCTAATGGAGCAAAATAGTTGATGGTATCTTTTTGAACTCTTCTCAAATGTTTAGCTTATTATTTTATAGGCATTCAGTTCTCATTACTAGCCATCTGCTCCAACATACCTTTTAAATCACTGTATTTTCCAACATTGACACAATCCTTTCATAGCTATTCATTTTTGTGTTATTTAAAAGTCTCCTTTTACATGGAGTTATGCTATTAGATTAAATAGTACCTGCGCTTTGTCTGTCAACTATTTCAGATTCTTACAATGACTACTAGTGTGGGCTCACAGTAATGAGCATTATTATTTCAATTCATTATTATTTTCATAGGTTAAAAGCATTATGATTACATATTTTGCATCTACATTGTTTGGTCTATTTACAGTTTTATTTTTTTGAAGCAGAACTGGAGTAAAATAACTGAAATGGAAAGAAGCCTAAGCCACAAACAATAAAGCAGAGAATTTAATACTCTCTTTCCTACCATCCCTACTCCCCGAATTTGCTCACCTTTCCCATGCCATGTTGAGTTTTGAAAAATATTCAGTTGGGTGCTCTTGTGAAAAAAGAATGAAGTCCCATTACTGGAAGCTCAGAACTGATCTCTTGTGAGACCTCACTCTAGGGTGTATAAAATGACAAATGCTGGGTGTGGAGCAAGCATAGCACAAGTTCAGAATCGCTGCTTCTGTATTTACAAGTGACAGCTCTTCTCTCCCGGCGGCCACTCTGATTCCATTGGGTAATCAGTTACTTAAAACAATTTTTTTACTTTTGGGGTAAAGGTTTTATGTAAATAAATAAAAGCTGAGCATCACAGTCAGTGATAAAGGTCTGCCTCATCCCTGTAACTGCAAGAGAGATTTTCTGTTGAAAAACAACAGACTTGCTGGCTGGACCACCAGATGAAAATAAAAGAAATTCTAAAAAAGAAAACTAAAAAATACAGTAACTGCTGGCACACGGTTACTGTGCTCATGACTAGTGGCAATCACTATAATAGGGCACATAGGTTAGTAAGAGACATAATCCATGAATATTGCTACTGAGAGTTAAATGTCCATAGATAAATAATTGCGGCAGCTGTCCTCAGAGAAAGCCAGCTCTGTGGAATAAGCAAAGGGGAAAGCAGGAAGCGCCACCTGAGTGTAGTTTTAGTAAAAACAAATTATTAACAAAGATACAAAACACTCACAAGTTGTGAGGTTAAAAGTATGCTAATCTGTTGGTATAGTGTCCTTCAGGTCTCTCATGGTGTCCTTGTGCTGTATCCACATGTGTAGCCTATTGTCAGGTCACCTTGAGGCTAGGTGACAGATGCACTCTGTAGGAGTCAGAAGTGCACCGCTAAGGTAGTGGACCCTAGGACTGACTGCTGCGGATTGAACCCTGGGAGGTTCAGGAAGCAGGTCTACTGGATCACTGACACAGATCCCACTGGGAGCTAGAGCATAGATTCCCCAGGGCGCGGAGTCTAAGAGCCAGCAGGTGTTCACCAGAGCCTCTAGTGGTGAGGATGGACTGCACTGCAGTCTGGCTCCAGGTCGTGGCCCCCAGGGTCTTACAGCTCACACCCACGGTAGACTACAGGAGAAGTGGAAGGAGGCAGCAGGCTGGAACAACAAGGAAAGTAAGGGACAAGCCAAGGTCAGGGCCACAAGCAGACAAGGACAACAGAGTTCACACCAAGGTTCAGGGTCACAGGCAAACAGGGATGGTCGGGGACACGCCAAAGGTCAGGGTCACGAGCAGACAGGAATAGTTAAGAACAGGCCAAAGCCTTTGCCAGACAAAGTATCCTAAGCCTGGGTGAAAGAAGATGAGGACGGATTGGTCATCCACTCTACCAAGTCTTCAGCTGCCAAAAAAAAGGACAAGCGTGTCCCACGGCCACGTGCTGATGAGGCTGCACCGTCTCCACGACCAGCACTGTTGCCTCTAGACACAGAGCCTGCTTGCCCTCTTTTATTGGCTTGTGACTGTCTGCCTCTCCTTGTTGGCCTTCCAGACATACTAATGGCCTGCAGTGAGATGTAGATATCTATATATAAGATACAGATATAGATCTATATAGATATAGGTATAGGTATAGATAGTAACCTGGGGACAGGTAGCAGGTACAAAGCTACCTGGGATGAGCAGTCTTTCAGGCACAGATACCAAATCCAGTGAAATAGTGACAAACAGTGCGGTGTTTATTTGTGATATATACACGTCTATATACAGGTGCTGTACAGTGTTCCAAAAAACAAATAGGAACAAAAATAGCCAAAACAAAACCTAGCCGTGTCTCGGCAATAACTAAACAATATTTACAGATCCTAACTACCAAGCTGAGCAAGCCTACAGCTTGTCAGCTTCCACATACCTTTTTGCTCTCCTACACAGAAGTTTGTCTGAGTATCCCAGGCCAAGAGCAAGGGCTGTCTGCTCAGGTGAGCTTAAATTAGCCTGGGGGAGAGGACCAAGACCTGAACTGGACCATGGATCAGAGATCCCTGAACCTGTATGAGAGGAGCCTGGGAGATGTATAAACCCCGAACAGGACTTTTCCTGGCTCTCTCTGGGACGCTCTGCCACATATCCTCCCCCTTGTTTCAACCCCAGGGTTGGAACACCTGTAGCCCAACAGGAGTGAACACGGGACAGGGCATCTACATTCCCCATCTCAACACCTGGCTTGTGTTTTACAGTGAATGAGTAATCCTGTAGAGCCAAAAACCACCGGTTCACCCGTCTATTAGTCTCCTTCTTTTGGGCCATCCATTTCAGAGGAGCATGGTCAGTTATTAACTCAAACTGGCGTCCTAACAAATAGTACCTGAGTGCGTCCACAGCCCACTTTATAGCTAAACACTCCTTTTCAATGACTGCATACCTCTCATGGTCATTGAGCTTTCTGCTTAGGTACACCACAGGGTGTTCTTCCCCATTGTGTACCTGTGATAGTACTGCCCAGATACCAACATCAGACGCATCCGTCTGAACCAAAAAATCTTTGGAGAAATCGGGGGAGTACAGTACTGGTTGTGCACAAAGAGCCTTCTTCAGGACTTGGAAAGATTCCTCTGCTACTGAGGACCATTTCACCATTACAGAGTCTTTCCCTTTCGTAAGGTCTGTCAGTGGGGCATCTATAGTTGCAAAATTTGGGATAAATCTTCTATAATACCCCGCAATGCCAAGAAAGGCCCTGACCTGCTTCTTGTTTGCAGGACGTGGCCATTCCTGGATGGCTTCTATTTTATTCACTTGAGGTTTTATGACACCACGCCCAATAGTGTAGCCCAATGGCATATTTTTTTGGATTTGCTGTAAAACCTTCTTTGAAGAGGGAATCAAGGACAGCCTGGACACGGGGCAAGTGAGACTCCCAGTCAGTGCTATGTACCACTATGTCATCTAGATATGCTGCTGCATATTGTCGGTGGGGTCTTAGAGTCCTGTCCATGGCCCTCTGAAATGTCGCTGGGGCATTTTGCAACCCAAAAGGCATTTTTGTATATTGAAAGGAACCCTCCGGGGTCACAAATGCAGTCTTCTCTTTGGCGCTACCAGTCAGGGGTATTTGCCAATAACCTTTTGTCAAGTCCAAAGTGGTCAGATAGCGAGCCTTGCCAAGTCGGTCTCTAAGTTCGTCCACTCTGGGCATTGGGTACATGTCAAACTTTGTCACTGCATTAAGCTTCCTGAAGTCATTACAGAACCTCCAAGTGCCATCCGGTTTTGGGACTAACACGATGGGGCTAGACCAGTCACTATTGGATTCCTCAATGACATCTAGCTCCAACATTCTTTTAACTTCCTCGCTGATGTCCTTTCTCCTCGCTTCAGGAATTCGGTATGGTTTGAGCTTGACACGGACCCCAGGTTCAGTAACAATATCATGCTGAACTGCTGAAGTCGTGCCAGGTAACTCTGAAAATTTCTCTCTATTTCTTATCACGAATTCTCTAGTTTCCTGCTTTTGTGAATATGACAGGGTGGCTGGAATCGTGACCTCAGGGATCAGAGGGGACTCAGTACCCTTAGGCGTTACCGGGAGGGACCTCGCAGTTAATGCCAGTCTATCCTTCCAGGGCTTTAACAGGTTTATGTGGTAAATCTGTTCAGGCTTCCTTTTTCCTGGTTGATATATTTTGTAATTGACCTCCCCAACTCTTTCAATTACTTCAAAGGGACCCTGCCACTTAGCCAGGAACTTGCTCTCAACAGTGCAAACTAACCCCAGGACCCTATCACCAGGTGAGAAAACACAGAGTTGGGCCCCCCTGTTGTATATCCTCTGTTGAGCCGTTTGGGCCTGCAGTAAGTGTTCTTTTACCATCGGCATGATTGCTGCAATCCTGTACTGCATTTGTGCAATATGCTCAATTACACTTTTATGGGGTGTCTGCTCCCCCTCCCAAGTTTCTTTGGCTATGTCCAAGAGTCCCCGAGGGTGTCTCCCATAAAGCAACGCAAAGAGAGAGTACCCAGTGGAGGACTGGGGAACCTCCCTGATGGCAAACATCAAGTATGGTAATAGGAAGTCCCAGTTTTTCCCATCCTTGTCAACAACCTTTAACATGCTCTTTAATGTTTTATTGAAGCGTTCCACCAAGCCATCCGTTTGAGGATGGTACACCAAGGTTCGCAGTTGCGTCATCTTAAATAACTTGCACAGCTCTCTAGTTATTCGTGACATACATGGGGTGCCCTGGTCTGTAAGGACTTCATTAGGGATTCCAATATGACTGAACACCATAAACAGCTCTTTGGCAATGTTTTTAGCAGACACGGTGCGTAAGGGAATGGCCTCTGGGTAACGGGTAGCATAATCCATGATTACAAGGATATGCTGATGACCTCGGGCAGACTTGGGGAGTGGACCCACAAGGTCCATGGCAATCCTCTCAAATCAATGATGGGCAAGGGCACTAAAGGACCTCGGAAGTTGGGTTTGTTGGGGCTGACATCTGACACAAAGGACAGGATTGACAATAATTCTCAATATCCTTCTGTATCCCGGGCCAATAAAACCTGCCCAACACCCTTTCAGTAGTTTTCTCAACCCCTAAATGACCTCCTAGCAAGTGACCATGGGAAAGTTCCAACACCACCCGTCTGTATGGCTTAGGGACCACTAACTGTTCAACCACTTCATCATTTTTTTTACATACACGATACATTAAATCCTCATTGCTGCTAAAATAAGGAAAACAGAGCCTGTCCCCTGATTTGACAGGTACATCATTAATTACCATTACATTTTCCCAGGCCCTGGCAAGGGTTGGGTCTTTTCTCTGCTCGGTACCAAAATTTTCCTTGTGTACATTAAGGTCAGCAAACTCCAACGTAGGCTCAGATTCAGCAGATGGCTGTCCAGCTCCACTGGTTGTGGGGACCTCCTCAGGCTCCTCCAGCTCTCCTGCCATAACTGAGAAAGGAAAACCCGGGGAACCCTGAGAAGAGTCCCCTGAACCCACATTGTCAGTAGCGGCCAGGAGTTCTGGCTCTGTCACTGAGTCAGCTACTGCGACCGGGTTGGGACGATCCCACAGTTCCCAAAACTTAGGGAAGTTCCTACCAACGATGGCCTCGTGCACTAAGTGGGGCACAAGTCCGACCGGATGAGTCACCGTACCTAAGCCAGTTTTAAACTGAACAGTGGCTATAGGATACTCGTAGGTATCCCCATGTACACAGATCACAACAACTTTTTTAGCATGCAAATTCACAGTTTCAACCATCTCAGCTGTAACCAAAGTCACTAGACTTCCAGAGTCCAGCAAGGCCGTAATAGGCTTATTATTAACAGTCATTTGGCACATGTGTTTTCCCATACTTGGTGCTGCAGCGCATGAAACAGCAGCAAACATAGACTGCCTTCTAATAGATAGATCACACTGTATTGGTTCATCTGTCAATGGACAGTTTGCTGCAACATGTCCCAGTTCTTGGCAACGAAAACACCTGATGTTTCCCCAGTTTGGTTTGCTAACAGGCAGTAGCTTCCCTTGTTTGGGATGCCAAACTTCAGTCCTGGCACCAAAAATCCTCCCCCCTATTTCCTTGCCATGCTTACCACCCACTTCCCCTGGAACAGTCTTACCGGTTGCCTGGGGAGACCATGGCTTTGGGTAGAAAGTCCGTGCGGCTATAGACGTGGTGACCAGGCTCTCTGCAGCAAAGTACCTTTCAACGAATTCCACGAGGTTGTCCGCCGAGTTGGGGCCTCCTTGACTCACCCACTTCTGCAGGGGAACTGGTAGTGAGCTCAGGAACCGGTCCATGACCACACGCTCCACTATTTGTGGCCCAGACAGGGACTCCGGCTGTAGCCATTTCCTCACTAAGGGAATTAGGTCGAACATCTGCGATCTCGGGGGCCTCTCGTCTTGGAAGAACCAGCTGTGGACCCGCTGTGCTCGAACTGCCAAGGTGACACCAAGTCGCGCCAGGATTTCCCGATTGACCTTTTCATAGTCTCCTGCTTCTGCTGACTCCAAATCATAGTAGGCCTTCTGCGATTCTCCAGACAGCAAGGGGGCGACCAGTCCTGCCCACTGAGTTTTGGGCCAACCTTCCCTCTCAGCGGTCCGTTCAAACATTAAGAGAAAGGCCTCTGGATCATCATCTGCAGTCATCTTAGAAAGAAAGCGACCCACATGGATGGCTGAGGGCTTGTCTCCAACAATATTAACTTTAGCAGGTGACCACTGTGCTAGCGTCTCCACAACTGCAGCCAGGGTTTTCCTATCCTCTTTTGCATCAGTGGCTAGCTGTTCAAACAGCCTCTGCGATAACTCCTGTACAGCACCAATCTGTTGGCACAGCGCCTTGGTTTGCTCCTGTGCGATAACGTTTGTTTGCTGCTGTGTAGCGTTTGCTTGATGCAGTGCAGCGTTTGCTTGTTGCTGTGCAGCATTGCAATGTTGCTGTGCAGCATTGGATATCACCAATTGTTTTAGGATTTCCTCCATGTTTAGTCACTCTCAGTACTGGCCTTTTAAGTTGTAACTTACTACAGCTGGTCACAGTCTCCACCATATGTAACCTGGGGGAGAGGTAGCAGGTACAAAGCTCCCTGGGATGAGCAGTCTTTCAGGCACAGATACCAAATCCAGTGAAATAGTGACAAACAGTGCGGTGTTTATTTGTGATATATACAAGTCTATATACAGGTGCTGTACAGTGTTCCAAAAAAACAAATAGGAACAAAAATAGCCAAAACAAAACCTAGCCGTGTCTCGGCACTAACTAAACAATATTTACAGATCCTAACTACCAAGCTGAGCAAGCCTACAGCTTGTCAGCTTCCACATACCTTTTTGCTCTCCTACACAGAAGTTTGTTTGAGTATCCCAGGCCAAGAGCAAGGGCTGTCTGCTCAGGTGCGCTTAAATTAGCCTGGGGGAGAGGACCAAGACCTGAACTGGACCATGGATCAGAGATCCCTGAACCTGTATGAGAGGAGCCTGGGAGATGTATAAACCCCGAACAGGACTTTTCCTGGCTCTCTCTGGGATGCTCTGCTACAATATATACACATACACAGTGGGGGCAGAAAGTTTTCAGACCCCCTTAAATTTTTCACTCTTTGTTATATTGCAGCCATTTTCTAAAATCATTTAAGTTCATTTTTTCCCTCATTAATGTACACACAGGACCCCATATTGACAGAAAAACACAGGATTGTTGACATGTTTGCAGATTTATTAAAAAAGAAAAACTGAAATATCACATGGTCCTAAGTATTCAGACCCTTTGCTGTGACACTCATATATTTAACTCAGGTGCTGTCCATTTCTTCTGATCATCCTTGAGATGGTTCTACACCTTCATTTGAGTCCAGCTGTGTTTGATTATACTGATTGGACTTGATTAGGAAAGCCACACACCTGTCTATATAAGACCTTACAGCTCACAGTGCATGTCAGAGCAAAATGAGAATCATGAGGTCAAAGGGACTGCCTGAAGAACTCAGAGACAGAATTGTGGCAAGGCACAGATCTGGCCAAGGTTACAAAAAAATTTCTGCTGCACTTAAGGTTCCTAAGAGCACAGTGGACTCCATAATCCTTCAATGGAAGACGTTTGGGACGACGAGAACCCTTCCTAGAGCTGGCCGTCCGGCCAAACTGAGCTATCGGGGGAGAAGAGCCATGGTGAGAGATTTAAAGAAGAACCCAAAGATGACTGTGGCTGAGCTCCAGAGATGCAGTCGGGAGATGGGAGAAAGTTGTAGAAAGTCAACCATCACTGCAGCCCTCCACCAGTCAGGGCTTTATGGCAGAGTGGCCCGACGGAAGCCTCTCCTCAGTGCAAGACAAATGAAAGCCCACATGGAGTTTGCTAAAAAACACCTGAAGGACTCCAAGATGGTGAGATATAAGATTCTGTGGTCTGATGAGACCAAGATAGAACTTTTTAGCCTTAATTCTAAGCGGTATGTGTGGAGAAAACCAGGCACTGCTTATCACCTGTCCAATACAGTTCCAACAGTGAACCATGGTGGTGGCAGCATCATGCTGTGGGGGTGTTTTTCAGCTGCAGGGACAGGACGACTGGTTGCAATTGAGGGAAAGATGAATGCAGCCAAGTACATGGATATCCTGGACGAAAACCTTCTCCAGAGTGCTCAGGACCTCAGACTGGGCTGAAGGTTTACCTTCCAACAAGACAATGACCCTAAGCACACAGCTAAAATAATGGAGTGGCTTCACAACAACTCCGTGACTGTTCTTGAATGGCCCAGCCAGAGCCCTGACTTAAACCCAATTGAGCATCTTCTGGAGAGTCCTAAAAATGGCTGTCCTCCAATGTTTACCATCCAACCTGACAGAACTGGAGATGATCTGCAAGGAGGAATGGCAGAGGATCCCCAAATCCAGGCGTGAAAAACTTGTTGCATGTTTCCCAAAAAGACTCATGGCTGTATTAGATCAAAAGGGTGCTTCTACTAAATACTGAGCAAACGGTCTGAATACTTAGGACCCTGTGATATTTCAGTTTTTCTTTTTTAATAAATCTGCAAAA
Source organism: Lithobates clamitans (assembly GCA_037952925.1). NCBI lineage: Eukaryota > Metazoa > Chordata > Amphibia > Anura > Ranidae > Lithobates > Lithobates clamitans. The sequence goes on along the minus strand of JBBGZY010000501.1, from coordinate 4,573,334 downwards.
ATGCAAAAACAATTCTGTGTTTTTCAGTCTATATGGGGTGCTGTGTGTACATTAATGAGGAAAAAAATGAACTTAATTATTTTAGCAAATGGCTGCAATATAAAAGAGTGAAAAATTTAAGGGGGTCTGAATACTTTCTGTCCCCACTGTGTATATATATATATATATATATATATATATATATATATATATATATACTGATACTGCAGCTAGCAGAATCAACTGCCTGCCTGTAGTATTATTAGTATGAGAACACCAGCAATTGTCTTCAGGTAGCTTTAGGTACACACTGTGCAGAGAACACAGTACACTAACTGTAAATACTGCAGCTGCTTGCCTGTGGTATTAATAGGATCAGAACAACAGCAATTGTCTTCAGGTAGCTTTAGGTGCACACTGTGCAGAGGACACAGTACACTAACTGTAAATACTGCAGCTGCCTGCCTGTGGTACTAATAGGATCAGAAGAACACCAGCAATTTTCTTCAGGTAGCTTTAGATGTACACTGTGCAAAGGACACAGTACACTAACTGTAAATACTGTAAAAACATCTTCCTGCCTGTCAGTAGGAAGAGAATAACAGGAACGGATCTAGCTAAACTGAATTCACTGTATATATATATATATATATATATATATATATATATATATATAAACAACACCTAGGATGCCTATATATATATATATACACAATACACTGTAAGTGTAGCTAACTGACTCACCTGCCTACTCTGTCTAACTTAAATCAAATGACACTGTCTCTCTGTTTATCTCTCTCCGCCGCAACACACTACACAAGGCCGCCACGCAGGCGGCCTTATATAGTGTGGGGCGTGTACTAAACCCCCTGAGTCATAATTGGCCAAAGACACCCTGGCTTTGGCCAATTACAGCTCTCTGTACAGATGGCGCTGTGATTGGTCAAGCATGCGGGCCATAGTGCATGCTTGGCCAATCATTAGCCAGCAATGAACTGCGATGCCGCAGTGAATTATGGGCCGTGACGCGCCACTCAAATTTGGTGCGAATGACCCATAACGTTCGCAATTCGACGAACAATCGAACAAGCGATGTTCGAGTCGAACATGGATTCGACTCCAACTCCAAGCTCATCCCTATTGGCAAGCATTTCTTGAATGTTTTGGAAAGCTTTTCTGAAAACAGAGTAAAGCCTTCCAATGCTTTTAACCCTTCTTGTCATCACATCTCATTTATGCTGTAGAAAAAAGGAAGCAGAAAGTGTAGGTTTCAGACATTGTACAAGTGTGGCATTTATTGTGCAGGTTTATTGCATCCCCCAAACATGGTTTTTTAAATGATTGTGTATTTTTAGTGTTGCTCTTTAAGCGTTTTGAAAAATAACTGCTCCCTACTAAACTGTATCTTTGAAAGAAAAATGTCTTGTATTGAAACTTGACCCCATGGCAGTACCCAGCTACCTACTGTCTTTTTTCTCAAAAGCTTGCAAATAGACCCCCAAAAAATGCCACTTCAGTGGGGCTCCCTGCTATGTTTGTAGGTATGCTAATTTTTTTTCATTTGTTTGGCGAACATCCAGCAACCAAACATTGCTTGGTTCACTCGTCACTATTAATCATAACCAAAATCGGATGTTTTTGGGTTACTAAAATTTTTGTGCAAAATCTAAAATTTTGGTGAAATTTTCTAATAGAGTTCATACAATTATTCTAGACCTCATTAGCAGAGATACTCTGAACCTGTTCATCATATCAGTACTGACAAATCAGTAAACAAGTCACATGAATGTTTTGCCCAAGCAGCCCACGTGGCAAAACTTGGGTCTAATTTAGAAAACATGTCAGTGGAGGTAAAATCAGTAATTTTGTGGCAAAATCAAGTTCGGCAAAATCAAGCTGCTCTTCCCTACAAGCAGCATGGCTGACAAGCTATGGTTTTGCTACATTGGTAAACTAAACCTAAAAATAGTCCCCCAAAGCACTAAAAATATTACAGTTAATGCTGAAGCAATTTACAAATACTTACCAGGCATTCAGCATTCTCATTGACATGCGTTAAAGACATTGTTGCAGCTTTCAGCCTAACAAATGTTAAAGACATAATTTTTCTAAAAGTAGCGTGATGCTGGTGTGTGGCACATTACGTGACTAGTAGGGATGAGCCAAACACCCCCCTGTTTGGTTCGCACCAGAACATGCGAACAGGCAAAAAATTTGTTCAAACACGCGAACACCGTTAAAGTCTATGGGACAAGAACATGAATAATCAAAAGTGCTAATTTTAAAGGCTTATATGCAAGTTATTGTCATAAAAAGTGTTTGGGGACCCGGGTCCTGCCCCAGGGGACATGGATCAGTGCAAAAAAAGTTTTAAAAACGGCCGTTTTTTTGGGAGCAGTGATTTTAATAATGCTTAAAGTGAAACAATAAAAGTGTAATATACCTTTAAATTTTGTACCTGGGGGGTGTCTATAGTATGCCTGTAAAGGGGCGCATGTTTCCCGTGTTTAGAACAGTCTGACAGCAAAATGACATTTCAAAGGAAAAAAAGTCATTTAAAACTACTCGCAGCTATTAATGAATTGCCGGTCTGACAATGCACATAGAAGTTCATTGATAAAAACAACATGGGAATTCCCCACAGGGGAACCCCGAACCAAAATGTAAAAAAAAAATGACATAGGGGTCCCCCTAAATTCCATACAAGGCCCTTCAGGTCTGGTATGGATATTAAGGGGAACCCCGGCCAAAATTGAAAAAACAAAAGGCCTGGGGTCCCCCTCAAAATCCATACCAGACCCTTCAGGTCTGGTATGGATTTTAAGGGGAACCCCGCGCCAATTTTTTTTAAAAAAATGGCATGGGGTCCCCCTAAAAATCCATACCAGACCCTTATCCGAGCACGCAACCTGGCAGGCCACACGAAAAGAGGGGGGGATGAGGGAGCGCCCCCCCTCCTGAACCGTACCAGGCCACATGCCCTCAACATTGGGAGGGTGCTTTGGGGTAGCCCCCAAAACACCTTGTCCCCATGTTGATGAGGACAAGGGTCTCATCCCCACGCTTTGGGGTAAAGGAATTGTCAAAAACTGTCTCTTGTCCTTTTTAACATTTTTGACAGTTTTTTAGTGAAATGGTAGGGGTACATTTGTACCCCCTTACCATTTCACACAGGGGGGAGGGCCAGCATCTGGGGTCCCCTTGTTAAAGAGGGCTTCCAGATTCCGATAAGCCCCCCGCCTGCAGACCCCCACAACCACCGGCCAGGGTTGTGGGGATGAGCCCCCTGTCCTCATCAACATGGGGACAAGGTGTTTTGGGGGGCTACCCCAAAGCACCCTCCCAATGTTGAGGGCATGTGGCCTGGTACGGTTCAGGAGGGGGAGCGCTCTCTCGTCCCCCCCTCTTTTCCTGCGGCCTGCCAAGTTGTATGCTCGGATAAGGGTCTGGTATGGATTTTTGGGGGGACCCCACGCCGTTTTTCTTTTAAATTTTGGCGCGGGGTTCCCCTTAAAATCCATACCAGATCTGTAGGGTCTGGTATAGATTTTGAGGGGGACCCCACGCCATTTAAAAAAAAAATTTGACCGGGGTTCCCCTTAATATCCATACCAGACCTGAAGGGCCTGGTATGGAATTTAGGGGGACCCCCACGTCATTTTTTTTTAAATTTTGGTTCGGGGGTTCCCCTGTGGGGAATTCCCATGCCGTTTTTATCAATGAACTTTTATGTGTATTGTCGGACCAGCAATTCATTAATAGCCGTGAGTAGTTTTAAATGACTTTTTTCCTTTGAAATGTCATTTTGCTGTCAGACTGTTCTAAACACGGGAAACATGCGCCCCTTTACAGGCATACTATAGACACCTCCCAGGTACGAAATTTAAAGGGATATTACACTTTTATTGTTTCACTTTAAGCATTATTAAAATCACTGCTCCCGAAAAAACTTTTTATGACAATAACTTGCATATAAGCCTTTAAAATTAGCACTTTTGATTTCTCCCACAGACTTTTAAAGGGTGTTCTGCTGCAATCAAACACCCCAACAGCCAATGTTCGACTCGAACTCGAAGCTCATCCCTAGTGACTAGTGTTGGACGAACGGTTCAGCCAGAGCATGAGTTTGGGCCGAACATTGGCTATTGGCCCGTTCAGCAGTATATTGAAGTGCGTTACTGAACCTTTACTGCAGTATATTGAAGTGTGTCAGAGAACATTTACTGCAATATATTGAAGTGTGTTAGTGCACTTTTACTGCAGTATATTGAAGTACATCAGTGCAGTTTTACTGCAGTATATTGTAGTTTGTCATGGAGTGTGCCTGTGTACTGAGTCCTCAGTTTAAAGTTCACCAAACACCACTTTCCATTGATTAAAGTACATCCAAGTACACATTTCCCTGTCTCTACTATTACATTTCAGTAATAAGCCACCCCCATCATGTCTGGGAGGCCAAAAAGGAGAGGCAGACAATCCCATGTCACTGTGGGGGGGCCAGTAGCATCTGCATTGACAGGCAAAGGTGGACGTAATATGTCCTCATGCAGGCCACCATTTCCTCTGCTTAGTGATGTTGCCTGTGCCATCCAGCCACAACATGCAGAGGAGGTGGTGGACTAGAGTGTGATCATAGTGATAGTGCAGCGTGAGTGTAGTGTGACCTTTCTTTTTTACTTTAGTGTCAGTTTAGTGCGTCAGGGCACTTTTACTGCAGTATATTGAAGTGTGTTAGTGCACTTTTACTGTAGTATATTGCAGTGCGTCAGACACTTTTACTGCAATATATTGAAGTGTGTAGGGGCACTTTTACTGCAGTATATTGAAGTGCATCAGACACTTTTACTGCAATATATTGAAGTGTGTTTGTGCACTTTTACTGGAGTATATTGAAGTGCGTTAGTCCACTTTTGCTGGAGTATATTGAAGTGCGTTAGGGCACTTTTACTGGAATATATTGAAGTGCGTTAGGGCCCTTTTACTGCAATATATTGAAGTGCAATAGTGCACTTTTACTGAATATATAGAAGTGCGTCAGTGCAGTTTTACTGTAGTATAATGCAGTGTGTCAGTGGAGTGTGTCTGTGTAGAGAGTCCTCAAGTTAAAGTGCACCAAACACTACTTTCCATTGATTAAAGTGCATCCAAGTACACATTTCCCGTCTCTATTACATTTTGGTAATAAACCCCCCATCATGTCTGGGAGGCCAACAAGGAGAGACATACTTTCCCATGGCGCTGTGAGGGGGCCAGTAGTGTCTACAGGCAAAGGTGGCTGTGGTCCATCCTCAGGCAGGGCACCATTTCCCCTGTTTAGTGATGTTGCCCGTGCTATCCAGCCTCAACATGCAGAGAAGGTGATGGACTGGCTTACTAAACCATCCTCATGCTCCTCATTCTCTATCGTTCAAGCAGAGACTAGTGTGCAGTCCACTGCAGCTGCCAGAGCGACTAATTCTGCCTCCTTGTCCACAGCTACACCTGCCATAGCTCTAGCATCATCCATGGAGGAGTCCGCTGAATTATTTGAACACTTCTTGACGATGCACAGGCATTACTTGAATCTGATGTTGGTTCTGGTTTTAAGGAAGGAAGTAACATGAGCCTACAGAGAGGGGAGAACACTGATAAACAACAAATTGGAAGTCATGTTCCCCCATCAACTTGGGCCTGAGTGTACTATAATTTGGCTTCTTCGCATAAGGCTGGCTCACTGTGGTGTAAAACTTTGTTATTTCCATCCAAAGTCTGCCAAAGAGACACAAGAATTTATCCAAAAAAACTCAAATCTTGTTCGCAGTGCACTTAATTATAGCCTCATCATACAGACTGGCTCTCCAAGCCGTTGTTTACAAAATAACGGAAGCTTGCAGGGAAAATCAATTTAAATGTCATTTATTTTCTTTATATATGTCAGTTTTGCTGCAGCAGGTTCTATACACGGTACAGATGCAACACTTTACAAGCAGACTAAGGGGACCCACCAGGCACTATATTTAAAGGAATTTTTTATTTTTAATTATTATTATTATTTTATTATTTCACTTTAAGCATCACTGCTTATGTAATGCTGCGTACACACAGTCGGACTTCTCGTTGGAAAAAGATATGCCGGCTTTTCCGACGGGATTCCGCTCAAGTTTGCCTTGCATACACACGGTCACGCAAAATTCGCTGAACTTACGACCGTCAAGAACACGGTGACGTACAACACTATGACGAGCCGAGAAAATGAAGTTCAATGCTTCCAAGCATGCGTCAATTTGTTTCCGAGCATGCGTAGGAATTTTGCGCGTCAGAATTGCAACAGACGATCGCATAGGAACTTTTCCTGACCGAAAATTTGAGAACATGCTCTCAATCTTTTGCTGGCTGAAATTCGACCAGCAAAATCTCGATGGAGCATACACACGGTTGCATTTTCCGACGAAAAACTCTCATCGGTCTTTTGCGGGCCAAAATTCCGATCGTGTGTACGTGGCATTAAAGTGATCTTTTTTACAAACTTTATTTTCATTGATACATGTCCCCTGGGGCAGTACCCGGACCCCCATATCCTTTGTATGCCCAATAACTTGCATAAAGCCTTCAAAATGGGCACTTTTAATTTTTCCAGTTTGGGTCCCATAGACTTTCATGGGGTTCGTTGTTCACTTCCAAACTTTTGCGATGTTCGAAAGTTCTGGTGCGAACCGAAAAGCCCATTCATCCGGCCCATCTCTAGACGTGACACACATGCTGATATGACTGCTTACATTATAAAATTGACATATGATGTAATGAGTACTTGTAAGCCCTTAGGTATTCAAAACCCTACTATTCTTTTTTTGTAAATGTATTTCATTATTTGTTCAAGGAAAAAAACTTTTTAATCTTTTTCTTTTTTTTTTTTTTTTGTAGAACAGTAGATGGCAGTAAAACCTCATTGCTAAAAATGCTGCAGTGAAAAAACAGACTAGGTCTGCTGACATTCCTGTGTTATAGTTTATTCATTTAATGTATAGGGCACCAATATATCTACCTGAGCACTTTACAGAGGGCATTGAACCACTCCCGTTAGACCGATCTAATCTGAAGGCATGTAGTATTATTGTTTGAACAATGAACGCTTGTCTGCATTGCTATATATGTATATTTTTCATATGATGCGATACTAGCAGTACAGCTCTAACACAGAACTGATAAATACATGACCTATAGAAGTAACCGGGGAATTAAAAGGTCAGTACATTACAGAAAAGTGTTGCTAGGTAAATTGAAAAACTGATACATAAACTAAAAGGGCACAGCTGCAATGTCCTGAAAAATATGCAACCCTCTTCCCCCCTTCAAATGCTGAAATGCTGTATTGAATCCACCATAGTAATGCGCAACAGTGACTTCAGCCTACCATAATGGTGTTATTGTAGCAGGCAGAATTAGGGTGGTATTAAACCCTCAGCATGTTTTTAGCTTAACACATTGAGCACAATACTATCAACATTACCCAGTAAACTACGGTATTTGTTAAAATTATTACAGTAGCATACCTCTCAATTTTTGAACTTCAGAATAAGGGACACTTGAGGAAGGAAGAGACCTACAGCACGCATAGCGTGGCAAAATGGGTGTGGCCAAATGTTTAAAAGTGGGAGGAGCTGAATGGACGTGGTTAACAAAAACGTGCTTCCTTGTACTGATAAAAACATCTTTTATTTCTGTGCCACAAGATGGAGTCTCAAGGACACAAACCCCAGTACAATCATTTAAAAAAAAAAAAGAATAAAAAGCTTCCATTACAAATTGTTTTTCACAAACTGTGGAAGAGTGCATTACGTTAAGTGTAGAAGGAGGTTCAGGAATGCGTTACGTACAAGGTGCCAGGTTCAGGAGTGTGTTACATACAGATGCAAGCTTCAGGAGTGCATTTTTTAAACAGAGCGCAAGGTTCAGATGTACAGATTGCAAGGTACAGAAGTGCGTTACATACAGAGGGCAAGGTTCAGGAAGAAATATGAACAGAGTGCAAGGTTCAGGAGTGCATTATGTACAGGCTGCAAGGTTCAGCAATGCGTTACATACAGAGTGCAAGGTTCAGGTGTGCGTTTCATACAGAGTGCAAGGTTCAAGAATGCAATACATACATAGTGCAAGGTTCAGGTGTGCGTATCATACAGAGTGAAAGGTTCAAGAATGCAATACGAACAGAGTGCAAGGTTCAGGAGTGCGTTATGTACAGACTGCAAGGTTCAGGAATGCGTTACGTGTTACGTACAGAGTGCAAGGTTGAGGAGTGCATTTCATACAGAGTGCAAGGTTCAGGAATGCAAAATGTACAGAGTACAAGGTTCAGGAATGAGTCAGTACAGAGTGCAAGTTTCAGGAGTGCGTTGTACTGAGTGCAAAGTTCAGGAATGCAATATGTACAGATTGCAAGGTTCAGGAGTGCGTTTCGTACAGAGTGCAAGGTTTAGAAATGCAATACGTACAGAGTACAATGTTTAGGAGTGCGTTATGTGCAGAGTGCAAGGTTTGGGAATGCATTACGTACAGAGTGCAAGGTTCAGGAGTGCATTTTATACAGAGTGCAAGGTTCAGGAGTGCGTTTCATACAGAGTGTAAGGTTCAGGAATGCGTTACGTACAGAGTGCAAATTCAGGAGTGCGTTTCATACAGAGTTCAAGGTTTAGGAATGTGTTATGTACAGGGTACAAGATTCGAGAATGCGTTACGTACAGAGTGCAAGGTTCAGGAGTGCGTTACGTACAGAGTGCAAGGTTCAGGAGTGCGTTATGTACAGAGTGCAAGGTTCAGGAGTATGTTTCATAGAGAGTGCAAGGTTCAGGAATGCGTTACGTACAGAGTGCAAGGTTCAGGAATGCGTTATGTACAGATTGCAAGGTACAGGAGTGCGTTATGTACAGAGTGCAAGGTTCAGGATTGCGTTATGTGTAGAGTACAAGGTTCAGCAGTGCGTTATGTACAGATTGCAAGGTACAGGATTGTGTTACATACAAAGCGCAAGGTTCAGGGAAGAAATATGAACAGAGTACAAGGTTCAGGAGTGCGTTATGTACAGACTGCAAGGTTCAGGAATGCGTTACATACAGAGTGCAAGGTTCGGGAGTGCGTTTCATACAGGGTGCAAGGTTCAAGAATGCAATACATACATAGTGCAAGGTTCAGGTGTGCATTTCATACAGAGTGCAAGGTTCAGGAATGCAAAACGTACAGAGTGCAAGGTTCAGGAGTGCGTTACATACTTAGTGCAAGGTTCAGGAGTATGTTACGTATAGAGTGCAAGGTTCAGGAATGCAATACGTACAGAGTGCAAGGTTCAGGAATGCGTTATTACAGAGTGCAAGGTTCAGGAATGCAATATGTACAGAGTGCAAGGTTCAGGAGTGCGTTGTACAGAGTGCAAGGTTCAGGAGTGCGTTGTACAGAGTGCAAGGTTCAGGAGTTTGTTTCCAACAGAGTGCAAGTTTCAGGAGTGCGTTGTACAGAGTGCAAGGTTCAGGAGTAGTTAAACTGCAAAGACACCAATTAATTAAACCTAGCACACATATCTTCTAAAATCTTGATTAACAGCATACAGGAGCTGAGGCAAGAATGCAGGCTTCAGATGGATTTCAAATGAGTGCAGCCTAGCAGGACATGCAGCAGCGTAAACATCCAACCAGCACAACCAGGGATAGGTGGACAAGCTGGTGGGCGTACGGTTGCAATGAGAATGAAAGTGAGTGCAGCTGTCAAATCCAACCTCTGATGTTGGGGGTGGGCGGGGCCGATATGCGGGGCTCCACCCCCTTTGTTAGGCAACCCATGGATAGACAAACAGCCGGCGTTTATACATTGCTGGCCTGAGAAGAAGGTGGCAGGGGGCAGGACCAATTGTAACTATTGTATGTGTACCCACAGTGGTGTAAAATAAACCTGAATTTTACACCGCTGTGGGTGAACAGTAGTTGCAATTGGTCCTGCCCCCTGCCACCTTCTTCCCTGGCCAGCAATGTATAAACGCTGGCTGTTTGTCTATGCAAGGGTTGCCTGTCAAAGGGGGCAGAGCCCCGCATATCGGCCCTGCCCTTCCCGCGACATTAGAGGTTGGATATGACAGCTGCACTCACTTTCTCTCTCATTGCGGCCGTTTGCCCACCAATCCCTGGCTGTGCTGGATGGATGTTTACACTGCTGCTTGTCCTGCTAGGCTGTCAGCAATGAAGTAATCAGTTAAAATAGGAAGAAGTTCTGGACAGCCGCACTCCAAAGAAGTTTTTGCCTTTTATTAAAAAAAGTCATCAAAAATACATGCCACAGCAGAACGGACAAAAGAGCTTACGCGTTTCACACTACAAACAGTGCTTAATCATAGGCTATAATAACTCTAGTTACTGCATGTAAGGGGGGCTCCATAGGATGCTACAAGAGAAAGGAGCCTCCCTGAAACGAGAATACTGGGGGCAGCGGTCAAAGCATCAGCTTAAACAGGAACATAAACAAGGATTAAAACAATAAAGAAGCTGGCATTGATGCTCTCTAGGCACACAATATTTTAGAGCATGCACCTTTCATCAGGTGACAAACACTGTGCCTGGATAGCTATTGTTGGGGGTTACTTACAGTGGTAGATTAAGGCCAGCTTTATACATGCTGCAGCCACTCCTCACAGCATGGGGTCCGGTGCGTACAAGGGTGTGGCTTAGTGGGAAAAAGACCAGGGGCTTCAGCCCAAAGGTAAATTTGATAACCCCTCCCACATTTTAAATTGAAAAACCCTCCCTCCCTTTGCTGGCTCAGAGCATGCGCATGGGCTCTAAGCCAACGATCTGCTCCAATCACAGGTTTCTCTAGGAGAAGCCTGTGATTGAATCCCAGGATACCCCCTTCCAACATCAGAAGGTGTGATGAAGATCTGCGCTGGCACATTGGCAATGCCCATCAATGCAGCATCACCAGTGCCCATCAATGTAGCCTCACCAGTGCCCATCAATGCAGCCTCACCAGTGCCCATCAGTGCAGCCTGATCAGTGCCCATGAATGCAGCCTCACCAGTACCCATATGTGCAGCCTCACCAGTGCCTATCAATGCAGTCTCACCAGTGCCCATCAATGCAGCCTCACCAGTGCCCATCACTGCAGCCTCACCAATGCCCAATAATGCACCATCACCAGTGCCCATCAGCTCAGCCTTAACAGTGCTATCAATGCAGCCTCATCAGTGCCCATCAATGCAGTGTCATCAGTGCCATCAATGCAGCCTCATCAGTGCCCAGCCATCAGTGCAGCCTTACCTGTACCCATCAATGCAGCCTGATCAGTGCCCATCAGCTCACCCTCACCAGAGCACAGCAGTGCAGCCTCATCACCAGTGCCCATCAATGCAGTCTCACCACCAGTGCTCATCAATGCAGCCTCATCATCAGGCATCAATGCAGCTTGATCAGTGCCCGTCCCATTAACTCAGCCTTACCTGTGCCCATGCAGCATGATCAGATGGCAGTGCCCATCAGGAAAGGAGAGCTGCTTTACATAGAGCCGGGATCTCCTATCCAGCATTGGACCAGTGTGACGTCCATCATAGGAGGCAGGACTTGGTATGTCACTCGACTGCGCCGGGCAAGCGGGAGGTGGAGATCCCGCTCTGTGTGAACCGGCAGCGCTCTCCCCCTTCCCTTCAGAGGCAGCCTGGTGTGCACCCACCCAGGATCGGCCCCGAAAGTGGCCCCAGGGCAGGCGGCCAATAGCCCTGAGTTCCCAGCCAACCCTAGGCTTTGGGACTTGGAGCTAATAATTGCAATTGTTAATACCGAGACTCAGGGCTTTTTCAGGGCCCACTCTGGTCAGCCCCCCTCCCGACGCCACAGGGTGTGTCCCTGTTCAGGTGCGAATCAGGTCGAATATTTGTCTGAATTTGCACATGAATCAGAACCAAAGATGCACAGGACCTTTTCCAAATGTGGGCCGTGGCCACCCAGGAGATGTGTGAGTTGGCTCCATAGCGAGCTGGGCACACTCTCCTGTCATGTGAATCGGATGCATCCAATTCGCATAAGTGTGAACCCAGCCTAAGGTAGGGGCCTTTCAGGAGGCTGACCAGGCAGATGGAGGTAAGCTTTTGGGTTGTGGTGAAGAATGGAAAGTGACGGAGAGTGACCACAAAGGTCATTAAAGACTTGGGCCAGTTTTTATCTAGTAGCACCACAGATATCTTTTATTCCCAAAAGATCGGAAAATGTGATAAACAAACATAAAGTAGTTATCACTGTATTGATATCATGGAGCAGACATACATAATGCCAATGTTTTTTTAATTAAGAAAATAATTGACAATGCTAAAGTACCGTGAAAAGGGTGAAAAATGCTGTAAAGTAAGGATGATTTCAAAAATAATGCAATGAATACTTTTTTATTGATAAATAAAAACCCACAAAGTACATAAACATAAAGTACATAAACCTAAATAAATTAACTCAAAGCCATATTGTGGGTGCCCTCCCCCCTCCATTGCCTTTAAAAAAACTCTAGGAACTAAATGTTTATCTAAATTTTGAGGAATAACAAATAGTTAGGCATAAAGAGGTACAGTGCCTTTAAAAAGTATCCATACCCCTTGAAATTTTCCACATTTCATCATGTTACAGCCAAAAAAGAAAATATATTTTATTGGGATTTTATGTGATAGACCAACACAAAGTGGCAAATAATTGTGAAATGGAAGGAAAATGATAAATGGTTTTCCAATTTTTTTTACAAATACATATCTGAAAAGTGTGGCGTGCATTTGTATTCAGCCTCCCCTAAGTCAATACTTTGTAGAACCACCTTTCGCTGCAATTACAGCTGCAAGTCTTTTTGGGTATGTCTCTACCAGCTTTGCACATCTAGAGAGTGAAATTATTGCCCATTTTTCTTTGCAAAATAGGTAAAGCTCTGTCAGATTGCATGGAGAGCTTCTGTGAACAGCAATGTTCAAGTCTGTCAGGGCTGGGCTCAGCCCTTCCTTCTTTGAGCTGGCCACTCAGCTATCGGCTAATTGCCAGCTCCCATCTCTCTCCACAGTTACTCAGCTGTTGATGATCCTGCTTGTCAGTCCTGCCTACTTAAGCGGTCCAGTCCAGAGGAGCTCTGCCTTAGTTTCTTGTGATGTGACCAAGGCTATCTCCTGCGTTCTTGTTTAAAGACTGGCTTTGCTGACATCCCTTCTGGCTCCAGATCCTGCTTCCTGTTCCACTACATTGATCCCTGACTTTTGGCTTGGCTGACTATCCGCTCTGGTTACTGAACCTTGGCTATGTTTTGACTACGTTTGTTCTTTTTACTTTTATTATTAAATAAGTATGATTTAACTGTACTTCTGTCTCGGTCTGATTTCATAGTTTCTAACAAAGTCTTACCACAGACTCTCAATTGGCTTTAGGTCTGGACTTAGAATGGTCCAGTCAAACACATGAATATGCTTTGAATCGAAACCATTCCATTGTAGCTCTAGCTGTATGTTTAGGGTTGTTGTCCTGCTGGAAGGTGAACTCATACCCCAGTCTCAAGTCTTTTGCAGACTCTAATGCCGCGTAATCACAATCGGACTTTACGGCATACTTGGTCCGTTGTACCCGATTACGGCGGACAATTCGATCGTGTGTGGGCTCCAGCGGACTTTGTTTTCTCAAAAGTTTGATGGACTTAGATTTGAAACATGTCCGGTCGAAAAGTCCGCTCGTCTGTATGCTAGTCCAACAGACAAAAACCAACGCTAGGGCAGCTATGGCTACTGGCTATGAACTTCCTTGTTTTAGTCCGGTCGTACGTCATCACGTATGAATCCGTCGGAGTATGGTTGATCGTGTGTAGGTAAGTCCGTTCATTCGTAAAGTCCGTCGAAAAGTCCGCCAGACAAAGTCTGCCGTAAAGTCCGCTAACAGGTTTTCTTCTAAGATTGCCCTGTATTTGGTTCCATCCACTTTCCCATCAACTCTGACCAACTTTCCCTGCTGAAGAAAAGCATCCTCGCAACATGATGCGTTTCACGGTGGGGATGGTGTGTTCAAGGTGATCATTAGTGTTAGTTTTCCGCCACACATAGCATTTTGCTTTTAGGCCAAAAAATTAAATTTTGGTCTCACCTGACCAGAGAGCCTTCTTCCACATGTTTCCTGTGTCCCCCACACAGCTTCTTGCAAACTGTAAATGGGACTTCTTATGGCTTTCTTTTAACAATGGTTTTCTTCTTGCAACTCTTCCATAAGGGACAGATTTTTTGAGTGCACGATTAATAGTTGTCCTGTAGACAGATTCTCCCACCTGAGCTGTGGATCCCTGCAGCTCCTCCAGAGTTACCATGGGCCTCTTGGCTGCTTCTCTGATTAATGCTCTCCTTGCCCAGCTTGTCAGTTTAGGTGGACGGCCATGTCTTGATAGGTTTGCAGTTGTGCCATACTCTTTTCATTTTCAGATGATGGATTGGACAGTGCTCCATGAAATGTTCAAAGCTTGGAATATTTTTTTATAATCTAACCCTGCTTTAAACTCCATAACTTTATCCCTGACCTGTCTGGTGTGTCCCTTGGCCTTCATGATGCTGTTTGTTCACTAAGGTTTTCTAACAAACTATTGATGGCTTCCCAGAACAGCTGTATTTATACTGAGATTAACCACATCAGCCCCGGAAGATTTGGCTGCTCAATGACCAGGCCATTTTTTGCGATACGATACTGTGTCGCTTTAACTGACAATTGCGCGTTCGTGCAACGTTGTACCCAAACTAAATTTACATCCTTTTTTTCCCACAAATAGAGCTTTCTTTTGGTGGTATTTGATCATATCCGTGGTTTTTATTTTTTTTTCTATAAACAAAAAAAGAGCGTCAATTTTGAAAAAACACAATATTTTGAACTTTTTGCTATAATAAATATCCCCAATATTTTTTTAAAAAAGCAAATGTTTTCCTCAGTTTAGGCCAATATGTATTCTTCTACATATTTTTGGTAATAAAAATCGCAATAAGCATATATTGATTGGTTTGCGCAAAAGTTATAGCATCTACAAAATAGGGGATAGATTTATGACATTTTTATTATTATTATTTTTTATTTTTTTACTAGTAATGGCGATAATCTGCGATTTTTATCCGGACTGCGACATTATGGCGAACAGATTGGACAATTTTGACACATTTTTGAAACCATTGGCATTTATACAGTGATTAGTGCTATAAAAATGCACTGTTTACTGTGTAAATTTCACTGACAGGGAAGGGGCTAACACTAGGCGATCAAGGGGTTAACTGTGTTCCCTAGGGAGTCATTCTAACTGTGGGGGGAGGGGACTGACTGGGTGAGAAGACCGATCATTGTTCATTGTTCATAGTACAGTATGAGCAACAGATCGCTCTCCTCACCCCCGACAGCATGGAGATCTGTCTTTTTACATTGACAGATCTCCATTCTGTCTCTGTCTGGAGCGATTGCGGGTGCCCGGTGGTCATGCGCCCCTAGTGGTCAAACGGCGAACTGACGTAGAGTTACGTTGGTTTGCCCAGGGGAGCCAACCTGCTGCAGTGCAACTGCCGCGGCTGGTCAGGAAGGGGTTAAATTGTACACAGGTGGACTCTATTTACTAATTAGGTGACTTCTGAAGGCAATTTGTTCCACTAGTTTTTAGTTAGGGGTATCAGAGTAAAGGGGACTGAATACAAATGCATGTCACACTTTTAAGAAGGGGGGAACTTGTTGAAACTGAATTCACCCACAACAATAATATTTAAACAAGAAATAAATCTGCCCCTATTGATATGGAGTTGATGGTTCATTGTCAGGACCTGTTACCTTTAAAACGGTTCCTCTGGTACTCCAATTTGAAGCTGTCCATTGTGAGACAATCAGCTTTCAAATGATTACATGAAATGCATTTCTTGTCATCTTGGTTTTCTGCCCATAATCCCTCCATTAACTGGACTACTGGACTACTCAGTCAAACGACAATCTGCCTTCTCAATACAATGAGTTCTAGAATGTCTTTGATAAAAAGAATGCTGATCAATTACCTCCTTATCTCACGTATGATTATCCCACTAAACTGCTACCAGGGGCAGAAATACCTTTTCAGTCTGTCAGAACCTGAATTAAAGTTGCTCAGGGAGTGGCTGGATAAGAACTTAGGGAAGGACTTTAATAGACACTCAATGTCTCCTGCAGGGGCAGCCCTGCTCTTTGTTGAAAAAAAAGACTCCACCTTGTGTAGGTGCATCGATTACATTGATTTGAATAAAATTATTATTAAAAACTGTTACTAACTTGGGGAGGAAGGATGACCACCTTCTCTCCCGAACTGTGAACCTGCGGCTGGGGAGGGTGGACGACCACCTCCTCTCCCTGGTCCTTGGCCTGCCGCTGGGGAGGGGGACTGCCTTCCTCTCCTCCCTTCATCTCTTGGGAAAGGAAGGCGAACACCTCCTCTCTGGGACTGTGGCTCTGCTGCTGGGGAGGAAGGACGGATTCTTCCACTCCATGCATCTGACTGCCGCTGGGGAAGAAGAATCGTCACCCTTTCACCCTGGGCCTCTGGAACTGCTGCGGGTTTGGGACAGAGGTCTTGGACCATCTATCCAGCACTTGTTAGTCATCGCCTTTCTCATTAAGGTGGCTCATTTTATAACTGTTAAGGGGGTACTCTCGGCTGAGTAAACTTGGAAGTTGATGGTTCGAGAAGTCTTTAAACCACATGCAATTCCTGATGATGTGGTGTCTGACAGTCCAGCTTTCTTCGAAATTTTGGAAAAGCTTTTGCTCAGCTTTAGGTGTAACAGTTAATATTCTGCTTTTCATCCTCAGTCTATTGGTCAGACCAAGTATCATAGTCAGTCTAATGGTCAGACCAAGAGGACCAATCAAACTTTTGAGCAGTAACTTTGATGTTTTGTTATCTTCAGGATAACTGGGTGGATTTTCTTATGGCAACATTTGCTTATAACAATTCTAAACATAGCTCCCCAAAGCCCTGTTATCATAAATTCCAGATATCATTCAGTTTTTTTCCTGATCCCCCTATCTCAACTTCAGTTTCTGCAGATTAACTACATTACAGGAGATTCAGATGAAATCGATTGATACTTTGAAGGAGGCTAAGGAATATGACAAGAAGGCAGCTGACAGAAATTGCAGATCACTCCCTCCCTCTCACAAATCTTGGCTTAACACATCCAGGGGACATTCTGGGAGGAAGGGGTACTGTCAGGACCTGTATCTGAATCTGCAACCTCTGTTGTGTCTGGTGGTATCTCTTCTTGCTGAGCCTCCTGAGATGCTAGACAGCTCCCTGTTCTCAAAACCTGACCCTTGACCATGACATCCAGGGCCTTTAACATTTCCCTTGCCTCACAAGACCGCTTCATGCTACAAAACCTGATTCCCTTCATATGGATGACTTGCCCTGCAGAACAGGGTCCTTAAATGCATGTTGGAATTGTCAGAAACCATGAAATCAGGCCGAGACAGAAGTACAGTTAAATCACACTTGATTTATAATAAAAGTAAAAAGAACAAACGTAGTCAAAACATAGACAAAGTTCAGTAACCAGAATAGACAGTCAGCCAAGCCAGAAGTCAGAGATTAATGTAGTGGAACAGCAAGCAGGATCTGGAGCCAGAAGGGATGTCAGTAAAGCAAGTCTTGAACAGGATCGCAGGACATAGTTTCTGTGATATTGACCAAGGCGAAGACAGATCTTCTCTGGTCTGGATGGCTTAAGTAGACAGGACTGATGAGCAGGATATCATCAACAGCTGCGTAACTGTGGAGAGATAGGAGCTGGAAGATAGTCGACAGCTGAGCGGCCAGCTCAGAGAAGGAAGGGCTGAGCCCAGCCCTGACAGTACCCCCTCCTCAATGACCCCTCCCCCTCAGAGGACCAGGCTTGAGGGGAAAACGTCTATGTAAATCACGGAGGACAGGGGCATGTACGTCCGAGGATGAGACCCAAAAGCGTTTCTCTGGACCGTACCCTTTCCAATGCACCAGGTACTGTATGTGTCCACTGAACCTACGGGAGTCAACAATGGACTGCACTTCATACTCCTCATGGTTCTCAACATGTACAGGGTGAGGACGAGGCACTGAGGTGGTAAAGCAGGTGCAGACCAAAGGTTTTAATAAGGAGACATGAAATACATTCGAAATACGCATATCAGAAGGAAGGTCTAATGCGTAAGCTACAGGGTTAATCCTGCAAAGGATACGGAAAGACACAATAAACCGAGGTGCGAACTTCAGTGAGGGAACATGAAGTCGGAGGTTGCGAGATGACAGCCAGACCCTGTCCCCAACCTGGTAGGAAGGCGCAGGCAGGATGGAGTCTGTACCTATCGGTAGCATGTCGCAAAACCTCCTGGACTTGTGCCCAGGTGATATGAAGACCACGGAGATGCTCCTCTAACGCAGGAATATATTGCGGAACAAACGAGTCAGGCAACATGGAAGGTTGGAAACCATAATTCGCCATAAATGGAGACATTTGGGAAGCAGAAGGCACTGTTGTGAGCAAACTCTGCCCACGGTAATAGGTCTGACCAGTTGTTATGATGGTCAGAAATATAGCAACGTAGTAATTGCTCCAAGGACTGATTGGCACGCTCGGCGGCCCCATTAGACTGCGGGTGATATGTAGAGGAGAAAGCAAGCTGAATTCCCAACTGTGCACAAAAGGCTCGCCTGATCCGGGACACAAATGGACTACCCCTGTCCGAGACAATCACCTTGGGTAGCCCATGTAACCAAAAGATCTCCAGAGCAAAAATGGAAGCCAGTTCCTTAGAAGTGGGCAACTTCTTAAGTGGAATACAATGACACATTTTTGAGAAATTGTCAACCACCCTAAGGATAACTGTGTTGCCCTGGGAGTTGGGGAACTCCACAATGAAATCCATAGACAGGTGGGTCCAGGGCCTCTCTCCATTGGGTATGGGTTGTAGGAGGCCCACTGGAAGGTGTCGTGGAGCCTTACTCCACGACACCTTTGGCAGGCAGCTACGAAGGCAGTTACATCAGCACGTAGACTAGGCCACCAGAATTGTTGGGAAATGGCCCAAAAAAGTTGATTCTTCCCAGGGTGGCCAGCAGCCTTGGGAGAATGGTAAGTCTGGAGCACGGCAGTACGGAGACTCTCTGGGACAAAGCAGCAGTCACAAGGTTTCTCAGGAGGAGCATCGACCTGAGCAGCAAGAATTTTGTCACCCAAAGGAGAAGTAAGACTGGTTTCGAACCGTAGCCAGAATACGACCAGGAGGAATCACAGGAACCAGAACCGACTCCAACTTGGAAGTGGAGGAAAATTTTAGTGACTAGGCGTCAGCCCTTACATTCTTAATACCGGGTAAGAATGAGACAATGTAATTGATACTTGACAAGAAAACAGGCCATCGCGCCCTTCTGGGAGAGAGGCATTTAGCCTCAGACAAGAATGTGAGATTTTTATGGTCAGTAAAAAAGAGAACCTGCACAGTGGTACCTCCGAGGAGATGTCTCCATTCTTTCAGGGCTAAAATGATCGCCAACAGCTCTGTCACCAATCTCGTAATTGCACTCCGCAGGTGACAATTTCTTGGAAAAGTAGCCACAAGGATGCATAGCGCTCTCAGAGGTAGGACGTTGAGACAGAAGGGCGCCAACACCAGTCTCAGAAGCATCAACCTCAAGGATAAAAGGTAACGTAGGATCAGGATGTGCCAGCACAGGAGCAGAAACTAAGGCAGCCTTGAGACTTTCAAAGGCCTTAATGGACACCGGAGACCAACTCTGTGGGTTACCGTCCTTTCTGGTCATATCAGTCAGGGGCTTGACCAGAGACGAGAAGTTATGAATATACTTCCGATAATAGTTGGCAAAGCCCAGGAAACGCTGCAGAGGATGTAAACCCACGGGTCGGGGCCACTGTAGAACTGCTGAAAGTTTGACATAACCCAGGAATTTAACCTGTTCACGATGGAATTCGCACTCCTCCAGTTTACAATAGAGATTGTTCTCTTTTAGTTTCTGAAGCACATGAGAGATATCTGTGTGGTGGCTCTCCAGGGACTTGGAAAATATGAGGATATCATCGAGATAAACCACCACGCATAACTGCAACAAATATCAGAGGACATCATTAATAAATTCCTGGAAAGCTGCCGGGGAGTTACAAAGGCCAAAAGGCATTACGAGGTACTCATAATGGCCTGTTCTGGTATTAAACGCAGTTTTCCACTCGTCGCCCTCCTTAATCCTCACGAGATTGTATGCCCCTCTCAAATCAAGATTTGTGAAAACCGTTGCTCCCTTGAGGCAGTCAAATAATTCCTTAATCAATGGAAAATGGGATCGGATAGGCATTCATAATCGTGAAACAATTGAGACCCCTATAATCAATACAAGATCTCAGTTCACCACTCTTCTTCTTCACAAAGAAGAAACCAGCACCAGCAGGAGATGAGGATTTGCAGATGAAACCTCTAGAAAGTGCGTCTGCAACATACTCCTCCATGGCCTTATCCTCCAAGACCAACAAAGAATAAACCCGGCCACGAGGGGGTATGGCACCAGGTTGAAGGTCAAATGCGCAATCATATGACCGGTGTGGAGGCTAACTACCGGCTTGACCTTTGTCAAAGACATCGCTAAAGTCGCGTTACTCCTCCAGCAGGGAGGAGAGTGAAGAGGTGCACAAGACCTTGGCTACCTTCTGGAAGCACTGCATTGTGGGGACCAGGAGAGAACCTCAGTACAGAGCCAATTAAAAGAGGGGTTGTGGCTCTGTAACCAAGGATAACTAATAACCAGCAGAAACTTAAGTGAGGAAATAACTTGGAAATGGATTATCTCATAGTGAAGAGCCCCTACGGCCAAGGACAACGGAACCGTCTCATGAGTCACATGGGCAGGCTGTAGAGGTCTCCCGCCAAGAGCCTCAATGGCAAGTGGAGTGTCACGCAGCTGCAGCGGAATAGAGTGCTTCGATACAAAGGCAGCATCAATGAACAGGCCTGCAGCCCCAGAGTCGATTAGAGCCTGTATCTCGACAGATGACTAAGACCAAGAAAGGGTGACCGAAACCAGGGGCTTATCCTTCTGGATAACTGGGGATAAAACAACAACGCCACCTAAGGTCTGTACGTGACAGAACCTCAAGGTTCGGGCATTCCCTGGATGGGTAGGACAAGACTTCAAAAAGTGACCTGCCTGGCCACAAAAAAGGCACAATCTCTCCTTCCTTCTAAAGGTTCTCTCATCTGCAGAGAGACACGTGAAACCCAAGTGCATGGGTTCACCTTCACAGACCGACTCGGTACCAGGAGGCATGGGAGGCACGGGTGGGACAGCAAAGCTCGGAGACAAACATACAGGAGGATTCTGCAAGCGTTCCTTAAAAGAGAGTCTTTCTCTGAGTCTGGAGTCAATAAGGATGGCAAACGTTGGCAACTTCTCCAGCTAAGTGGGTATATCTCGGACTGCTATCTTATCCTTGATGGTATCCGAGAGACCATGAGAAAAAGCAGCCATGAGGGCCTCATTGTTCCACGCAACTCTGCTGCCAGAGTATGGAATTCAATGGCGTAGTCGGCAACAGTTCGATAGACATGAGGCACTTGGCAGCAGGAGCGGAGCGTGCAGGAACATCAAAGACTCTTTTAAACAAAGCCACAAACTTAAGGTAGCTTAAGACAACAGGTTTTGGGGTCTCCCATAGAGGGTTTGCCCAGGCCAAGGCTCTTTCAGAAAGCAAAGATATCACAAAACCTTCTCTGCATTTCTGTGGGAAATGCCTGGGGCAGCATCTCAAAGTATATCTCAACCTGGTGGAGAAACCCTCTGCATTGGACTGGATCGCCCCCAAATAGCTGAGGAAGCGGAGCGGAACCTGACATACCTCTTATAGAGGTAATACTCGAGGCAGGTGTCTGCACAGAGACTGGAGTAGCAGCAGGGTCAGCCTGCAACATAGGTTGCACCGGGGCCGCCACAGTGGGAGATTCCAGGTGAGCCGTGCGACTCAGGAGCGTTTGTAATGCCATGACAAACTGATCCATGCGGTGATCCAGTTCATCCAATCTGGAAAAAATATTACCAACAAGTTTGCTGGCACAGTGGCTGCATTTGATGGCACTGTGGCTGCAATTGATGGGCACAGTGGCTGCATTTGATGGGCACAGTGGCTGCATTTGATGGGCACAGTGGCTGCAGTTGATGGCACAGTGGCTGCATTTGATGGGCACAGTGGCTGCATTCGATGGGCAAAGTGGCTGCATTTGATAGGCACAGTGAGGCTGCAAATTAAGTATTTTTTAGATTTTTTCAGTTTGTTTGCGCCTCCCCAAAAATTTTGAGCATCATCCGCCACTGACAGGCACAATAACTAAAAAATGCTTACGCACTTACTGAAATGTGATTGGGCAATACTGTAGCAACCTTGTAGGCAGGTGCAATCTACTTTCCCCACTGTAGTCGCAGCAGCATTGCGGTTGGAGAGGAAGTCAAGAGGTATATGGTTCCTCTATGGTTTCCTGGGTCACTGGGGAAGCCATCTGAGGCAAAACACCCGGCAGGCTCCTTCCTAATTTCTCTGGGTAAACCAGCATATAAATCACAAAAAAAGGGTATTTACCCACAGTGCCCCATTTCTAGGGCTCAGCTCCTCCCAACTCCACTGGCGAAGTGGAGTAGCAACCACCTCCTCCATGGTCCTTCATGGCTGTATTTCTGCTCCCCTTCTCTAGTCTTTGCACTCTACCTAGTGTCCAGGTGCAGGGCTTCCTTACCCACACTCCTCTGTATGGGTCCCCTGTCCTATCCAACAGTAGTCTTATCAATATTCCTATTGCACACCTTCCTGGAAACTAGGCTCATCAGTAATGGGTGCTGCAGTGATTGTCAGCTGGATACTGGAAACACAAACTCAATGTACATATTTGCCAGTACACCAGGAATCTTCCGTTACCATCCAATGGTTTTTAATGCAGATAGATCACATCACAAAGACAAGTGCAACATTTCTTAGCCACGCAGGACCCCTTCGTCAAGCATGTCATCACATGCCCGGCGAAGGGGTCCTGCATGGCTCCGAAATGTTGCACTTGTCTTTGTGATGTGATCTATCTGCAATAAAAACCTTTGGATGCTATCCAACAGTAGGGGACAAAAAACGAAAGGGCTGTACGGTCTTTCCTCTGCAATGCAGCGCAACATGCCCCCTTAACCCCACTGGCGGTATTCCCGAGTCTGGGGTGGATTTTCAATACCAAAAGCGGTATCCCCGAGCCAGACTCGGGATCGCATCACAGGATCCAGGAAGAGTTTACTTACCTTGTCCCCTGGTTCCTGCGATGTCTCCCCGCTGTGATCGGCGAGCCGCTGTGTCTCGCTCGACTCACAGTGCCGAGCTTCGTTCCCTGCGAGCGCTGCGATGCACGGGGAGGGAGTTCGGCAGCAAATTCAAACAGTAAAACTTAATCTTACAGATTACAGTACTGTATCAAATAATTTCACATCTCCTTTGCCCCTAGTGGTCTGTCCAGTGTCCTGCATGCAGTTTTATATTGTAAATACTGCAGGTGTATATAGTGTAGCGCTAGTTTAAATGACAAAAACTAATGAGATTGCAAGAGAGGATATATCAAACAATTGTTCATAACACCATGTGTTCAAAATGGTACTGAAAAACACTTCAATATGTATCTATTGCATAGAAAATCTGATGACCAAAAAAGTCCCAAACAGATGGTGGTGTTCATACACCACATAGATGAAATAGAAAGAAGTAATGCACAATAATTGGATCCCCCATATGGAAGCAATGCAGGCTTACTGGAACCTGAGTCAGTAATGCTTGTATTGCCACCAGGCAATGAGATGGGGTCTCTCAGTAGAACAATATGAAATCCAGATGTTGTTTCTAAGGCTCCCGGCACAATTCTCCCGTGTATAGCCCGATTTCGTGGTAGCCCATGGAAGGTAAAAAAAGGGGCCACATAGTATAATACCGTTTTTAAAATAAAGTTTAATTAAAGTAAAACACTTACATTCTCCATATTAAAAAAGCGCTTATAGTAAAACAAATGGCAGGCAGTGGAGTCTCCCGACGCGTTTCGTCTACTCAGACTTCATCTGGGGTACTCTACCACTGCTGCCATACTCACTTATATAGGAACCAAGACCCCCTTTGATGAGAATCCGGCATGTGCCACTTGTTTACATGCACTTCCGGGTATCGCCAAAATGGCGGCCCCGCGTGCGTTCCAGGCCTCTTTCTGGTAACCAATATGCGTTCCAGCCCTTCCTTATAAGTATAGTGTATGAAAGATAAAGAAGGAAAATATGCCCATTTGCCAAAAAATTCCAGAATAATGTAAATTTTAAGTATGTATCATATACAAAATAGTGAAGAAGTAATGTAGATGGAAAAAGAAATCGTCCGGTGGTCTCACAGGAAGTGAGTAAAGCCAGATGGCTGCTCTTCATGACGCAAATAGCGTCATCTTCCGCCCGAGTGGAACGCAAGCTAGGCGGCCGTCCGCTGCATGTGTACCACGCCTCAATGTAGCAGTGGACACGGCGCGATGTCGTCACCAGCGGTCCGGTCATACAGCCCGCCCACCGCTAGAGATGTGACGTGCCATTGCGCAGCACGCACTATACTTGATGTAACTGTCTGCTTTATGTGCACTATTGATGTGGACAACAAAAATAAATTGTGACTCAAAAAACAGTAACAAAAAATCTTCTGTGATACAAGGTCACAGAGATATAGGTCCAAGACGGATTCTCAATGGGTGATCTACATTATATAAAATTACATACCTCATAAAAATATAAATATACAAAATGCAAATCAAATGGTGACGTGTATGAAAATGCACATAGGAATAAAATTTCGTATGTGTAGTACCTATTTGTCTAAATGGATATATCTAATCTCACCAACTTGTAGACCCAAAATTCATTAATGAGAATACAATAGGTAGTACCTATTTGCCTCTAAAAGTGAACCTACTCCCATCGATTCTAAGATTCATTTAAGAAGGCATTAATATCCAAATCCACATTCATACCCCATTGATGGAGGGACCGTAGTTCGTGGATCCAGAACGTTTCTAGACGAGAAACGCCTCTGGTCAAGGCCCCGCCTCTCCATGGGGGAGTGTATTTGTCAATTATCATAAATAGTGAGCCAGCGGGGTCGCTGTTATGACACTCTTTATAGTGCCTGGGGACACTATGTTTTGAGTCTCTACTTTTGATGAGGCTGATGTGTTCACTTAATCTTATCGTAAAGGTTCTGGTTGTTCGGCCCACATATTTTTTGCCACAAGGGCAAACAATTAAATACACTATATATCTGGTATTGCATGTACAGAAGGGTCTGATAGTATAACTCTTCCCTGTGACTGTTGATGTAAATTCCGTTAGTTTTCTTCTTATTGACATATTGTGTTTACTTTTTACAGGGATAGAACCCCGTCCAGTCATGAAAAAAAGATGGACGTACTGGAGGGTTAATGATATTAGGTGCTACCTGTCCCTGTAGGGATGGTGCTCCTCTAAATATAATCTTGGCTTGTTCCGGTAATATCTTTTTCAAGATATTATCTTGTCTTAACACCCCCCAGTGTTTTTTCATGATACTCTTGTTTGTGTTGTATTGATTATGTAGTAGACAATGCCCATTTATATGTGGTATCTGGTTCTCTCTCCGGTTTCGTTATTAAAAGAGTATTTCTCTCTATATTGGTCACTCTTTGGAGTTCGGTGTCCAGATCTGCTCGATTATACCCTTTATCCAGAAATCTCTGTCTCAAGACCTCTGCTTGTGTAATGAATGTATCCACATCGGTACAATTCCTACGGAGCCTTAGAAATTGGCTCAGAGGGACAGCATTGAGCCAGGAGTCGTGATGACAGCTATCTCTGGGGATAAAACTGTTTCGGTCTGTTGATTTAAAATAAGTATTAAACTTAAATTGACCATCCACAATTTTAATTTCCAGATCCAGAAAATGGATCCCCGTTTTGCTGGCTTCGTATGTAAGAGAGATGCCTCTGTCATTGGAGTTCAGATCTTCAAAGAAACTTGCCAAAGTCTCAAAAGTACCACTCCATAGGAGGAGGATGTCGTCTATGTATCTTGCCCACAACACCAATGATGTGGTGCGGTGGGCATAGACGACATCCTCCTCCCACTTAGCCATGAAGAGATTCGCAAGGCTTGGAGCAAACTTAGCTCCCATGGCTACACCGCGCTGCTGAAGATAATAGCGCTGGTTGAACCAGAAATAGTTATGTTCCGTTGCGAATTCTAGAAGTTCTATCACATAGTCACTCTGAAAAGATGCCAGGGACTGTTCCCGATCCAGGAAGTGTTTAACCGCTTCTATGCCTCTTTCATGTGGTATACATGTGTACAAAGATGCTACATCTGCTGTCGCTAAGATGTAGCCATCCCGCACATCTGTACTCTCAAGGAGTTTAATTGTGGAACCTGTATCCTTTAAAAAGGAAGGTGTTTTCTTAACTACAGGTTGCAAATAAAAATCAATATATTTGCCAATGCGTGAGGTAATAGAATTAATGCCACTCACGATGGGCCTACCTGGAGGGCAGGTCGGGTTTTTGTGAATCTTTGGCAAAAAATAGATAGTGGGAATTCTGGGTGCCTTAGGTATCATAAATGCTTTTTCTTTTTTATTTAAAATTCCACGGTCATATCCTTTATTCACCAATTTTTGAAGTTGCTTTTTGTATATGTTGGTGGGATTATTGGCGAGTTCAATATAGGTACCTGGTTCATTTAGGATCCGGTACATCTCCTCCTCATATTTATCTTTATCTAAAATCACTATGCCCCCACCTTTATCTGCCGGGCGGACAACTATATTTTTCCGTGAACATAGAGACTGTAGTCCCTCTTTGGATATTGGGGGGTATCTGATGCGTTTCTCGGGTAGTTTTGCAAGGTCGTCCAGTACCAGATCTCTGAAAACCTTAACGGCAGGTGCTATGGGGACGGGAGGAGTGAAAAGAGAAGGATTGGAGGGTCCAGAGTGCACAGTCCCTGAAGTGGCTGCTGGATAATCTGTCCTCATAGGATTAGTAACAAGATATCTCTGTATATTGATTTTACGTATATACTTATGGATATCTATATAAGTATGAAATTTATTTAGTTTATTTGGTGGGGCATATTTCAGGCCTTTGTCTAATACTGATATTTCTCCCTGAGAAAGTGGCTGGGTACCTAAATTGAATATACCCTGCCCTGCTACACTCTTTTTCTCTTTTCTCTTCTGTAATTTCTTGCCTCTCCGGCATCCTCTCTTGGGTCTGGACCTCGTTTTTTGGGGTGGCGGTCCTCGCGAAAACCCTGGTTGCTATAGGTGTTAGGACCATATGTGTATGAATGGTCTCCATGGTCCCCCCTCCTATCGCTAGAGTTGTCTGCGTCTCTGAGAGGTGAATAACGGTTATGGGTGGGGAATGGAGAAGAAGGGTAGCGGTAGTGTGAATTTTCATCATAATAGGGATCTTGCCATGTCCCTTGTCCCCCCGAGGTGTGGTGATAAGGCTGGTTTTCATAATTTCGGTAAGGCAAACTCTCATAGTCACGATGGGGGCGAGTGTCCGAGTATTGAGTGTTACCTCTAAAGTTACCCCTATTTCCACGTTTGCCCCTATAATTGCCCATACCTCTTGAAGGTCGTCTGGGGGTTTGTGGGCTAAAATGTCATATTCTAGATTGTGATGAATAAGATACCCTCCTTTGTCTTTCTTGGTTTCTAGATGTTCGACCTCCATTTAAATTGGATGGAGGGACCCGGGTAGCTAAAGCTACCTGTGTGTGTGATGGTGGGTTGACCTCCATATCACTAGTTGAAGGTTCTGTGGAGGCGGCAACATTGAATAATTTCTGCCAACCAAAGACATTGTTTGTTTTATAATCACCTGTATCTCTAGAATATTTTTTCTGTTTTTTGTATTTTTGTTCCTTGTCTTCCTTTTCCAAATGATTTAGAAGATTAGAAGACAGTGAACTATATTCTTGGGAGTTTTTATGCATTGATAATTTGTCTTTAAGCTCCTTAATCTCTCTATCGAGAGAAAGGAGTCTGCTGTTTTTCTTAGAAATGAGGACATTTAAAAAACTGATACCTGCATCATTAAAGTATTTAAACCATGAGTCCAGGTCTGTTTCGCCTTGTTGGGGTTGTACCTCCCAACGTAGGCTTCTAGGTACCATCCCTTCTGAAATGTACTGTTTGTAAAAAGACCAGATCCCATTGGAGATGGAGTTCG
This sequence comes from Lithobates clamitans, assembly GCA_037952925.1. Taxonomy (NCBI): domain Eukaryota; kingdom Metazoa; phylum Chordata; class Amphibia; order Anura; family Ranidae; genus Lithobates; species Lithobates clamitans. Next base: position 4,545,065 of record JBBGZY010000501.1, on the reverse strand, counting down.
GTTGTCATAACATTTTTCAACCTCAAGAATAAACCCCCTATTTCCGTCTCATTACCAATAGCTATAAACACTCCCTCAGAGTTGACCTTATGAGAGGCCCGATAATCAAAAACATCCATCATGAAGGTGAATATTGCAACACAAAGAAAAGAGCAGTGAATATTCCAATATATCAACAGTGAAAAAAATTTGTCCAAAAACACCGCACTTACTCAGTAATAGCAGCTCACACAACAAAAAAGGAAATTTGTAAACAGTGCAGGTGTATATAGTGTAGTGCTAGTTTAAATGACAAAAACTAATGAGATAGCAAGAGAGGATATATCAAACAATTGTTCATAACACCATGCGTTCAAAATGGTACTGAAAAACACTTCAATATGTATCTATTGCATAGAAAATCTGATGACTAAAAAAGTCCCAAACAGATGGTGGTGTTCATAAACCACATAGATGAAATAGAAAGAAGTAATGCACAATAATTGGATCCCCCGTATGGAAGCAATGCAGGCTTACCGGAACCGTTGGACTCATAGAGACGTATGTCCCCTGAGTCAGTAATGCTTGTATTGCCACCAGGCAATGAGATGGGGTCTCTCAGTAGAACAATATGAAAGCCAGATGTTGTTTCTAAGGCTCCCGGGACAATTCTCCCGTGTATAGCCCGATTTCGTGGTAGCCCATAGAAGGTAAAAAAAAGGGGCCACATAGTTTAATACCGTTTTTAAAATAAAGTTTAATTAAAGTAAAACACTTACATTCTCCATATTAAAAAAGTGCTTATAGTAAAACAAATGGCAGGCAGTGGAGTCTCCCAACGCGTTTCGTCTACTCAGACTTCATCTGGGGTACTCTACCACGACTCCTGGCTCAATGCTGTCCCTCGGAGCCAATTTCTAAGGCTCCGTAGGAATTGTACCGATGTGGATACATTCATTACACAAGCAGAGGTCTTGAGACAGAGATTTCTGGATAAAGGGTATAATCGAGCAGATCTGGACACCGAACTCCAAAGAGTGACCAATATAGAGAGAAATACTCTTTTAATAACTAAACCGGAGAGAGAACCAGATACCACATATAAATGGGCATTGTCTACTACATACTCAATACAACACAAACAAATCAAGAGTATCATGAAAAAACACTGGGGGGTGTTAAGACAAGATAATATCTTGAAAAAGATATTACCGGAACAAGCCAAGATTATATTTAGAGGAGCACCATCCCTACAGGGACAGGTAGCACCTAATATCATTAACCCTCCAGTACGTCCATCTTTTTTTCATGACTGGACGGGGTTCTATCCCTGTAAAAAGTGTGTTGTTTGTCGACACAATATGCCAATAAGAAGAAAACTAACGGAATTTACATCAACAGTCACAGGGAAGAGTTATACTATCAGACCCTTCTGTACATGCAATACCAGATATATAGTGTATTTAATTGTTTGCCCTTGTGGCAAACAATATGTGGGCCGAACAACCAGAACCTTTACGATAAGAGTGAGTGAACACATCAGCCTCATCAAAAGTAGAGACTCAAAACATAGTGTCCCCAGGCACTATAAAGAGTGTCATAACAGCGACCCCGCTGGCTCACTATTTATGATAATTGACAAATACACTCCCCCATGGAGAGGCGAGGCCTTGACCAGAGGCGTTTCTCGTCTAGAAACGTTCTGGATCCACGAACTACGGTCCCTCCATCCATGGGGTATGAATGTGGATTTGGATATTAATGCCTTCATTAATGAATCTTAGAATCTATGGGAGTAGGTTCACTTTTAGAGGCAAATAGGTACTACCTATTGTATTCTCATTAATGAATTTTGGGTCTACAAGTTGGTGAGATTAGATATATCCATTTAGACAAATAGGTACTACACATACGAAATTTTATTCCTATGTGCATTTTCATACACGTCACCATTTGATTTGCATTTTGTATATTTATATTTTTATGAGGTATGTAATTTTATATAATGTAGATCACCCATTGAGAATCCATCTTGGACCTATATCTCTGTAACCTTGTATCACAGAAGATTTTTTGTTACTGTTTTTTGAGTCACAATTTATTTTTGTAGTCCACATCAATAGTGCACATAAAGCAGACAGTTACATCAAGTATATAAAAGGGAAAAAATTCATAAACACATACACCTAAATTGTTGCCTTAGTGCAACATATATATCTGCTATTATTTTTGCAGACAGATTATTATTAGTTGACACACATTTGTTGCACCTTTACCAATTCATTTTGTTTCCACAACCACATCATGATTAGTCCCATAATGTGGGACTTTATACATTTTTTATTTTTTATACACATTAAAATAAACATTAGGCTACCTAATACACATAGCTGTTTATTAAAATAAATATTAAAATAAACATTAGGCTATCTAATACACATATTTGTTTATTTACACGGCACATAGTGCGTGCTGCGCAATGGCACGTCACATCTCTAGCGGTGGGCGGGCTGTATGACCGGACCGCTGGTGACGACATCGCGCCGTGTCCCCTGCTACATTGAGGCGTGGTACGCATGCAGCGGACGGCCGCCTAGCTTGCGTTCCACTCGGGAGGAAGATGACGCTATTTGCGTCATGAAGAGCAGCCATCTGGCTTTACTCACTTCCTGTGAGACCACCGGACGATTTCTTTTACCATCTACATTACTTCTTCACTATTTTGTATATGATACATACTTAAAATTTACATTATTCGGGAATTTTTTGGCAAATGGGCATATTTTCCTTCTTTATCTTTCATACACTATACTTATAAGGAAGGGCTGGAACGCATATTGGTTACCAGAAAGAGGCCTGGAACGCACGCGGGGCTGCCATTTTGGCGATACCCGGAAGTGCATGTAAACAAGTGGCAAATGCCGGATTCTCATCAAAGGGGGTCTTGGTTCCTATATAAGTGAGTATGGCAGCAGTGGTAGAGTACCCCAGATGAAGTCTGAGTAGACGAAACGCATCGGGAGACTCCACTGCCTGCCATTTGTTTTACTATAAGCGCTTTTTTAATATGGAGAATGTAAGTGTTTTACTTTAATTAAATTTTATTTTAAAAACAGTATTATACTATGTGGCCCCTTTTTTTACCTTCTATGGGCTACCACGAAATCGGGCTATACACGGGAGAATTGTGCCGGGAGCCTTAGAAACAACATCTGGATTTCATATTGTTCTACTGAGAGACCCCATCTCATTGCCTGGTGGCAATACAAGCATTACTGACTCAGGGGACATACGTCTCTATGAGTCCAACGGTTCCAGTAAGCCTGCATTGCTTCCATACGGGGGATCCAATTATTGTGCATTACTTCTTTCTATTTCATCTATGTGGTGTATGAACACCACCATCTGTTTGGGACTTTTTTAGTCATCAGATTTTCTATGCAATAGATACATATTGAATAGGGATGAGCCGAACACCCCCCGGTTCGGTTCGCACCAGAACCCGCGAACGGACCGCAAGTTCGCACGAACGTTAGAACCCCATTGACGTCTATGGGACTCGAACGTTCGAAATCAAAAGTGCTCATTTTAAAGGCTAATTTGCATGGTATTGTCCTAAAAAGGGTTTGGGGACCCGGGTCCTACCCCAGGGGACATGTATCAATGCAAAAAAAACTTTTAAAAACGGCCGTTTTTTCGGGAGCAGTGATTTTAATGATGCTTAAAGTAAAAAAAAAAAAGTGAAATATTCCTTTAAATATCGTACCTGGGGGGTGTCTATAGTATGCCTGTAAAGTGACGCGTGTTTCCCATGTTTAGAACAGTCCCTGCACCAAATGTCATTTTTAAAGGAAAAAATCTCATTTAAAACTGCTTGCGGGTTTAATGTCATGTCGGGTCATGGCAATATGGATGAAAATCAGTGAGACAAACGGCATGGGTACCCCCCAGTCCATTACCAGGCCCTTTGGGTCTTGTATGGATATTAAGGGGAACCCCGCACCCAAATTAAAATAAGGAAAGGTCCCTATATACTCTGAACAGCAGTATTCAGGCGGTGCAAACAAGACAGGGACTGTAGGTTTGTTGTTAAGTAGAATCTGTTTGTAATTTTGAACATTTTTAATGTGTTTAGCTCCAGCCAAAAAATCTTTTCTAAGCTTTTTGGAAAACATAGGGAAGGGTTATCACCCCTGTGACATTTGTTTTGCGTCTTTCCTCCTCTTCAGAAGATTTCACCTCACTTTTTTGTCCCAATGAAAAATGTTTTTTGAAAATTTGGGTTTTTTTGTGGAACAAGGATTGGAAAGCATCAGTGGAAAGGAGAAATTGTTTTCCCATATTAACTCTTACAGGAGAGAATTTCCCTTCCTTAGGGGTAGATTTCATCTCACTTCCTGTTGTCTCCTTCCGTTTGCAAGTAGGAGTCGTTTGTAAGTTAGATGTTTGAAAGTAGGGTCCTGCCCTATATACTCAGCAGAAATTTGGGCCTTAGGTGTTGCTGTGGCCAAAACACTGTAAGCCCTCACAGGGCCCTGCTGTGAAATATTAGATCAAGAATTGTAATTACATGCCCCTGTTGAACAGGAGCTGAAAAATTAGGCCTTAGGCACTGGTGCTGGTGCCACAACACTGCAACCCCTCACAGACACTCTAGTTGGAACGCAGGAACGAGCCCTGCTGCAAAGTATTGCATCAAAAATTGTAATTACACGCCCCTGTTAGACAGGGGCAGAAAAATTGGGCCTTAGGCACTGGTGCTGGTGCCACAACACTGCAACCCCTCACAGACACTCTAGTTGGAACGCAGGAACGAGCCCTGCTGCAAAGTATTGCATCAAAAATTGTAATTACACGCCCCTGTTAGACAGGGGCAGAAAAATTGGGTCTTAGGCACTGGTGCTGGTGCCACAACACTGCAACCCCTCACAGACACTCTAGTTGGAATGCAGGAACGAGCCCTGCTGCAAAGTATTGCATCAAAAATTGTAATTACACGCCCCTGTTAAACAGGGGCTGAAAAATTGTGCCTTAGGCACTGGTGGTGGCGCCCAGAACCAAAAATGTTCTTACAAGCTATCAGCGTGATGATTGAGGAGGAAGAGGATAATTACTCAGGGGTAGTCACTCAGCATCAGCATAGGCAGTCTTTGAAGGGATCTGAGATTTCAAAAAAAATTATTCGGTTACATCTGCATCAGGTGCTTGGTAGCTGGTGGTGATCCAAGACTGATTCATTTTTATGAAGGTCAGCCGATCGACCGAGTCGGTGGACAGACGCACCCTGTGATCGGTTACCACGCCTCCAGCAGCACTGAATGTGCGTTCCGAAAGAACGCTGGATGCAGGACAGGCCAGTAGCTCAATTGCATACTGTGCAAGCTCTGGCCAGTGATCCATCCTCAAGACCCAGTAACCCAGAGGATTTTCGGTGGGAAAGGTGTCCAAGTCTGATCTTGCCCCTAGGTATTCCTGCACCATGTAAAACAGACGCTGGCGATGGTTGCTGGAACCGATCATACCTTGGGGCTGCGGACCAAAAAATTGTCTGAACGCATCGGTCAGACGGCCACCTTCTCCACCGCTCCTTCTTTGACTGACCGAAGCCTCAGCAACACGTTGTCCAGAAACAGGAGTTTGTAACCTCCCAGTCTCTGGGAACGCGTTGCACAGACCTTTCTGCAAGGCCTCCCGAAGATGTTTCATCCTCTGCTCCCTCTGCGATGGCAAGATAAGGTCCGCAACCTTACCCTTGTAACGTGGATCAAGGAGGGTTGCCAGCCAGTATTGGTCCTTCTCCTTGATACCACGAATACGAGGATCCTTACGCAGGCTTTGCAGGATCAGGGAGGCCATGCAGCGTAGGTTTGCTGAGGCATTCGGTCCGGAGTCCTCTGGGTCACTAAGGACAACAACGTCCGCAGCCACCTCCTCCCAGCCACGTACAAGTCCATGTGTTCCTTGGGACTGATCCCTTAAAGACTGCTGATGCTGAGTGCCAGGCTCCACCTCCATACTGACACAATCTTCCTCCTCCTCCTCCTCCTCCTCCTCGTCCTCTTCCTGTGTGATCGGCGGGCACGCAGGAACACTGTCTGGATAAAGGGGGCCTTGAGAGCTAAGGAAGTCCTCCTCTTCCTGCCTCTGTTCTGCCTCAAGTGCCCTGTCCATTATTCCACGCAGCGTGTGCTCCAACAGGTGGACAAGGGGGACAGTGTCACTGATGCATGCACTGTCAGTGCTCACCATCCTCGTGGCCTCCTCGAATGGTGACAGGACAGTGCATGCATCCCTGATCATGGCCCACTGGCGTGGGGAAAAAAACCAAGGTCCCCTGACCCTGTCCTGGTGCCATAGTCGCACAGGTACTCATTGATGGCCCTCTGCTGCGTGTGCAGCCGCTGCAGCATGGCCAACGTCGAGTTCCACCTGGTGGGCATGTCACAGATTAGGCGGTTCTTGGGCAGGTTAAACTCCTTTTGGAGGTCCGTCAGCCGAGCACTGGCATTATATGACCGGCGGAAATGCACAGAGACTTTCCTGGCCTGCCTCAGGACATCCTGTAAGCCCGGGTACCTGCCCAAGAACCGCTGCACCACCAAGTTAAGGACGTGAGCCAAACAGGGCACATGGGTCAGTTGTCCCTGTCGGAGGGCAGAGAGGAGGTTGGTGCCATTGTCGCAAACCACCATTCCTGCCTTAAGTTGGCGTGGCGTCAACCACCTCTGAACCTGCCCCTGCAGAGCTGACAGAACCTCTGCCCCAGTGTGGCTCCTGTCCCCCAAGCACACCAGCTCAAGCACCGCATGGCATCTTTTGGCCTGCGTACTTGCGTAGCCCCTTGAACGCCTACGGAGCACCGCTGGTTCCGAGGAAGAGGCCATGGAGGAAGAAGAAGAGGAGGGGGTGGAGGAGAGAGGTGTGTCACAATCAGCATTTTGGAGGCGTGGTGGCGGAACAACCTCCAACACTACTGCACCTTGTCCTGCATCCTTCCCAGCTGCCAGCAGAGTCACCCAATGCGCCGTGAAACTTAAGTAACGTCCCTGTCCATGCCTGCTGGACCATGAGTCAGCGGTAATATGCACCTTATCGCTGACCGCCCTGTCCAGCGAGGCATGGACATTGCCTTCCACATGCCGGTAGAGAGCCGGAATCGCCTTCCGTGAGAAAAAGTGGCGTTTGGGTACCTGCCACTGAGGAACCGCACATTCCACAAACTCACGGAAGGGGGCAGAGTCTACCAACTGAAAAGGCAGCAGTTGAAGTGCTAGCAATTTTGCCAAGCTAGCATTCAACCGCTGGGCATGTGGATGGCTGGGAGCAAACTTCTTTCGGCGCTGCAGCAGCTGGGGCAGGGAAATTTGCCTGGTACAATCTGACGTCGGTGTACCAAAAGCAGATTGCCCACAAGTACTTGGCTGTGACACACCTAATTCTACACCTTCATTCCTCTCACTGCAGGTCTCAGAGAGGACTGAAGGTCTAGTGGGGTTGGAAATCTCAGCTGATGAGGAGCAAGGAGAGATCGTCTTTGTTCTTTGGTGTGGGTCTTTTAGATACGCTTGCCAACGAACTGCATGGCAGGTCAACATATGTCTGGTCAAGCATGTGGTACCCAAGCGGGAGATGTTTTGGCCACGCGAGATACGCTTGAGACATATGTTGCAAATAGCAGCGGTGCGATCTGATGCACTCGTCTCAAAAAAGGCCCACACCAAAGAACTTTTTGAATAACGCGCAGAGACTGCAGCGCCCTGCACATGTGGAGCTTTGGGGTGTGATGCAGTCAATGTGCTGCCCTTAGGCTGGCCCCTGGAGGGCATCCTGCCTAGTTGGTGATGTGCCACCTCCTCCTCCTCCTCCTCCTCCTCCTCTCTCCTATCAGGCACCCACGTTGAGTCAGTGACCTCATCATCCCCTCCCTCCTCATCACTGGAGCAAACCTGGCAGTATGCTGCAGCAGGGGGAGCATGACTGCCAGATTGCTGTCCTTCTTGGGCACCCCCTCTGTCCGTGCTCATGTTACTGCTTTCATTGAGCTCAGTATCATCATCAGAGCCTTCCAAACGCTGGGCATCCTCCTGGAGCATGTACCCAACACTGTGGTCAAACAGTTCGAGGGAATCCTCATAAGGACATGGTGGAGCTAGGGAAGGAGTCACTGATGACATTGAGCTGAGGGAAGAGGCCGCTGCTTTGCCAGACAAAGCACCCTGGGCATGGGTGAGAGAGGATGAGGAGGATGAGGACGGCTTGGTCATCCACTCGACCAAGTCTTCCGCATGTTGCGGCTCAACACGGCCAGCTGCCGAAAAAAAGGCCAAGCGTGTCCCATGGCCACGTGCTGATGAGGATGCACCGTCTCCACGACCAGCACTAGACACAGAGCCTGCTTGCCCTCTCTTATTGGCTTGTGACTGTCTGCCTCTCCTTCTTGGCCTTCCAGACATACTAATGGCCTGTAGCTGCACTAAGCTGGGATAGAACACCTGTAATTTTCTTAAGGTAGCTTTATATACTGTAACCAGACAAGCCTGCCTGTCAGTAGGAAGATAACAGGAACGGATCTAGCTGAACACTGTGAGCAGGACGTACTGCACTAAATGTATATAGCAGGAACGGATCTAGCTGAACACTGTGAGCAGGACGCACTGCACTGAATGTAAATAGCAAGAACGGATCTAGCTGAACACTGTGAGCAGGACACACTGTACTAAATGTAAATAGTCTAGCTGCCTGACCGTGGTACTAATAGGATCAAAAAGAACACCTGTAATTTTCTTAAGGTAGCTTTATATACTGTAACCAGACAAGCCTGCCTGTCAGTAGGAAGATAACAGGAACGGATCTAGCTGAACACTGTGAGCAGGACGCACTGTACTAAATGTAAATAGTCTAGCTGCCTGACCGTGGTACTAATAGGATCAAAAAGAACACCTGTAATTTTCTTAAGGTAGCTTTATATACTGTAACCAGACAAGCCTGCCTGTCAGTAGGAAGATAACAGGAACGGATCTAGCTGAACACTGTGAGCAGGACACACTGTACTAAATGTAAATAGTCTAGCTGCCTGACCGTGGTACTAATAGGATCAAAAAGAACACCTGTAATTTTCTTCAGGTAGCTTTATATACTGTAACCAGACAAGCCTGCCTGTCAGTAGGAAGATAACAGGAACGGATCTAGCTGAACACTGTGAGCAGGACGCACTGTACTAAATGTAAATAGTCTAGCTGCCTGACCGTGGTACTAATAGGATCAAAAAGAACACCTGTAATTTTCTTCAGGTAGCTTTATATACTGTAACCAGACAAGCCTGCCTGTCAGTAGGAAGATAACAGGAACGGATCTAGCTGAACACAGTGAGCAGGACACACTGTACTAAATGTAAATAGTCTAGCTGCCTGACCGTGGTACTAATAGGATCAAAAAGAACACCTGTAATTTTCTTCAGGTAGCTTTATATACTGTAACCAGACAAGCCTGCCTGTCAGTAGGAAGATAACAGGAACGGATCTAGCTGAACACTGTGAGCAGGACACACTGTACTAAATGTAAATAGTCTAGCTGCCTGACCGTGGTACTAATAGGATCAAAAAGAACACCTGTAATTTTCTTCAGGTAGCTTTATATACTGTAACCAGACAAGCCTGCCTGTCAGTAGGAAGATAACAGGAACGGATCTAGCTGAACACTGTGAGCAGGACGCACTGTACTAAATGTAAATAGTCTAGCTGCCTGACCGTGGTACTAATAGGATCAAAAAGAACACCTGTAATTTTCTTCAGGTAGCTTTATATACTGTAACCAGACAAGCCTGCCTGTCAGTAGGAAGATAACAGGAACGGATCTAGCTGAACACTGTGAGCAGGACACACTGTACTAAATGTAAATAGTCTAGCTGCCTGACCGTGGTACTAATAGGATCAAAAAGAACACCTGTAATTTTCTTCAGGTAGCTTTATATACTGTAACCAGACAAGCCTGCCTGTCAGTAGGAAGATAACAGGAACGGATCTAGCTGAACACTGTGAGCAGGACGCACTGCACTGAATGTAAATAGCAGGAACGGATGTAGCTGAACACTGTGAGCAGGACGCACTGCACTAAATGTAAATACCAGGAACGGATCTAGCTGAACACTGTGAGCAGGACGCACTGCACTGAATGTAAATAGCAGGAACGGATGTAGCTGAACACTGTGAGCACAACGCACTGCACTAAATGTAAATACCAGGAACGGATCTAGCTGAACACTGTGAGCAGGACGCACTGCACTGAATGTAAATAGCAGGAACGGATCTAGCTGAACACTGTGAGCAGGACGCACTGCACTAAATGTAAATACCAGGAACGGATCTAGCTGAACACTGTGAGCAGGACGCACTGCACTGAATGTAAATAGCAGGAACGGATCTAGCTGAACACTGTGAGCAGGACGCACTGCACTAAATGTAAATACCAGGAACGGATCTAGCTGAACACTGTGAGCAGGACGCACTGCACTGAATGTAAATAGCAGGAACGGATCTAGCTGAACACTGTGAGCAGGACGCACTGCACTAAATGTAAATACCAGGAACGGATCTAGCTGAACACTGTGAGCAGGACGCACTGCACTGAATGTAAATAGCAGGAACGGATCTAGCTGAACACTGTGAGCAGGACGCACTGCACTGAATGTAAATAGCAGGAACGGATCTAGCTGAACACTGTGAGCAGGACGCACTGTACTGAATGTAAATAGCAGGAACGGATCTAGCTGAACACTGTGAGCAGGACACACTGCACTGAATGTAAATAGCAGGAACGGATCTAGCTGAACACTGTGAGCAGGACGCACTGTACTGAATGTAAATAGCAGGAACGGATCTAGCTGAACACTGTGAGCAGGACGCACTGCACTGAATGTAAATAGCAGGAACGGATCTAGCTGAACACTGTGAGCAGGACGCACTGCACTGAATGTAAATAGCAGGAACGGATCTAGCTGAACACTGTGAGCAGGACGCACTGTACTGAATGTAAATAGCAGGAACGGATCTAGCTGAACACTGTGAGCAGGACACACTGCACTGAATGTAAATAGCAGGAACGGATCTAGCTGAACACTGTGAGCAGGACGCACTGTACTGAATGTTAATAGCAGGAACGGATCTAGCTGAACACTGTGAGCAGGACACACTGCACTAAATGTAAATAGTCTAGATAGAAGATAACAGGAACGGATCTAGCTAAACTGAATACAGTGTATATATATATATGCAACACCTGGGATGCATATATATACACAATACACTGTAAGTGCAGCTAACTGACTGACTGTTCTGCCTAATCTATCTAACTCAAATCAAATGACACTGTCTCTCTCTCTCTCTATCTCTCAGCACACCGGAACACACACTACACAGGGCCGCCGTGCAGGCGGCCTTATATAGTGTGGGGTGTGTACTAAATCCCCTGAGCCATAATTGGCCAAAGCCACCCTGGCTTTGGCCAATTACAGCTCTCTCTACTGACGGCGCTGTGATTGGCCAAGCATGCGGGTCATAGTGCATGCTTGGCCAATCATCAGCCAGCAATGCACTGCGATGCCGCAGTGAATTATGGGCCGTGACGCGCCACACGAATTTGGCGCGAACGGCCCATATCGTTCGCAATTCGGCGAACGACCGAACAGCCGATGTTCGAGTCGAACATGGGTTCGACTCGAACACGAAGCTCATCCCTAATATTGAAGTGTTTTTCAGTACCATTTTGAACGCATGGTGTTATGAACAACTGTTTGATATATCCTCTCTTGCTATCTCATTAGTTTTTGTCATTTAAACTAGCGCTACACTATATACACCTGCACTGTTTACAAATTTCCTTTTTTGTTGTGTGAGCTGCTATTATTGAGTAAGCGCGGTGTTTTTGGACAAATTTTTTTCACTGTTTATATTGTAAATACTGTTTTTTCTGCCTGGAAACTGGAGATTGTCCATAGCAACCAAAACCGTCCCTTTACATCAAAAGTGGCTTTAGACCAGCTAGAAAACAGCGATAATAAATTAGAATCACTTGCGAGAATTGAGTGATAGTGATTTGTGGGGAAATCCGTCACCAAACACTAAAAGTATCGAAAGCAACAATTCTGCAACTGAGCAAATTTCAGTGTTTTTGATTTGATTACATTATTGAATAATTTTTATTATTATTATATTATTATTTGTTATAATTATTTATAGTTATTTATTATATTATAATTTTTATTTTGTTTTTCAAACTTTATCATACCCGGGATGTCTACTAGACTCTTGTTTGGACATATTTAAGTGAATTATTCCTAAGAATTACAGGCCTACAATATAAAACGCAAAATTTCTGTGCAAAATAATGGTACCGCTTTCAGCACCTAAAATCTGAAATAATCATACCGCCAGGGAGGTTAAAGGGCTAGGGTGCAAACCTGGCTACACATTCATGGAGTTGTACCCCAATAACATAGAATTTTGGCTGCAAAATGTTTATTTTGAGTGTGCAACATAATACTGTATTACAAATACATTTTGTATTGACCAGAGCAGTCTGAGTCTTCTTTGTTCAACACCGTGAGCTCATTGGTTACAACTTTTCTTGGGGTTCACCTATTGTGGAAGTTTTTGGCTGCCAACTGTTTTTATGTGCACAGCATGTGTTATTTTATATTGGCCTGAGTAATCTTATGCAATGAATGACAATATTCAAATTATCCTGCTTGGTCAACAGTGTGACATTGTTATTTACACCCTTACCATTCTTGAGGTGCACTCTATTATTGTGGAAGGTTTTGACTGCAATCAGGTTCTTTAGGTGAACAACATTATGTTATACTACATCTAAATTTTGTATTAGTTAGGACAGTTTCATGCAAATAATGGGATTATGCAACTTATCTTATGCTTGTTCAATACTGTGACTTTAATGGTTACGCCTTTACAATTTTTGGGGTTGTACTCCAATAACTGATAAAGGGTTTTGGCTGCAAAATGTTTCTTTGTATGCTCAACATTATATTGTATTCCATGTACATTTTTTATTGGACAAAGTTTAATAAGAATAATGGTATTGGGGTAAGTTATCTTGCTTGCTCAACACCCTGACTTTAATTGTTACACATTTACCTATCTTGGGGTAGTACCCCAATAATGGCAAAGGGTTTTGGCTGTTAAATGTTTCTTTGGGTGCCCAATATGCAACTTATAATGTGCTTGCTTACAACCATCAGTTTTTTCGGTTACGCCTTTTTCATTATTGAGGTGCACCACATCCTTGTGGGAGGTTTGAGCTGCAAACTGTTGGTATTATGTGAGGTGTTAATATCTCCCTTGAAATACAAATACATATTTCCAAAGGACATTTTTGGTTCTTTTATACATCCAGACTTTAAGCCCTCAAACTGTCCATGCCTAAAATTGGTTCCAGCACCCCCCCCTCCCTAATCTCAGGAATTGCTATTTCCAATCTGCTTAGCCCAGTATTGTATAGGTTACAATATCCTAATCTGAAAACTAAGTAAAATGTAGAAACACTTATTGAGAACATTACTGATGAGACTATTATATCAGCTGAAAAAGCAAAGGCTTTTTAACCCCCTATAATATTACAAGAACCTCTTCCAGAAAATTACCTTCAACATTCAGACCTAACTACTTTAATGGATGCTATTAACCTTTCTGATCCATTCTTTTACCAGAACAAATAGATTTTCCATATGATTATACTAAACCAATAAACAATGGCTATCTACACTTGTATATAACAAGCTTGTGATGTACTGTATGTAACCTAGAAAGCTTTGAAAAAAAATTGTGTATTGATTGTATCTCCAGATTGCACATTTTATTAGATCTCTAAATTAAACTCTGGAATTGTAACGTTATATGACCTTTGGGCACGTTCTCTTCTGCAGTAATTCAAAAACTCAACATGTCATGTTGTTGTCATGGAGACAGTAGATTTTTGGACATGGCTATAGCCTAAAGAATTTTGTCCTATTAAAGATGTAATTGTATAACAACTATCTATGCAGGTATGACTCCATAAAATAAATAATACTAACACAAGTGTCAGGGGAACCAGTACAGTTTAAGAAGCAGAAGATCGAAATTATAACTTTGTCTTTAAGCTAACATCATGTATTTAGGTAAGGGTTGTCATAAAACAATAAGAAGAGGGGTGATTGAATACCCCCATTACTGGCATACAAAAGTAATAATTACACATGCCACAAAAACACATGTACTTAGTGTTCCCCATGTCATAAAGGCTCGCTAATCGGGTATAGATTTCTTCCTTACTTTTAATGAGTGTCATTCTGGGTGGATATGCTATTGCAGTCCTAAACATTAAGCTGAAATGTGTACAGGCACACATTGCTGGTATTAGGGAACTAGAGCAAACTGGGGAATTGCCTTGGATCTCCACCCTTTTATAGAGCCCCAGTCTGCAGTGTAGGAAGAACAGTTTGTTTTCTTTCTCAATGGCCTGTATAGTTGCAGTGCCAATATTGAATACAGCAGCACAGGACATAGATAGTCTCCTCTGATAAATAACCACTGATCACCAATGCCTGGGCTTTCTTCCTTTTGCTGGCCATCCATGCTGAGCTATTCTTCCTCCCACTAATCCCCATGGTATTCTTCTACCAACTAACCACCAAGGTGGGTGGGTGGGGGGATTTTCTCCCACTGATGTTCATGGCTGAGACATTCTTCTAACATTGACTCCCAGGGCTGGGGCATTCTTCCTTCCAATGACCCCCAAGGGGGCATTGTTTTCTTCAAATGACCACCAATGTAAGGGGATATTTTTCCTTCTATTGACCACTAATGTAAGTGACAGTATATTACATACTCTTCACTCCTGTACTTTGTGCACCACGTCATCCCGACAATGAAGTCGGGATCCGCCAGTTGTAAGTTCCACCATCAAGTTCTGCTGTACATTGTATACTGCTGACTGGTGTACTCAGTACACTGTTCTGTACATTACATACTCCTGACCCCAGCCCTGTATGTGATGTTTGTCAGGGCTGGGCTCAGTCCTTCTCTGAGCTGGCCGCTCAGCTGTCGGCCAATTGCCAGCTCCTATCTCTCCACAGTGACTCACCTGTTGATAATATCCTGCTCATCCGTCCTCCCTACTTAAGCCGTCCAGTCCAGATGATCTCTGGCTTTGCCTTGGTCACATCTCTAGAGATGCTCTCCTGTTTTCCTGTTAAAGACTTGCTTGGCTGACACTCTTTCTGGCTCCAGATCCTGCTTACTGTTCTACTACGCGCATCTTTGGCTCCCTGATGTTTTGGCTTGTCTGACTATTTGTTCCGGTTCCTGAACTCTGGCTATGTTTTGACTACATTTACTCTGATTAGCTTTTTTTAAATTATTGAACAAGTATGATTTAACTGTACTTCTGTCTCAGTCTGATTCATGGTTTCTGACAATGTTGTACTTTACATACTTCTGACTGATGCACTATATTTGTGTATGCAAATGTTTTTTTTCTAAGATTCTGCTTTTATTAGGGTTTTTATTCAAAATAATGCATTCTGTATGTCCCAGCACAAAAATTTTAAAGAGATAATAATTCAGAATACATTTTATTTGATCTTCTTAAAATTTGTATTAAACTTACATTTCTTATCTGCTTTATATTATTTATATACAGTCTTTGCTTTATAAATATTTGATACAGGAAAAAGGATTCCAAAAACACTATGCTTTAGCTAAAGAAAACACAGAACAGTAGCTAGCTGCCTCGAGGCTGCTGCTTGGCTATACCTCAGACAGAGCTTTGTGATAAGAGATTAGTCACTCCTATGACTTCTTCTACTTGTTTGTGTAAATATCATCTTGAGCTGTTAAGTGTATTTAAACCCTACAATTAAGTTCAGTGTGTTTGGCATCATTACTCATCATTAGTGTTAAGCAAATCATAATTTGTGACTTTGTTGCAAAGTTTCTTATCTGGAGATTCTGTCAGTAACATCACTTCCTGTTGCAGGCTGACAACATTAAGGCCTCGTTCACATGGCAGCAATTTCATCTGTGCCCCATGCAGGGCCATGCTTTATGGTGCGTTCATCCCTGTGCTGGCAGTCCAATTCATATCCATTGGGATACAGTGGCTGCATGGAGACAGCCAATGTGGCTCGATATGAGTTTGAGAACATGCACCTGCAAGCACCAGCACCCAAAGGGATGTCATATTGGGACACAGTAGGTGTGTCTGTGATTCCACTGTGTCCCTATAGATAGGAATGCTGACACAGGGATGCACACAAACACCTGTGCATCCCTGCACTGATAAAACATGGCCCTGCATGAGGCATGGATCACCTTGTGCGAATGAGGCCTAAGCCACTACATGCAATTTGCTGCAGCATTGTCAACCTACAATGCAAGCTTCTTCAGTTGGCCATTGGGCTGACAGGCTCTCCAAGTAAAAAATTGCAACAGATTCAGCAAAAAAATGTTTTGCTTAAGAAAACTGTTTATAGTGAGATGTAGTTCACTTTGCAAGGGAATGTTTTAGTGAATGAAGTGAAGCTCTGATGACTTCTATGGTCAAATCATGCAAGCAAAAAAAATGTTTTTTTTTGCACTTTTTCAGATTCACAACTTGCTTAACCCCTGCTGACAAACATACTGAAAAATTGGTTTTGAGCTTGTGTACCCTTAGATAGAAGACTAGATAGGAGTCTACATAATATTCATATGACGTTTATCTGAAAAAAAAAGCACTACTCATTCCAAGGAAAACTGGAAGTTGAAAAACAGCGTGGCTCTTTTTTCTAAGCTCCAACTGAAAATGCTTACCACTAAACGAGAACAAGTATGCAGATCAGAGGTTCTAACTTCACCATGACTGCACTTGCTTTGTACTTGTTCCATATTAGTGACTCAAAGTCCTGAATCCACTGGATTAGCATGACAGCCATGAGAAAGCTGTACAAAGCCTCATCAATATAAACTAATCTGTATGACAACAACCCCGGCCTTTTCCAGTTTGGCTGATACACGACAGCCCAAGGGCCTAGTAATCCCTTTAGGATCCTTTGCCAAGAACCATGGTCTTTGTACTACATAGCAAAAATAACAAAAAACAAACTACAACAAATAATAGGAGCAATAATAAAACAACAAAATACACTTTACAATTTTACACTTGGGGCTTCCCACGATAAAAGCACCACCTACATACTGTAGTATGTATTATTGTTCCACAGGGCTAGAGAGTACTTAGCAGGCTTGCCTCCTCATCTCTTTAAAACTTGACACATATGAACTGCACATATTCAGTGGCTAATTAGATGCTATCAGTAAAAAACAAAACAGAAGGGGCTTTTGGACTTTTTAGGCACGATTCTAGCAAACTGGTTAAAAAAATATATTTTTATTATCTTAGAAAATACATAGCAGACAAAACACAATGTCTAAAAACACACCACAAACATGTGTATATAGTATTAAGAAATGCTCGCTATACAACACCATCTATAATCTATTGTTCGGATGTCTGGGTATACTATCCACAGCAAGATCAGTCCGAAATGGTGACTTGATAGCGGGTCTGTAGTCAGTTCAGATCATGTAAAATTTTTTTTTTTGGATACTCGACATGTTTCGCGTAGGATTACGCTTCTTCAGGAGCAATACACAATGTGTTGTGGCTATCAGAACATATAAACATAGTGAGAAACATGATAATTAATACACTGTATATAATCAAAAGACAGACGTCTACCAAAGACGCCACATAAACAGTATTTAAAAGATAGATGCTGGTTCAAGCGGAGCAGGCAGAAGGGCGCGCCAACCAAACGGGGCGATGAAAGGCTAGCTATGGGGGCGTACACAACATGATATTATATAATGTTAAAAAAAGGGGGGGGGTGTATCACTATAAGGAGGGTCCATAGGGTAGGTACAGATTTTGTTCCCAATGCCTAGGGGGGGTAGAAAGGGCATGAAGAGGGAAAGAGAAAGGGGAAGAAAGGGGGAAAGAGAAAAAAAGGGGAGAAAGGGAGATAGAGAGGAAGGAGGAAGAAGAGGGGGAGGGAAATAACGAGAGAGAAGAAAGGGGAAAAGGAGAGAGGGAGAAAAAGGGGAAAAGAGGAGAGGAGAGAAAGAAAGAAAGAGAAAAACAAGTTAGAGAGAGAAGGAAAGAAGGATGGCAGGGAGGGGTGGGAAGAGGGGGAGGGAAAGGGGGGGGGGGGGAAAGGGGAAAAAGAAGAGACAGGGGGGGAGGGAACGGCAGGGGGGGAGGGGAGTGCTGGAGGGGAAGAATGGGGGGGGGGGGAGGAGAAAAGAGAGGGGGGAAGGAAAGGAAAAGAATAAGGGGACAAGGAAAGTGGGAAGGGAAGGGGAAGAGGGGAAAGAAGAGTAGGGAAGAGTTTGGAAGCTGGAGGGAATACTCACATTGTGGAACTCTTATATAGTCAAAACAAAGGTAAAAGATCCGCACGCCCAAAACAGGGGCCAAAGGGCCAGCAGACAGATGTATCTACGACACGTCGGAATATATGTGAAAATGGTAAAGGCTTGTTACATGAGCCCGTTCCTAAGGGAAAAATAGTAAATATGTGGTGACAATAAAGATGTATAAATATAAAGGGGGGGTGTATGTATGTGTCACGTGACGTAACCCCCACCATGTTCCCACAAACACTCACCAGTGTTAAGTTATTGCAGATGTAGTTTATATTGTTCTCATGTGACTCTGGATTTACACTTAGGTACTTTTAGGCAGGGGGTACCAGAAGCCCAATGTAGCCAGATGCAGTCTACCAAGGGTCTCTCCTGAAATATGAACAAGTACATAGGGGAGAAAAGAGGGGGATACTAGAGTGGTAACTTAGTTAAGAAGGTAAATGTTCATCCATAATCAAAATGGCGGCTATATGCTGTAGCAAACACAAGGGGTACCTGCATGTGATGACAGCGAGATCTCCGGCGTGTGGTGTCTTCCTGGGGCTGAGACGGAGTGCACACAATAGAAGGACGCCGTCCCATTTGTGTGCACGTCCCGTCCGTCGTCAACCAATCGGCGGCGCCGACGTGACGTCATCCGGACCGGCCGAGTGCTTACAGTGCGCATGCGCGCCGCCCAAAAACAGAGACGCCGTCCACAGCAAGGACGGCGCCTCTAGTGAGGAAAGCAGCGCACGCCCACTGCAGGCCACACCCTCCGGCACATAATATGTACCAGCTAGTGTGAGCGCCACATCAACGGAGGCTGACGTGACGCTGAGCGGCCGCATAGCAGCCAAGAACTCACCACCAGGTGGCGCCCCCATCAATGCACCGCACGAACTCAGCAACAACAATATACAATGCATGTACAAAAACAAAGCTTCAACATAGAGAAAATTATTGACAAACACCTGAGAGAGTCCTATCTCTCAGCCGTATATTCTTAGGAAACGCAGTAGTGTATGAGGGTTACTGGCTGTAGACTCAAGCCACAATAAAGCCCTCATTTTGCTAGGTACATATGTATGAATGTTATTGTGTATAGGCATACATATGAAATAAAGAAAGTAAAGGGAATATGGACTTAAAAAGCGAACAGCATGTTAGGGGTCGTATATACGAGGATATATGCAAAAGATGAATCTCCTCACGAAGAGGGAAAGGGAAGAGACCAAGGAAAAGGGAGTTGATTGGTATGTAACTCACGGACCGGTTCGGGTATCAGGACTGTTGTCAGAGAAAAGGTTTGTATGACTGTGATTCATTTATGCCAGGGGATCGAGTTGCATTTAGGCGTTCTATCCAAAGTGTCTCTCGTCTCAAAATTAGTTTGTCCCAGTCGCCACCTCGGGGGTCTCTGGGGATCACCGCAAGTGCGATGAAAGAGACCACCGAGGTGTCGAACCTGTGATAAAGGTCCAGGTGCCTGCTCACTGATGTGATCATTTTTCCTCCTCCAGAGTAGTATATATGGTCCTTTATACGTGAGCGAAATTGTCTAATAGTCTTTCCGACATAGAAGGCTCGACACTCGCATGTCATAAGGTAAACTATACCCTGAGTTTCACAGTTGGCGTGAAAATGAGGGGTGAACATTTCTCCATTGGGGAGTCTAAAGGAGGTACCCACCCGGATCCAAGGACAAAAGGAGCATCTCCCGCATCTGGTGATCCCTCTAAGACCAATTTGTGATGGAGGATCATTACAAAAATGACTAGATGTAAGTTTGTCTCTAAGGGATCTACATTTCCGAAATGTAATGGCTGGGGTAAGAGTGACATATTTGGCCAAGATTGGGTCTTCACATAGAAGGGACCAGTGTGTAGTTAGAATATCACGTAGCTCCGAGTGGTGTTCGGAGTAACTAGTGATGTATCTAACCATAGAATTGGATTTGGGAGATTTTTTCTGATATAGAAGGGAATTTCGTGGTTGACGCAGTGCTTTATTGTAAGCACGGCGGAGAAGTGATTTACTGTAACCCCTTGCCTTCATTCGGTCACGAAGTATATTGGCTTGTTGCTTAAAGTCCTCTGTGAACGTGCAGTTCCTACGAAGTCTAAGGTACTGCGCGTACGGTATACTTCGAATGAGGGTATGTGGGTGAGCACTTCCTGCGTGCAGCAGAGTATTGCCTGCTGTGGGTTTACGGAACAGAGAGGTGGCCAACCGGCCATCATTGTCTTTGCGGATTGTAAGATCAAGAAATGTAATCGTAGAGTAGTCACTACATACCGTAAATCTCAGGTTGAACCTGTTACAGTTTAATCTCTCCACGAAGGTATTTAGACTCTCTATAGATCCTGACCATACAATAAAAATGTCATCAATGAAACGCCACCAACACATCACCTGGTTGGTGAAGTGTGATAGACTGTCATCCGAAAATACTGCACGTTCCCACCCCCCCAGGTACAGATTGGCGTAGGTGGGTGCACAACAGGTACCCATGGCTACTCCCTGTACCTGGAGGAAGTGGGACTCGTCAAATATAAAGCAGTTGTGCGTGAGAATGAATTGCAGCAACTTCAGAATGAATTCACAATAGTCCCAGCGGTGGTGCGTTCGTTCACGAAGGAAGGTACGCGCTATCCTGACGCCCTGCTCGTGAGGGATGCTCGAGTAGAGAGCCTCGACATCCAGAGTCACGAGCAGGGCATCAGGAGGCACGACCATCCCCTCGATCTGCTTTAGAAGATCCAGTGTGTCCTTTATGTATGAGGGTAAAGATAGTACATGTGGTAAGAGGATTGAGTCGACTAGTCGACTTGCATTCTCGGTTAGAGACCCAATACCTGACACTATAGGTCTACCTGGGGGCCTGGTCTGGTTTTTGTGTACTTTTGGAAGTGCATAGAATGTAGCCATCTTGGGATGGCGTACATTCAGAAAATTGTAGAGATCCTGGTCAATGAGGCCTTCCTGGTGGGCAGAACCAACGATAGTCAGAAACTCAGTCCTGTACTGATCAATTTCTGTAGACTCAATGCGTTTATACCAGGCTTTGTTATGAAGGATGTCCATGACCATCTGTTTGTAATTCGCTTTGGTCATGAGGACGATGTTTCCACCTTTATCGGCAGGTTTAATCACCAAATCAGGGTGGTTTTGTAGTTGTATGATTGCTTTTGCTTGGGCGGGGGTCAGGTTACGATGCTTTTGTGTTAAATTCATTTTTCTGACATCGTTGATTGTGCCCATCAGGAAGGCCCAAATGTTGGGATTAGTCATCAGATCGGGAAAGCGTTGAGATTTAGCTCTGAATGGGTTGTTAGGTATGCTGGTTCCAGGATTGGGGTTAGAAGCTGTGGGGGTCTCCTCCTGGCTAGATTGATCGTTCTCATCAAGTAGTAACATTAAATCTCGGAGAGCTCTGAAGTCCTCCATGGTGAAATTTTTGACTTGTTCGGAAATCTGTTTGTCCTGTATGGATCGAGCCCGATCCTGATCAAACAAGAACTTGTATGTAAGATTACGGGAGAATAAGTATAAGTCCTTAATGGTTTCATATTTGTCAATCGTAGTAGATGGACAAAAACTAAGGCCCAGTTGGAGAACCTCCTCTTGGTGGACGTTGAGGGAATAAGGGGTTAGATTTAGAATGTCTAAATTAGTGGTTACGTGAGCGGTAGTTTGTGCTCTGGTACCTGAAAATTTAGTGATGGGTTCCTTGTTTGGGAAATATGTAGGTCTAGTGTGCTTTGTCGTAGATGTGTACCAGATGTGTTATTGACAAAGGTATTTGATGGTGTTGATTGTGTGCTCTCAAGGGCCGTGGCTCCCTGCGCTGGGGGTCTGCCTGTGTCATTAACTATCGAGGATGGGGTCACATTCATCGACGAAGTGTATGCCTGTGGTTGTGAATTTAGGAGCTGGATCGCCTGGAGTGCCGTAGCTCCCAGATATTTACCAGGAGGGTGTTCCTTTGTGTCAGTATTTGAAGGAGTGTCGTGTGAAGATTTAGTGTGAAAAGAAGTGTTCTCGGAAAGAGGGCGTCTCTTAAAGTATGGAGTGTAAGACCCACCACCAAGATCCCGCTTACGTGCTCCAAGTTGAGAGTGATGAGTAGTAGAATTGTTTTTCCTGGACGAAGGCTGTGAAGAAAGAAGAGAGGAGTCAGATTCTGTATCATCGTCTGTGGTATATGGTATATTTACTTGGTTTTTTAAAGTACGATTTCTAAATCTAGACCCCTTATTCTGAGAAGGCAATTGCCAGTGATATGCAAAGCCATCCATAAAGGCCAAACGGTCTTTCGATAGTTTGTTTTGTTTTTTATAAATGATATCTCTAGTGATTTTAGTGACAAAATCTTTGATGTCTTGCCACCGTTTGGTATATAGGGCATGGGTTTTAATGCTTTCATTGGAGGATTGTAGCGTTACGATCTCTTGATCGAGCGTAATCAATTCTGATTGGTATTGGGAGATGAGAAGTTTCATCAGATTGGTGCTGCAAGTTGTTAGAGCACTTTCCCACGCTGCTTTAAATTCAGGGGTAGTGGTCTGAAATGAGGGATATACTTGTATCCTAAGTCCCACTATCAAGTCACCATTTCGGACTGATCTTGCTGTGGATAGTATACCCAGACATCCGAACAATAGATTATAGATGGTGTTGTATAGCGAGCATTTCTTAATACTATATACACATGTTTGTGGTGTGTTTTTAGACATTGTGTTTTGTCTGCTATGTATTTTCTAAGATAATAAAAATATATTTTTTTAACCAGTTTGCTAGAATCGTGCCTAAAAAGTCCAAAAGCCCCTTCTGTTTTGTTTTTTGCATAATTGATAGGACGTGGCACAGTTGCACCCTTTTTGTTTGTGTCCACGGTGCCACTCCGTGTGAAGACACACTCCCAATTTCGCATTGATAGATATGGGTGGAAGCACCCGGGCCCCTTGGTGACCATCTGCTTCATGGAAACCATTTTTGTGGCTAATACAATAGACCCTTATTACCCATACTAACATATAGTTTACGCTTTTTCTTAGAATCTGCAGTTTTCAGTTTCTCTTATCTTTTATTTGTTTGAATTTTGAAAAGGAGGTACTTATGGACTTTGTAGGTACAGCATGGACAGGGTTTATGTCGGAAATTCAGACCAATTGTAACGTTGACACAGAACAAGAAATTGGAATCAATCAATATATGGCAAAGATGAAACGCCTTCTGAAAAAGAAGGCCAATCTTTATTGGCACATAGAATTCCTAAATAAATATGTCCGGGAAAATATTAGTCCCTTGGGACTTAGGATACAAGTATATCCCTCATTTCAGACCACTACCCCTGAATTTAAAGCAGCGTGGGAAAGTGCTCTAACAACTTGCAGCACCAATCTGATGAAACTTCTCATCTCCCAATACCAATCAGAATTGATTACGCTCGATCAAGAGATCGTAACGCTACAATCCTCCAATGAAAGCATTAAAACCCATGCCCTATATACCAAACGGTGGCAAGACATCAAAGATTTTGTCACTAAAATCACTAGAGATATCATTTATAAAAAACAAAACAAACTATCGAAAGACCGTTTGGCCTTTATGGATGGCTTTGCATATCACTGGCAATTGCCTTCTCAGAATAAGGGGTCTAGATTTAGAAATCGTACTTTAAAAAACCAAGTAAATATACCATATACCACAGACGATGATACAGAATCTGACTCCTCTCTTCTTTCTTCACAGCCTTTGTCCAGGAAAAACAATTCTACTACTCATCACTCTCAACTTGGAGCACGTAAGCGGGATCTTGGTGGTGGGTCTTACACTCCATACTTTAAGAGACGCCCTCTTTCCGAGAACACTTCTTTTCACACTAAATCTTCACACGACACTCCTTCAAATACTGACACAAAGGAACACCCTCCTGGTAAATATCTGGGAGCTACGGCACTCCAGGCGATCCAGCTCCTAAATTCACAACCACAGGCATACACTTCGTCGATGAATGTGACCCCATCCTCGATAGTTAATGACACAGGCAGACCCCCAGCGCAGGGAGCCACGGCCCTTGAGAGCACACAATCAACACCATCAAATACCTTTGTCAATAACACATCTGGTACACATCTACGACAAAGCACACTAGACCTACATATTTCCCAAACAAGGAACCCATCACTAAATTTTCAGGTACCAGAGCACAAACTACCGCTCACGTAACCACTAATTTAGACATTCTAAATCTAACCCCTTATTCCCTCAACGTCCACCAAGAGGAGGTTCTCCAACTGGGCCTTAGTTTTTGTCCATCTACTACGATTGACAAATATGAAACCATTAAGGACTTATACTTATTCTCCCGTAATCTTACATACAAGTTCTTGTTTGATCAGGATCGGGCTCGATCCATACAGGACAAACAGATTTCCGAACAAGTCAAAAATTTCACCATGGAGGACTTCAGAGCTCTCCGAGATTTAATGTTACTACTTGATGAGAACGATCAATCTAGCCAGGAGGAGACCCCCACAGCTTCTAACCCCAATCCTGGAACCAGCATACCTAACAACCCATTCAGAGCTAAATCTCAACGCTTTCCCGATCTGATGACTAATCCCAACATTTGGGCCTTCCTGATGGGCACAATCAACGATGTCAGAAAAATGAATTTAACACAAAAGCATCGTAACCTGACCCCCGCCCAAGCAAAAGCAATCATACAACTACAAAACCACCCTGATTTGGTGATTAAACCTGCCGATAAAGGTGGAAACATCGTCCTCATGACCAAAGCGAATTACAAACAGATGGTCATGGACATCCTTCATAACAAAGCCT
The DNA here is from genome assembly GCA_037952925.1 of Lithobates clamitans. NCBI lineage: Eukaryota > Metazoa > Chordata > Amphibia > Anura > Ranidae > Lithobates > Lithobates clamitans. The sequence continues at coordinate 4,519,797 of JBBGZY010000501.1, read as the reverse complement.
GGTATAAACGCATTGAGTCTACAGAAATTGATCAGTACAGGACTGAGTTTCTGACTATCGTTGGTTCTGCCCACCAGGAAGGCCTCATTGACCAGGATCTCTACAATTTTCTGAATGTACGCCATCCCAAGATGGCTACATTCTATGCACTTCCAAAAGTACACAAAAACCAGACCAGGCCCCCAGGTAGACCTATAGTGTCAGGTATTGGGTCTCTAACCGAGAATGCAAGTCGACTAGTCGACTCAATCCTCTTACCACATGTACTATCTTTACCCTCATACATAAAGGACACACTGGATCTTCTAAAGCAGATCGAGGGGATGGTCGTGCCTCCTGATGCCCTGCTCGTGACTCTGGATGTCGAGGCTCTCTACTCGAGCATCCCTCACGAGCAGGGCGTCAGGATAGCGCGTACCTTCCTTCGTGAACGAACGCACCACCGCTGGGACTATTGTGAATTCATTCTGAAGTTGCTGCAATTCATTCTCACGCACAACTGCTTTATATTTGACGAGTCCCACTTCCTCCAGGTACAGGGCGTAGCCATGGGTACCTGTTGTGCACCCACCTACGCCAATCTGTACCTGGGGGGGTGGGAACGTGCAGTATTTTCGGATGACAGTCTATCACACTTCACCAACCAGGTGATGTGTTGGTGGCGTTTCATTGATGACATTTTTATTGTATGGTCAGGATCTATGGAGAGTCTAAATACCTTCGTGGAGAGATTAAACTGTAACAGGTTCAACCTGAGATTTACGGTATGTAGTGACTACTCTACGATTACATTTCTTGATCTTACAATCCGCAAAGACAATGATGGCCGGTTGGCCACCTCTCTGTTCCGTAAACCCACAGCAGGCAATACTCTGCTGCACGCAGGAAGTGCTCACCCACATACCCTCATTCGAAGTATACCGTACGCGCAGTACCTTAGACTTCGTAGGAACTGCACGTTCACAGAGGACTTTAAGCAACAAGCCAATATACTTCGTGACCGAATGAAGGCAAGGGGTTACAGTAAATCACTTCTCCGCCGTGCTTACAATAAAGCACTGCGTCAACCACGAAATTCCCTTCTATATCAGAAAAAATCTCCCAAATCCAATTCTATGGTTAGATACATCACTAGTTACTCCGAACACCACTCGGAGCTACGTGATATTCTAACTACACACTGGTCCCTTCTATGTGAAGACCCAATCTTGGCCAAATATGTCACTCTTACCCCAGCCATTACATTTCGGAAATGTAGATCCCTTAGAGACAAACTTACATCTAGTCATTTTTGTAATGATCCTCCATCACAAATTGGTCTTAGAGGGATCACCAGATGCGGGAGATGCTCCTTTTGTCCTTGGATCCGGGTGGGTACCTCCTTTAGACTCCCCAATGGAGAAATGTTCACCCCTCATTTTCACGCCAACTGTGAAACTCAGGGTATAGTTTACCTTATGACATGCGAGTGTCGAGCCTTCTATGTCGGAAAGACTATTAGACAATTTCGCTCACGTATAAAGGACCATATATACTACTCTGGAGGAGGAAAAATGATCACATCAGTGAGCAGGCACCTGGACCTTTATCACAGGTTCGACACCTCGGTGGTCTCTTTCATCGCACTTGCGGTGATCCCCAGAGACCCCCGAGGTGGCGACTGGGACAAACTAATTTTGAGACGAGAGACACTTTGGATAGAACGCCTAAATGCAACTCGATCCCCTGGCATAAATGAATCACAGTCATACAAACCTTTTCTCTGACAACAGTCCTGATACCCGAACCGGTCTGTGAGTTACATACCAATCAACTCCCTTTTCCTTGGTCTCTTCCCTTTCCCTCTTCGTGAGGAGATTCATCTTTTGCATATATCCTCGTATATACGACCCCTAACATGCTGTTCGCTTTTTAAGTCCATATTCCCTTTACTTTCTTTATTTCATATGTATGCCTATACACAATAACATTCATACATATGTACCTAGCAAAATGAGGGCTTTATTGTGGCTTGAGTCTACAGCCAGTAACCCTCATACACTACTGCGTTTCCTAAGAATATACGGCTGAGAGATAGGACTCTCTCAGGTGTTTGTCAATAATTTTCTCTATGTTGAAGCTTTGTTTTTGTACATGCATTGTATATTGTTGTTGCTGAGTTCGTGCGGTGCATTGATGGGGGCGCCACCTGGTGGTGAGTTCTTGGCTGCTATGCGGCCGCTCAGCGTCACGTCAGCCTCCGTTGATGTGGCGCTCACACTAGCTGGTACATATTATGTGCCGGAGGGTGTGGCCTGCAGTGGGCGTGCGCTGCTTTCCTCACTAGAGGCGCCGTCCTTGCTGTGGACGGCGTCTCTGTTTTTGGGCGGCGCGCATGCGCACTGTAAGCACTCGGCCGGTCCGGATGACGTCACGTCGGCGCCGCCGATTGGTTGACGACGGACGGGACGTGCACACAAATGGGACGGCGTCCTTCTATTGTGATCACTCCGTCTCAGCCCCAGGAAGACACCACACGCCGGAGATCTCGCTGTCATCACATGCAGGTACCCCTTGTGTTTGCTACAGCATATAGCCGCCATTTTGATTATGGATGAACATTTACCTTCTTAACTAAGTTACCACTCTAGTATCCCCCTCTTTTCTCCCCTATGTACTTGTTCATATTTCAGGAGAGACCCTTGGTAGACTGCATCTGGCTACATTGGGCTTCTGGTACCCCCTGCCTAAAAGTACCTAAGTGTAAATCCAGAGTCACATGAGAACAATATAAACTACATCTGCAATAACTTAACACTGGTGAGTGTTTGTGGGAACATGGTGGGGGTTACGTCACGTGACACATACATACACCCCCCCTTTATATTTATACATCTTTATTGTCACCACATATTTACTATTTTTCCCTTAGGAACGGGCTCATGTAACAAGCCTTTACCATTTTCACATATATTCCGACGTGTCGTAGATACATCTGTCTGCTGGCCCTTTGGCCCCTGTTTTGGGCGTGCGGATCTTTTACCTTTGTTTTGACTATATAAGAGTTCCACAATGTGAGTATTCCCTCCAGCTTCCAAACTCTTCCCTACTCTTCTTTCCCCTCTTCCCCTTCCCTTCCCACTTTCCTTGTCCCCTTATTCTTTTCCTTTCCTTCCCCCCTCTCTTTTCTCCTCCCCCCCTCTCTTTCTCCTCTCTTCCTTCCCCCCCCCATTCTTCCCCTCCAGCACTCCCCTCCCCCCCTGCCGTTCCCTCCCCCCCTGTCTCTTCTTTTTCCCCTTTCCCCCCCCCCCTTTCCCTCCCCCTCTTCCCACCCCTCCCTGCCATCCTTCTTTCCTTCTCTCTCTAACTTGTTTTTCTCTTTCTTTCTTTCTCTCCTCTCCTCTTTTCCCCTTTTTCTCCCTCTCTCCTTTTCCCCTTTCTTCTCTCTCGTTATTTCCCTCCCCCTCTTCTTCCTCCTTCCTCTCTATCTCCCTTTCTCCCCTTTTTTTCTCTTTCCCCCTTTCTTCCCCTTTCTCTTTCCCTCTTCATGCCCTTTCTACCCCCCCTAGGCATTGGGAACAAAATCTGTACCTACCCTATGGACCCTCCTTATAGTGATACACCCCCCCCTTTTTTTAACATTATACAATATCATGTTGTGTACGCCCCCATAGCTAGCCTTTCATCGCCCCGTTTGGTTGGCGCGCCCTTCTGCCTGCTCCGCTTGAACCAGCATCTATCTTTTAAATACTGTTTATGTGGCGTCTTTGGTAGACGTCTGTCTTTTGATTATATACAGTGTATTAATTATCATGTTTCTCACTATGTTTATATGTTCTGATAGCCACAACACATTGTGTATTGCTCCTGAAGAAGCGTAATCCTACGCGAAACATGTCGAGTATCCAAAAAAAAAATTTTACATGATCTGAACTGACTACAGACCCGCTATCAAGTCACCATTTCGGACTGATCTTGCTGTGGATAGTATACCCAGACATCCGAACAATAGATTATAGATGGTGTTGTATAGCGAGCATTTCTTAATACTATATACACATGTTTGTGGTGTGTTTTTAGACATTGTGTTTTGTCTGCTATGTATTTTCTAAGATAATAAAAATATATTTTTTTAACCAGTTTGCTAGAATCGTGCCTAAAAAGTCCAAAAGCCCCTTCTGTTTTGTTTTTTGCATAATTGATAGGACGTGGCACAGTTGCACCCTTTTTGTTTGTGTCCACGGTGCCACTCCGTGTGAAGACACACTCCCAATTTCGCATAGATGCTATCAGTGCCTTACCTGCATTCAGCAGCAACATAACCTGTGTTATTCATAACTGTCAAGTATGAAAGGACGCCACTAATTCTTTATAAATTACATTAATATGATAGTGTGTTCATACCTCCCAACATTTTGAGATGGGAATGAGGGACATCTACTAACAAATGTATGTAGGCATAGGACACGCCCCTGCCACACCCCCTTAAAGGAGAATTAACCAAAAAAAAGGTTAATTAAATCCACAAGGACTTTTTTTACCACTACTATTCATTAATATTGGCTTTTAAAATGTACAAATGCAGCAATTTAGAAATTGGATGAAAGGTTTAGCACTGGGAAACACTTTTTGAAAGATTAAATGTGCATTTTATATACAACTATATAGATCAGATCAAAATGAGGGACAAATGAGGTAGAATGAGGGACAGAGGGACATTGCTCCAAATCAGGGACAGTTGGGAGCTATGTATGTTTATAAACTGGTGCTGCTTTTTCACTTCCATTAAGGTCTCTGCATATGCAATGTTAATATCCAGTAAACGTTACTTTACAGTATATAGTGTTTACATTTCTCATCCAGAAAATGAATTAAGATTAGGGAAGCAGCTACATGTCATGAGGCCCCAGATTGAAACTATAACAGACCGCTGGTATTCTATCCATTTATTGCAGGTAATCCCACAGATTTGACTTAACAATAATAAGCATCACTGCAACATTCTAACATTTGGTTACCATTTGTCTCCATTTCCCAGGGTCAGTCCCTAATTTGAGGGGTCTTTCCCCAGGAAATGTTTGCCCCCTCTGAAGTAGTGTAAACATTATACTACACAGTCACCAGATCGACAGTAACAATTTTGGGTTGGCGCTTGAGCAGTGCAAATGTTGGTTCAGCATCTGTGAAGTTGAAAAGCTGACCGGCCGCCCATCATATATTGGAGTAAAGCCTGAGCAGTCATTGTCTTTTGCATTTTGCCTGAGAAAGAGAAGAGGGGGAATGTGATGCATGCTGACCTTGATATGGCTGGATAACCAGGCTCAGTCAGTCACCAGTGAGCCAAGCACAAAGTATATATTTTTTATGCACTTATACAAGTTCATAAAGTGCAGGGAGTAGGGGGGATTCTGAAGGATGCAGGGTGTATGGGGGGGGGGGTATTCTGAAGGATGCAGGGTGTATGGGGGGGGGGGGTTCTGGAGGATGCAGAGATTATGGAGGATTCTGAAAGATTCAGGGTGTACGGGGGAATTCTGGAGGATGCAGAGTATATGGGGTGATTCTGGAGGTTGCGGGATTCTGGAGAGTGCAGGGTGTATGAGGGGATTCTAGAGAATGCTGGGTCTATGTTGTTTGATTTCAAGTGTATGGGAGGGATCCTGAAGGATGCAAGGTGCACTGGGAGATTCTGGAGGGTGTTTGGGGGGGGTTTGGAGTCTGGAGGGTGTTTGGGGGGGGGGGGTTGGAGTATGCAGGGTGTATGGTGGGAGATTTTGGAGGATGCAAAGTGTGGGAGGATTCTGAAGGATGCAGGGTATATGGGGAAATCCTGAAGGATGCAGAGTGTATAGGGCGATTCTGGAGGATGCAGGGTGGATGGAGGATTCTGGAGAGTGCAGGGTGGTAGGGGATGATTCTAGAGAATGCTGGGTCTATGTTGTGGGATTTTGGATGGTGCAGAATGTATGCGGGGATTCTAAAGAATGCAAGGTGCACGGGGAGATTCTGGAGCATGCAAAGTGTATGGGGAATCCTGGAGAATGTTGGGTCTATGTTGTGGGATTTTGGAGGGTGCAGTATATATGTGAAACACCAGAAAGAAACCATAGATGCTGTCTTGGGGGTTACAAATGCTGCCAATGACACCATGAAGCTTACTGTACTCCCACATTATAAGCCCTAACATTGAAGATACATTGTTTTGTGGATGTGGTTAAAAGTGGGCATGATCATTAGGCTGTCCCCTGATTTCATTTTGAAAATCTGGTAACATTAATATGACAGATAAATCTAAGCTATGTCTTCATACCTTTTGGCTAATGATAATGTTCCCTGGATAAATTATTATACATTTACAGGACATAGCCTTCCCTGTGATGCTTGGGCCCCATAGCATGATTTGCGTGTGACTGCAATTATATCCTTATAAGTATTTGATATTGAAGTTTTTTTAACACGTGTAAGGATATGCTGACCTCTACTGTTAGCTGCCAATATCACAGCGGTATGTATAATTATATATTAGTGCTTCCTGTCTCTGGGGTGGCTAAAAAAAACCCAGAAGGAGGAAGTGGAAAGTGAGTAAGAGAGAGAAAGTCTGTCTTTTGTCCAAGGATTTACTGCTGCTGTATTTTCACCTAGACTAGAAGCAGAGACTATTAAGTAAGTATTCCTATGATTTATAGTTTACCTGCAGCTGTCCATAGCTTCTTGATTAAATAACTAAATCCTTGTGACTGACTTATCTTATCTATGTTCAAATGTTGTTATCTCACATGCACAGTGCCAGACAGCTAGGTCTGTGTGTATATGTGTGGTGGTCACCTACCAGAATATTAGTGGGTGAACCTGTTTATTTACAGCTCTTGCTATTTCAGTTAACCCTGTCCCTTCTGGTCTGGAATTCTTTACCTGCTTTTAGCTTAGGGCTCGATAACCAGCATAGGCTTGAGCCAGGCTAGGCATCTGACAACCACTTCTGGTAGTCTGGTAGTTAGAGCAGTGTTTCTCAACTCCAGTCCTCAAGGCGCCCCAACAGGTCATGTTTTCAGGATTTCCCTCAGATGAAACGGCTGTGGTAATTACCAAGGCAGTGAAACTGATCAAATCACCTGTGCAAAACAATTGCAAGCCTGAAAACATTGCCTGTTGGGGCGCCTTGAGGACTGGAGTTGAGAAACACTGAGTTAGAGTTCCATTTGCATGTCCGATTAGAAACTACTAGGGAGGAAGTAATATGCAGAGTATATAGGCTGACTCTGAGTTCCAGTGCCACACCACAATTTCTGCGTGTGAGAAGCTGCATTCCAGGCCAGTTGGACAACAGTTGGAGGATCCCCCCATCACCTTTGATCTTGTCTTCAGATCTCCAACACAAAGACAAACACTGCATCAAGATCATCCTCAGGGGCCCCTGTAACTAGACATTGCTTCAACATTCATCTGGAGGAATCTGCATTATTACCTATATTTACCTTGGTATATGTGTACAATTTCATTAGGATTCTTGTTGGGCCCTTTGCTAAAAATACCCTTTTGTACATTGGATGTATTTACTGGTATTAATCTTTTCTTATATAAAGCTTGTACTATTTTCATACTGGCATGCATCTATATGCTTATGGTCAATGTTATATGCTGGTTGCAGTAGTTCCTCTTTATTTATCCTTTAATTTATCTTTGAGTTATCCTAATATACCTTTATTATCAAACCGACTCTTCCACTTAGCAAAAGCTCTGGTTATTTTATTTACCTACAGGCTTAACACACTATTCTGTTTGGGGAGGGCCATTTCTCATACATATGCCCCCCCATCCGTAAAGCTACACATGACTCCTATATCACTATATTTTATCAAAAAAATGTAATGAAAAAAAAGGATATAGTGTTTTTTATTGCAGTTGCAGTTTAAAGAGGAGGATGAGCAAGGCTCCAAATTTGCAAATAAATCTGATTTTATTTAGCAGAGAGCAGGCAGAAAATCTAATAGTCAAATGGATGGAGCTTAAAGAGTCCAGGCAAGCTATTTATCAAAGTGTTATCGACCAAGAAGGCCATGCTGCTATTTTGCACAGGAAGTTTTTTTCTTCCACGGTGACAAATGATCTGCATGATTAGAGTTAACTGAATGTAAATATAGATTCAGCATTCTTGTGTCTTTAGACAACATGCCTAAGCAATTGTAGCATATAGGTAGCTGTGATGTGAGTCTGTTTGATGGCCTATTTAATATGCATTTCAATAACTGTAAACAGCTGGCTAAATGCAGTTTTAAAGAATGTGGATATCTGGAGCTCATGTGACTTTTTTGCACGTTTTTTTTTTGCTTTAGTGGGCCCAGTACAGCAAATTAGTCATCAGACTGAGTCTGCAATAATTGTGCATGGGTATTGTGGAAGTCTGGGCAGCACAGTGGCTTAGTGGTTAGCACATATGCATTGCAGCACCTGAATGGAGTTTGCATGCTCTCCCTGTGCTTTGTGTGAGTTTTATTCCCAACACCAAAAACATACTGGTAGGTTAATTGGCTCTTGTCTAAATTGACTGTAAAAAATAGGTTAGGACTAAGGAAAGACCTGGCTATCTACCTTGTACAATCTAATGAAAAAAGTTTCATGGAAAAGGCCCTCAAGCGTATCAGACATGGTGCCAAGAGAGCTGATCCATAGAATCAATGAGAGTCAAACACAACCAAATAAGATGTCAAGCACGCGTTCAGTTTATGGTACTGTAAAGGATAAAAACCGCTTTTAGCAATGTTCACTTAAGTTTAGATTTAAGGATAAATAATAAAGCCAGAGAGGTTAAGAGAAATAGAGAAAAGCTGACATGTCATTTTGGTATTGTGAGGTTCTTCTTTCATGCATCTACCTTGTTTTTTTTTTCCTGGTTTAATTTCTGACTTGTATCTGCTTATGTGGGAAGTGGGTATTTTTTACAGGAGTAAAAGGTAAGTAGCTCTAGTCACCTTCAAACATAGTTAAATAGTTCTGCCACCTCCAACCCAGTTGTTAAGGCTATGACTATAAGATTTTTGTTGATTATTTAATCAGTCGCAGTCTGCAAGGGCATGTCATTTTCAGAAATGCCCTTCCAGTGTGTACGTCATATACATAAGGTTAGAAGGAGACAAGCACAGGGGAGCTGACATGCGGTAATGGCCTATCCACCACACCTATGTGTTTTTCCTCCTGATACTTTTAATATTTAAATCAATGAAATGCGTCAAAATGCATATTTTTCTTTTACATGTATTGCAATGCATGTTCTATTGGATGTTGACAAGTGCCATAATGCACATTAACACATGTTAAGATTCATCGTGTTTTCATAAGTATCCATTCATTTTGATGAAAAATGCATAAAGCCAAAAAAAAAAAAAAACTAAGATGTAAATCTACCCTAAGAGGCCCCATGACATTTTCACTTTGTTCTGTCCTTCACGGACACATGATGAGGAATGTACAATGTACAAATGATTCTATTTAAAGAACATTGAAGGTCTGTTTGTTCACCTGGATGTTAGATGTGTTTATTCGATATGTGGATTGTGAAATGCAATGCAGTATGAATTATGGTGTGTTACAAATGGCACATTTTCTTAATTGGTGCTGTAGTCGTTATCTATAAGGTCCAATGGAGTGGAGGTACTGGTAATTATTAGACATTCTGTCTTGCTCTTGAACATGGTGGAGTTTCTATTCCTCTGTTAGCAAACAGGTGGTGCCACAACATGCCATTAGCCTGCAAAGGGTATGAAATGGGGCTACATGTATAACTTTCATGAAAAGGAGTCAAAGCAAAGAAATGTAGCAAAATATCCAATGAAGACAATGACTAGGTTGACTTGCGATTGCAAGAAATAGGAGGAGGAGAGGTTGTTGAGCGGGGATAAATGTACCAGCAAAATAATGGAGTCAGCATTATGCTTCAAAATCAGACCACTTGTGCATCTGTTAAATGCAGGTTAAGGAAACTGTCTTGCACTGTACCATAAACATACAATTTCCAGTATACTATATATATTAAAAGAATATCATGATAAATGTAAATGGAGAGAACTGTTCATTCAAGAAAGAGAAGAAACAGCTGAAACTAGTTATTACAGACAATTAAAAAGACCATCAAAATGCCTTGTTAACAGAATTACACAAAAGCTCATTTAAACTTAAAGATAAACAAGGTCAACCTTAGAGCAGCTAATAAATATCAGCTAAGGAGATGGCAAAAACATCTAAGTAACTTCCATAGGAAATACATTTACAATTAAGAAAATATGCTGACCCTGCCAATGTACCATTTGACCTATTAAAAAGAAAGACTTGTGGTAGACCATGAAACAAATGGTAAAATATGACTTTCCTTACATTGTTAATAAGGTGATAATTCTTTAATGAAAGAACTAGAGAGCTCATGCTTACTGAAGAACAAGACGCATTACAACCTCCAAGATCCCAACCAAATTAAAGCTGAACGCCAGTGAAACAGCTAAAAACACAAATGAAATGCATACAAAGGAGCTGTTTTATCTGCCAAAGGATTTGTATGTATGTATGTATGTCTGTCCATTCTGTCCTTTTAACCAGTCAGCCGTACCAGATAACGCAACCAGATGGAATGATACCAGTTAAGGAATACAGTGGTGTCCTCTCTCCATCCCAGCCTTCCAACTAGTTAATGAAAGAGTAGCAAGCAGCAGACTAAAGGAAAATACAGGGGCTATTAATCCAGACTTCCTTATAAGAATAATAATTGACTGTATACTAATACATTGTGATTTATTAACCCAGATCAAACATGCAGACTTGTTCCAAGTCACTACTTCTGAAAACTATAAAGAACATTACCTCAACATTTCATATTCCTGATATCTGTTGTACCATGTGCTAAACATATCCTTTTCTCTTTGTTAGAAATCCCTGGTGATCCTGTTCGCCTCCCTGTTCTCCTAATTCAAACTGAATCAACTGAATGAACATGACCACTATGCAACTAGTATTTTTAGAATGAAAGATAATCTTTGGCAGTCTGTATAAGGTACAGGTTTCTTTTTAAAATCAAGAGGATGCAATCAAGCCTTAATGCTTTCCCCATCTTCTCAACCAATAATAGACACCATAATGCAAAGTTTATGCATGTAAATGAAGATAGTATTTTGGTGGACCTTGTCTACCCTCAGCTTTAGGTCCAGTCACAAACTCTTATGCCGCGTACACACGGTCGGACTTTTCAACCGGACTTGTCTGACGGACGGCGATGGACCAAATCCGGCGGGCAATCCGATCGTGTGACTGTGTGGGCTTCACCGGACCTTCAGCGGACTTTTCCAGTCGCAAATCTGATGGACTTTAGATTTGGTACATGCTTAAAATTTTTACGTCGTAACTCCGCCGGACCCAGAAATCCGCTCGTCTGTATGCTAGTGGATGATAAAATCAGCAGAGCTTCCCCTGATTTCAGATCTTCCCCACAGATTTTCAGCAACTGCACTTCCAAGTGTGCTTTCCAGGTTATTAGGTTTATACCTGCTGAAGGCAGAGGGGTGCATCCATTAAGTGTGCACGGGTGCCGCCCCCGCTCTCCAGCCACCCCCCTCTGTGTATAATAGATAGATTCATTTATTGCATGAATCTATCCGTGGCTGCTGCTGCCACCCCTATTCAGGCATCTGGCCCCTTTTCGGATGCCGGGCGCCTGAATTCCAGTGGCGGGGGTGCATTTTTGAAGCACCTGATTAGAGCCATCGGCTTCAAAAAAGGTGAACTGCGACTGCAAAGCATTGCGCTCGCAGTCCACCCAGGTGTGTTAGAAAAGCGAATGAATATTCACTTTCCTAACACTGAACTGCCTCTCAGCCAATCATGTGCACGGGTCTGTTACCCATCACCTGATTGGCTGAAAGGACAGGCGCTTTTTGAATCCTATTGGACGCCTATCAGGAGGAAGGGAGGAGAAGCATGGAGGATACAGGAGCCGCTGTCTGACCCACTGCAAGGTCCCACCACTCGCCCCCGTCACCCGCATGCCTGACCTGCCACCAAGATAGGGTAAGTGCCGGGCAGACAGCAAGCGGCCAGGGGTGGGGTCACAGTGGCAACTTTTGATGGGCACAGTGGCACTATTTGATGGGCACAGTGACAGCATTTGATAGGGCACAGTGGCACTATTTGATGGGAACAGTGGCAGCATTTGATGGGCACAGTGGCAGCATTTGATGGGGCACAGTGGCAGCGTTTGATTGACAAAGTGGCAGTGTTTGATGGGGCACAGTGGCAGCATTTGATGGGGCACAGTGGCAGCGTGTGATGAGGCACAGTGGCTGCGTTTGATGAGCACAGTAGCTGCGTTTGATGGGCACAGTGGCTGCATTTGATGGGCACAGTGGTAGCATTTGATGGGGCACAGTGGCACCATTTGATGGGCACAGTGGCTGTGTTTGATGGGCACAGTAATGTTTTTTTCAGAATTTTTCAGTTTGTTTGCGCCCCACCAAAATTTTGAGCACCAGCCGCCACTGGCTGAAAGGGACACACTTGTCACAGTGTGATTGGTGGGTGGAACCACAGCATGCAGTGGGGAGACGCAGGCATCAAACACACACACTGAAGTGGATGCTGCATATCCTAATTTTGTCTGGGTGAAGATTCAAATCAATTGAGGTGGTAATGATAAGCATATTATCTGTATTTTAGGACACAATTATCATACTATATATACTGTATACGTACATTACCTTTTCATATGTAACAAATATTTTTTCAGTCTATGGCCAATTTATGGTTTGTTTATTTTGCAGAGGAGCAATCTTCATAATTGCTTCAGAACTGATAGTTGCCTAATCCTAATGGATACTTATTATGCATAAGGAAAGTGAAAATATGACTTGGCTAACTGAATATATTTTGTAGTGTAAGCTTTTCAATATACTTTATAATGATTGCTTCTACCAATAAACTTTGCTTGCACTACTCACATCCCTCTAATATTAATTTGTGCCCTAGAGTAAATCTTCACTTCACTATACACGTGAAAGTATTTACATAATCTGAAGAAGCAACAACACTTTAAAAACACTTTACAACATACCCTCATTCTGCTGTGCAGCTAAAGGTACTGTGTAGAAATGTATTTTTAAAGGAGGCATTCCATTTACAGCTCATTTCCCCTACAATTTTACATCGAAGCGAAATCCTGGCAGAAATGTTCGTGGGCCAAATAAAATCAGTTTTTATAAAGGGCCCCCTTACATCCAGGAGTGCCCATCAGAGTTCTCCACCTGCATCTAGGAGTGCTGGTGTAGCGTCACATATGGCGACCCATCACATTTCGCTACCCGCTGGAGTGCGCATGCGCGACGCCGCCATATGCGTTCCAACACTTTTTATGACAAAACTCCACCCCTAAGTCCAGGTTCAAGCCCCACCATCCAGGTGGACATAGAGTTACACTATAATTATGCCGAGTGAAGCGAGGCCGTGCCCGAAGCGTGGCAAGGGAAGCGAGCCCACGAGGGGTGTGGAGTTTTGTTGTGAAAGTGTTGGAACGCATATGGCGGCATGCGCACTCCAGCGGGTATCGAAATGTGATGGTCAAAATAAAAGGGAGTGGGAATAGGACCCAAGGTGTCAGGTAACTCAGTTCTGGGCATTTGTCGCTAGGTGTATACTTAAGGTTGCCACCTGTCCAGGATTCACCCAGACAGTTCGGGTTTTGAATCATGCATTCGAGTTACCCATCCCCCCACACAGGCAGGAGAGAAGAAAGGGCTTGATCTGCTCCTCTTCTGCTCCTCTTCCTCCCGCACCCGCCCCTCTTTGTCTGCACACATGTGAATCCCTGGAGCTGTGCCTCAGAAAAGGAAAGTGGGGGCCAGAAATTTGAAGTCCAGCAGGCTCAGCTACATCTGGATGAGAGGTGCTGACTGCCAAGGGGTGAGTGAGCTCACCATCCATCCCTGTCTGTGACTGAAGTCTCCCCCCTTCTCTTTCCTGCCTCTGAGTGAGTACACTAAGGTAAATCAGAGTTCTCAGAGCACCCCTTACATCAGAGTTCCCCTTTACACCGGAGGCTACAGTGTTCCCCCTTACATCCTCTCCGTACATCAGAGCTCTCACTGTTCCCCCTTAGATCAGGGTTCCCAGAGCATCCCTTATGTCAGAGTCCCCAGAGTTCTCCCTTACATCAGAGTCTGCAGAGTCCCCCCCCCCTTACAATGTAAGGGAACTGAGAGTTCAGATGTAAAAGAGGAACTCTGTGGACTCTGATGTAAAGGGGGACTCTTGTGATTAACTTCATTTGATTAGAAATGTTATTTAATTGCAAAATATATGTATAGTTTATACAATAAACTAAAATTTTGCTGAGCACCGCTAAAGTGTTTGGGTTTGACTTGAAGAAAAGGTGGCAACCCTATGTATACTGCCCCAAACGTTAGTATCACTTGGGGCACTGTCCGGCCACACAACCTCTCAGACTCCTATAGAGTTTAACAGGCTGCCGGCAGTGGGTTGGAAAGTGCATCTGTACCCTCCGTCTGCACCTAAATGCTCAGTTTGAGTGAGAATGCCTTAATGGAAATCTGACATTATAGAAATATGATAGTTGCAAATGGAATCTCTAGGGAAGTCATCCATATGCTATTATTACTGTTTAGTGAAGCATTGACCAGAAACAAATATGTGCATATAAGGTGATAGGTGGACAGCAAGGGAAAATCGCCGATCCAGGAGACTCCAGGCACAATGAATAGTGTAAGAATCCTCACACGGGTGTAAGCCCCAGCTCACCTGCCCTAGAAGACTGAAAGAAGGAAGAAATCGGCTGCACACCGGCGTGATTGAAGTCCATTTATTGAATATTCCATGCAAACAATGACACACACCATGGTTGTAGAGACTGGAACAGAGGTGTACTAGTTTCGCACTGCTACACTGTGCTTACTCATCACCTATAAGGTGATAGGTACATGCTTAATCCAGGTCGCTTACTTACCAGATGTTGCGTCCTCCAAGTTATGCTGCTAGGTAAATGTACTTTTTGACTCCTTCTTTAATCAGAAGAGCAGAGTTTTTTTGGGCTGACCTGATCAGGGTTTCACAAGCTGGGAGTTTTATTACTTCCACCTGCCTCTGGAAGAAGTTTCTTTAGCATGGGGGTAGAATTCAAATAGCCAGCCTGAATATTGATCAGGGACTAGCCAATCCAGATGGAGTGCTCAGATGGTGGCTGAGAAGCTTTTAAATAGTCTGGAACCCTGGAGAAATTGTATTTTTTCAGTGAGGAAAGTTATAAGCCTCAGGGGGCTATTGCCTCTGAGGCAGCCTGTGGGCTATGTTGCTGTTCTGTAAGGTCTCAAGATGGCTGAGCTGGACCTGGAAGTGATCTGGAACTGACTGCTGGACTTCACCAAAGAGATCTGGTCTAGAGAAGGACTGTATCACTCACTGTACCATGTCTGGAGGTAGCTGAAAGGGGGCAGCTGTCCTGGGGACCTGTGAGTAATGACTCTGAATTGATTCATTGTGACTTTTGGCATATAAGTGCCAGAGGTTGCTTGGACTGACACTGCTCTCATAGGGTCCCAGATACTGGCCATACTGCTGTCTTCAGCAGTGTCCTGGACTGGGAGCTTAGAGAAGAGAGAGTTCCTGTACTGTGCTCCCGAGATTGCACTGGGTACCAATTGCTGTGCAGTGGTGCAGGCTAACCATATGCCAGTAAGACTTGCCTCATGATCATTTTGCTTGGATTGATTTTACACTGTGTATGTGTATTTATGCACATTGAATTGGGATTTAATTATTTCCCTTCCCTTTCTTTTTAATTACTTTATTCCCTTATTGGGAGATACTTTTGGACTATTTTTGCACTTTATTGTATTGCCATTTGCACTTTATATATTGCACAATTATTGTCATTTATTGCACTTTTTTTGCACATTGATTGTTTTTTGCACATATTTACCAGTGTTTGCACATTATTTTGTACATGCGTTTATGCCACTGATGCATGTTTGTTATTCACGTATTGTTGATCCTACCGCCATGGTTTGAACTTATTACTGAATTGGATCTATTTGCATATGTGAGCTTAGTCATTATACAGGCATACCCCACTTTTAAGTACGCAATGGTGAGCTTAATTGAACAAGCCAAGGTAAGAATCTCATTGGTTTCTATGCAGAAGTGAGCCTGATTTTGCACTTTCCAGCTTTAGTAAATAAACCCCATTGTGTACTTAAAAGTGGGGTATGCCTGTACCTTGTAAAGACAACATTGAACATCGTTTTGATTGCTGATAGCTGTTTTGCACATTTTTTCATTTATTGTTTTAGCATTAGTTTGATATTCATTTGCTATACAATAGATATGAGAGACTAATTCCAAGGACTCATTATTTATTTGGATCTATCTCTATGGAATTTCCAAGTAATTTTCTATAGTAAAAAGAAAAAGAAATAACCGCGCTAAATTATATATGTGTAAGATATGTGAAAATATCTTAAACCCATGTCCCAAAAACTTCTGTTGAAAAAATTCATGTGTATATGTGAAACATAGCGATAATCAGAAAAATATATAAGTCCATACATATAACTGTAAATCAAAAAGTGATGTCCATATGTGGTGGATGGGAATCCTTATATGTAATGATTGACCAAAATCAGTCCCAGAGAGAAACCTATGAATGGACACAACCAGACTCGGTGGTAAAGATGAGAGAAACACCACACTCAGTGATCCGCCACCACACAAATATTGCGCTTACCACAAGGCAAGCAAAAAACAGCCTATGTTCCGTCCTGGTATGGGAAATCCAGCTGGTGTGACTTGACTGCATACAGCGTGGCTAGGAGGATATAGCAAGGACCCCAAACTCTTGTCTCACAGGCATGTAGATGAAAAGAAACTGACCATAGTGTAATACTGGCAGGATGGTTTAATAGAAAAAGGTAGAAAACTTACATAGGTAGATTAAAATACAGCAAATAGCCGGCCGGCATAGAGAGCACCCGTCCACACTAGGATGGCGATGACGTCAGATCGTCAACCTCCCGACGTACGTTTTACCACAAATGGCGTCGTCTGGGGAACGGGCGACGCTTTGAGTCATCGCCTTAAATAAAATACAGAAAACCACGCCTTGTTCTGAGATCTCAGCGGTGGAAGAGGAACTGTACGAGCCTCCTATCACATCGCGGCTCGTATTAGAAGGGGGAAAACAAAACTAAATCTTGTACTTATACTTAAATTACTTGCACTTAAAACAAATTGCTTAGTATGAAATTACAAATATGTAGAACAAACAAATAAAAAATATATGAAAAAGTGTCCAATCAAAAAATCCTTCCTCTAACAAGGGGTCAGGCTGACTCAATATTCCTTGAAAGGAATAGGCAAATTGATTATGAGCCTCGAAACTCTGCCATCTTGTGGTGAAAAAGAAAATGGCTTTAAAAATACAAAAAAACGAGTGCATGACCTCAAATAAAAAATAAAAAATTAAACAGTCTCCATAAATTAGAAATAAAAATATAATACATTCTTTGTAAACTCATATTGACCAGGAGGCCATGACGTCTCATAGTGTGTGTTATTGTTGAGAGCCTATACTCCACGAAATAATATTGAGGGCGAATTTTAATAGAAATAAGATTAATGTGCATATCTTTGCCTAAAGGAGGCACAAAAAATAATAAATATTATAGGAATTATAACATTATATTATATTTTGAAAATATTGTCAAAACAATATATTTTTTATATTTTACGCAAGTCACAAAAATACTTGAAAAAGATTTCATTAAAAAAAAAAAAAATGTATATATATAAAAATAAATAAATTAATTTTATTTTTAAGAAAATTATATTGGAAAGAAAAAAGGAGGGGAAGGGGAAATTCAAATCTTCCATTGACATTGAGATGTCACATCGAGTTAACATTGGAGCCAACTTTAAGCTTTATCGATGAAAGCATTTAGGTCTACTTCCACGTTCAACCCGAATGGTGTGTAACATTTAATTCTAAAAATCCATGCCATTTCTAGACGAGAAATCCCTCGCACCAGAGATCCACCTCTCCAGGGGCATGTATATTTGTCAATACCTAGGAAGACCGTTTTATCCGGATTTTTTTGTGAACTTCCAAATAATGTCTGGATACTGGGTGTTTAGGGAAACCATTGAGGATATTGGTCACATGCTCATTTAATCTGACTCTGAGGGGGCGTTTTGTCCTGCCCACATACTGAAGCCCGCAAGGGCATTGGAGCAGGTATACAACCCCCTCAGTGGAGCATGTGATAAAGGGTTTGATGGCAAACTCTTCCTGAGTACTGGAAGACCTGAAGTTCAAAGTTCTCCTGTGTGTGCAGCCATTTAGTGAACATACCCTGCATCTCCTGCATTGGTAAAATCCAGAAAGATTATTGAAAAAACTATTTTTGATGGTAGGAGGATCAATAATGTTGTTGGCAATGGTGCCCCTTAGAGAGGGTACACCTCTGTAAACCACTTGAGGTTTAGCAGGGAGGAAAGTGTTAAGGGTGGCATCATTGGTAAGAATGTGCCAATGTCTATTAATCATATTTCTTACTGATCTGTGTTGGATAGAATAGGTCGTAATGAACGGAATGGAAGGCGTCCTACTATTGTTAGGTGGTTTCTCTGTGAGCAGATCTTTCCTGTCCATAGCTAACACTTCCTTTAAGGTATTGGCAAGAGGTGTGTATGAATATCCCTTCTCTAAGAATCGTTTTGTCAATATGTCTGCTTGCGAAAGGAACTCACCAGTATCTGAGCAATTTCGCCTCAGGCGCACATACTGACTTTTGGGCACCAACCTGATCCAAGATTCATGATGGCAACTATTGGTAGGAATATATGAGTTGCGGTTGGTGCCCTTAAAGTGAGTAGCTGTAGTGAACCGACCACCTTCTATTCTAATGGCTAGATCTAGAAAGCTGATCTCTTGTTGACTAGCCTCATAGTTGAGAAAAATACCCCTCACGTCTTTTTGGAGGGGTATATCAATTTAGCGGTAGCGCAGTATTTTTTTGTTTGTTTTTTTTTAATTTTTAATTTTCTATAGTAGGTGCTTTTGGTGATTTTAAGATTATTATTTGTACATTTGAGGATTATATTCATGAAGCACCACAATTATTTGTTTTTTTTTAATAAGCACTACATTACCTGCTATTACTATTTTATTGCCTCATGATCATCAGCTGTGAGGCCTTAGACTATCTAATAGTCACAGCTACTTAAGGAAAGAATGGTCCTCAACTTGCTAAGTACTAATCATTTTGGAGCAGGGTCTTACTGGCAACTTTTGTACCGGGGGCAAGCACAACCCAAAGGCCCATAGTGCAGTTACTCCCCTCCCGCTCTCGTACTTTCCTGCCTCCTCCCGACCCCCATCCCAGGCTAAAGCTCCACTCCAGGTACTCTCTGCTGCACCGACTCTGGATTCCTGAACTAGGCAGGGCTGGTTAGGGCTGGCCGGGGGAGGAGAGCCACCAGTGGAGTCGCCCTCTGCTTAGAAATGGCATACACCATCCATGCCGTAGGAGCGGCCTGTTCTCAGTCCTTGTCCTCATCCACACTTGGTAGGACACCGGTTGGGACTTTTTACTCCTCTTCACCAGGAAGCCCCAGGGGAGTTTTATGAAATCAGTGGGCCTGTGTGCAAGATCATAAGTTGGGCCCCATTGCTTGAGAAAAAAAATGTGATGTGCTTAATGCATTGTGCCAAACAGTGGGCATGGTTTTAATTGGGGCTGGAGTGTAACTATGATTGTAAAAGACCTGAGGTGAGTTTTATGAAACTTAAACAGAGAAACAATGCCACATGTGTAGCACTCCAAGGCGAACTGTAAGTGTGACCAAATTGCATTGGGGCTTAAACTAAAAGCCTTCTTGTACCGAAAAAATATGCTTATGCGTATACTGACACTAGTGCTGGGGGTTATTAATGCATCCCCTGATACCTGTGATGGTGGTTATTAATGCGTCCATTGGCACCAATGCTGGAAGTTATTATGGCATCTACTGACACCAATGCTGGCAGTAATTCTTGCATCCGGGAGAGGAGGGTGCAATTTGGCATCTTTACCCTGGGTGCTGACTGTCCTGGCCACAATCCCCCCCACAGTCTGCACATTTCTCCCCTCCCCAGTCTGCACAATTTCACCTCCCAGTTTGCACAATTCCCCCCAGTCTGCGCAACCCCCTCTACAGGCTCTAAAATCATCCCCCCTCAATCTACATAATCCCCCCCCAGTTTGCACAATCCTCACAGTCTGCAACCCCCCCCCCCAAGTTTGCACAATCCTCCCCACGTCTGCACAACCCCCCCAAGTGTTCACAATCATCCCTGTCAGCCCTCCCTGAGTTTGCACAATACAACCCACCACCCAGTTTGCACAGGGGGAGAGAGAAAGGAGAAAAATGGGGGAAAAAGAGGGGAAAATAACAGGCAGATCAAAAAGGGGTGAGGATGAGAGGGGGGGGTTGTTCTGAAAACCCTGAAAGATGGGACTTTCAGCAGCAACTAAGGAGAAGAGGTAATGCATCAATGCTTGAAACATGTAATATAAATAAAGATTGCTATATTTTTTTATTCTAACACAAAGTATGAAAGTATACAAACAATATGCCCAAAGTTGTAGTGGCTATTCATATACATGCATACATGCATATAGTTGCCAACATTGCAAAAAAAAAATAAGGACACTTTTTAGGGGGCAGGGCATGCGTTTGTGGGCGTGGCATAATGGGAAAGTAAAAACGCGTCTCGCATAGTGCGCTGCAGCGGAAAATGGGCGTGGTTTGCGCAAAATAGTGGGCTTGTCTTAAATGGGCATGGCTCAAAGGGAGTGTGATTAGAGTCTGAGATGAATGAGGGATGGAGAGGGAAAGGGGAGGAGAGGGATGGAGGGACAGCAGCCCCAGATTCTACACAACAATGGAAATATGTGTATTCTAGAAAGTTTAACAATCAGCAGATAAAGATACTCCAAACACCTAGTGTTAGCGCTTCAATCATCCCGGCACCATGGTTGTTATGGTGTCAGGATGATTGAAGTGCATTATTTCTATTATTACATTGTAATATAAAATGAAATCATTCAACTCACCATAATGCTGAATCAGTGGGATCACTGAGCGTGTCACCTGCCATGTTGCCTGCCACCAGCCGTCCGTCCTTGCATCAGGTGTAACAGTAGAGGCCGTCCTTGCATCAGGTGCCCCCAGCAGAGTCTGTCCTTGCATTAGGTGCCCCAAGCGGAGCCCCCCTTACATCAGATGTCGCCAGCAGAGCCCCCCTTACATCAGATGTCCCCAGCGGAGCACCCCCTTACATCAGATGTCCCCAGCGGAGCCCTCATTACATCAGGTGTCCCCAGCGGAGCCCCCCTTACATCAGATGTCCCCAGCGGAGCCCCCACTTCACATCAGGAGTCCCCAGCGGAGCCCCCCACACATCAGGAGTCCCCAGCGGAGCCCCCCTCACACCAGGAGTCCCCAGCAGAGCCCCCCTCACGGCAGGAGTCCCCAGTGGAGCCCCCCTCACACCAGGAGTCCCCAGTGGAGCCCCTTCACACCAGGAGTCCCCAGCGGAGCCCCCTCTCACACCAGGAGTCTCCAGCGGAGCGCCCCTCAAGCCAGGAGTCCCCAGCGGAGCCCCTCTTCACATCAGGAGTCCTCAGCGGAGCCCGCTCACATCAGGAGTCCCCAGCGGAGCCCCCTCACACCAGGAGTCCCCAGCGGAGCTCCCCTCACACCAGGAGTCCCCAGCCGAGCCCCCTCACACCAGGAGTCCCCAGTGGAGCCCCCCTCACATCAGGAGTCCCCAGCAGAGCCCTCCCTCACACCAGGAGTCCCCAGGGGAGCCCCCTCACACCAGGAGTCCCCAGCGGAGCCCCCTCACACCAGGAGTCCCCAGCGGAGCCCCCCTCACATCAGAAGTCCCCAGCGGAGCCCCCCTCACATCAGGAGTCCCCAGCTGAGCCCCCCTCACATCAGGAGTCCCCAGCGGAGCCCCCCTCACACCAGGAGTCCCCAGCGGAGCCCCCCTCACACCAGGAGTCCCCAGTGGAGCCCCTCTCACATCAGGAGTCCCCAGTGGAGCCCCTCTCACATCAGGAGTCCCCAGTGGAGCCCCCCTCACATCAGGAGTCCCCAGCGGAGCCCCCCTCACATCAAAAGTCCCCAGCGGAGCCCCCCTCACATCAGGAGTCCCCAGCTGAGCCCCCCTCACATCAGGAGTCCCCAGAGGAGCCCCCCTCACATCAGGAGTCCCCAGCGGAGCCCCCCCTCACACCAGGAGTCCCCAGCGGAGCCCCCCTCACATCAGGAGTCCCCAACGGAGCCCCCCTCACATCAGGAGTCCCCAGCGGAGCCCCCTCACATCAGGAGTCCCCAGCGGAGCCACCCTCACACCAGGAGTCCCCAACGGAGCCCCCCCTCACACCAGGAGTCCCCAGCGGAGCTCCCCTCACATCAGGAGTCCCCAGCGAAGCCCCCTCACACCAGGAGTCCCCAGCGGAGCCCCCCTCACATCAGGAGTTCCCAGCGGAGCCCCCTCACATCAGGAGTCCCCAGCGGAGCCCCTCTCACATCAGGAGTCCCCAGCAGAGCCCCCCTCACACAAGGAGTCCCCATCAGCAGAGTCCTCTTTACATCTGGTTCCCCCCATGACATCCAGACTGGCCCCCCTGTGACATCCAGACCAGCCCCCCCTGTGACATCCAGACCAGCCCCCCTGTGACATCCAGACTGGCCCCCCCTGTGACATCCAGACTGGCCCCCCGTGACATCCAGACTGCCCCCCCGTGACATCCAGACTGCCCCCGTGACATCCAGACCGGCCCCCCGTGATATTCAGACCGCCCCCCCGTGACATGCAGACCGGCCCCAAAGTTGGTCGAGCGGAGCCGCATGGTTACAGTAGAGATTGAGCTGCCCATTCCCCGCCCCTTTCCATAACAGGTCACAGAGACTGGCAGCGGGGCGGAGCGGGCCGGGGGGTGGGCGGCGCCGCAGCTCAATCTCTATTGTAGCCATCAGTAGCCAGCCTACGGTCTCCTAGAAAATGGCGGCCGGCCGCGGACCTCCAGCGGCCGGTGGCGAAAATCGTGAAAAACCGAATTTCTCAGGACATCTCCCGGGAAACATTTAGATCGGGAAAAGGGTCTAAATCCAGGGAATTTCGGGACAGTTGGCAAGTATGCATACAATGCAGCATAATAGATTACAATGTTCTCATAATTTTAAATCACCTGTTGGATATTTAGGAATAGCCATAATTAAAACCGGTACCCCCTGGTGGTGATTTGAGGACAATACTTTTGGATTTTAAATGTTTTTTTTATTATGGCTATTTCTAAATAATGCTAGCTTACATGCAAACAGGTAATGCTTATTTACAGCAAGTGTGAATAATTCCTGTACTGCCCAGTTGGCGCTATGAGGAAGTCCGCATGGACGAATCATGTCATAGTATAACCACACGTAGGACCGTAAGTGTGGCAGGCATGCTGATCCAAAGGAGACAAGGAGGTAGCAAGCTGGTGAGACGCTGGATATCATGCAGCAAAACCTGACACACTGACGGCTTGTTTTAATAGTTGAAGGCAATGCTTTTTAATATGTTTGTGAGTATTTTAATGGTTTTAATAAACTCTGAAAGTGTAAAGGTATACTGCACTATTGTGAGCCTTTCTTTTTTCATGGGTGATGATCAGAAGGTCAATGCTTAACACGATCCTTCTTTCTGGAGCAAGAGAACCATGAGATATCTGTGGAGGTGTCATTAGGGTGACCACTTTTTAAAATCGACATTCAGGGACACCCTCCCCCCCTTCCCAAAAAAAGATGATTTCAAAACCGACCACGATTATGGAATCTGTCACGTCTTTCCCTCCTGCTGCAGCTATCTCTATCATAGAGCACTAGGAGGAAGTGATTTCACTTTAGAACAGCAGTCCCCAACCTTTTTGGCATGGGGGACTGGTTTCATAGAAGAAAATTTTGCCAAGGACCAGGGTTGACGGTGAATTCAGCAGCGGGTGATTTGTTGAACGAATGGCTGGTGTAATCATCCGGACACCATGCTTGATATGGTGTCAGGATGATCAAATCACATTATTTCTATTACTACATTGTAATATATAATGAAAGTTCAACTCACCATAATGCAGAATCAGTGGGAACCCTGAGCTTGTCACTTGCCACCAGATGCAGCATGCCACCGTCGCCTGCCACTGGTTGCAGCTTGTTACTTGCCACCATTGCCTGCCACAAGATGCAGCTTGTTACCTGCCACTGTAACCTGCCACCAGATGCAGCTTGTTACTTGCCACTGTTGCCTGCCGCTACATGCAGCTTGTTACTTGCCACTGTTGTCTGCCACCAGATGCAGCTTGTCACTTGCCACTGTCGCCTGCCACCAGATGCAGCATGTCACTTGCCACCGTTGCCTGCTGCCAGATGCAGTGTGTCACTTGCCACGATCGCCTGCCGCCAGATGCAGTGTGTCACTTGCCAACATCACCTGCTGCCAGATGCCACTTGCCACCCGATGCTGTTTGCCACTTGCCACCCACAGCCTGCCACCAGATGCAGTGTGTCACTTGCCACACATAGCCTGCCACCAGATGCAGTGTGCTACTTGCCACCCATTGCCTGCCACCAGATGCAGTGTGCTACTTACCACCCATAGCCTGTCACCAGATGCAGTGTGCCACTTGCCACCCATAGCCTGCCACCACGTGCATTGTCACTTTCCACCCATAGCCTGCCACCAGATGCAGTGTCACATGCCATCCATAGCCTGCCACCAGATGCAATGTCCCTTGCCACCCACAGCCTGCCACCAGATGCCATGTCCCTGGCCTCCCATAGCCTGCCACCAGATGCAGTGTCACTTGCCACCTGCAGCCTGCCACCAGATGCAGTGTCACTTGCCACCCATAGCCTGCCACCAGATGCAGTGTGTCACTTGCCACCCAAAGCCTGCCACCAGATGCAGTGTTTCTTGCCACCCATAGCCTGCCACCAGATAAAGTGTCACTTGGTACCAGAAGCCTGCCATCAGATGAAGTGTCACTTGCCACCCACAGCCTGCCACCAGATGGAGTGTCACTTGCCTCCCATAGCCTGCCTCCCCCACCAGATTCAGTGTCACTTGTCACCCGCAGCCTGCCACCACCACCAGATGCAGTGTCACTTGCCATCTGACCCGCAGCCTGCCACCACTACCAGATGCAGTGTCACTTACTATCCACAGTCTGCCACCATGCACCACCACCAGATGCAGTGTCACTTGCCACCTGCAGCCTGTCGCCATGCACCACCACCAAATGCAGTGTCAATTGCCACCCACAGCCTGCCACCACCACCAAATGCAGTGTCACTTGCTACCTGACCTGCAGCCTGCCATAACCACCAGATGCAGTGTCACTTGCCACCTGACCCACAGCCTACCACCATCACCAGATGCAGTGTCACTTGCCACCCGCAGCTTGCCACCACACACGACCAACAGATGCAGTGTCACTTGCCACCCACAGCCTGCCACAATGCACCACCACCAAATGTGGTGTCTCTTGCCACCTGCAGTCTGCCACCACCAGATGCAGTGTCACTTGCTACCCACAACCTGCCACGACTACCAGATGCAGTGTCACTTGCCACCCGCAGCCTGTCAACACAGATTACCAACAGATGCAGTGTCACTTGCCACCCGCAGCCTGCCACCACTCACCACCACCAGATGCAGTGTCACTTGCCACCCACAGCCTGCTACGACCACCAGATGCAGTATCACTTGCCACCTGACCCACAGCCTGCCACCACCACCAGATGCAGTGTCAATTGCCACCTGACCTGCAGCCTGCCATCACCACCAGACACAGTGTCACTTGCCACCTGACCCGCCGCAGCCTGCTACCACCACCAGATGCATTTTCACTTGCCACCTACACCCTGCCACCACCACCAGATTCAGTGTCACCTGCCACCCACAGCCTGCCACCACCATCAGATGCAGTGTCACCTACCACCTGCAGCCTGCCACCACGCACCACAAACAGATGCAGTGTCACTTTCCACCCACAGCCTGCCACCACACACCACCACCAGATGCTGTGTCACTTACCATCCGCAGCCTGCCACCACGCACCACCCCCAGATGCAGTGTCACTTGGCACCTTACCTGCCACAGCCTGCCACCACCACCAGATATAGTGTTACTTGCCACCCACAGCCTGCCTCCACCAGCAGATGCAGTGTCACTTACCACCCACAGCCTGCCACCACCACCAGATGCAGTGTCACTTGCCACTCGCAGCCTGCCACCACCACCAGATGAAGTGGCACTTGCCACCCGCAGCCTGCCACCACCACATGATGCAGTGTCACTTGCCAACTGACCCATAGCCTACCAACACCACCAGATGCAGTGTCAATTGCCACCTGACCCATAGCCTACCAACACCACCAGATGCAGTGTCACTTGCCACCCTCAACCTGCCACCACCCCATGATGCAGTGTCACTTGCCACCTGACCCACAGCCTGCTATCACCACCAGATGCAGTGTCACTTGCCACCTGACACATAGGCTACCACCACCACCAGATGCAGTGTCACTTGCCACCCGCAGCCTGCCACCACGCACTACCAACAGATGCAGTGTCACTTGCCACCCGCAGCCTGCCACAATGCACCACCACCAGATGTGGTGTCACTTGCCACCTGAAGCCTGCCACCACCACCAGATGCAGTGTTGCTTGCCACCTGTAGCCTGCCACTACCAGCAGATGTAGTGTCACTTACCACCCACAGCCTGCCACCACCACCAGATGCAGTGTCACTTGCCACTCGCAGCCTGTCACCACCACCAAATGAAGTGGCACTTGCCACCCGCAGCCTGCCACTACCACATGATGCAGTGTCACTTGCCACCTGACCCACAGCCTGCCATCACCACCAGATGCAGTGTCACTTGTCACCTGACCCACAGCCTACCACCACTACCAGATGCAGTGTCAGTTGCCACCCCTCGCCTGCCACCACGCACTACCAACGAATGCAGTGTCACTTGCCACCCTCAGCCTACCACCACCACATGATGCAGTGTCACTTGCCACCTGACCCATAGCCTGCCATCACCGCCAGATACAGTGTCACTTGCCACCTGACCCACAGCCTACCACCACCACCAGATGCAGTGTCACTTGCCTCCCGCAGCCTGCCACAATGCACCACCACCAGATGTGGTGTCACTTGCCATCTGAAGCCTGCCACCACCACCAGACGCAGTGTCACTTGCCACCCGCAGCCTGCCACCACCACCAGACGCAGTGTCATTTGCCACCTGTCCCACAGCCTGCCACACTAACAGATGCAGTCTCACTTGCCACCCACAGCCTGCCACCGCACACCACCACCAGATGCAGTGTCACTTGCCACCTGCAGCCTTCCACCATGCACCACCACCAGATGCAGTGTCACTTGCCACCTGCAGCCTGCCACCACGCACCACCCCCAGAGGCAGTGTCACTTGCCACTTGACCCACCGCAGCATGTCACCACCACCAGATGCAGTGTCACTTGCCACCCGCAGCCTGCCACCACCACCAGAAGCAGTGTCACTTGCCACCTGCAGCCTGCCACTACCACCAGCTGCAGTGTCACTTGCCACCCACAGCCTGCCACCACCACCAGATGCAGTGTCCCTTGCCGCACACAGCCTGCCACCACTACCAGATGCAGGGTCACTTGCCACCCGCAGCCTGCCACCACCACCAGATGCAGTGTCACTTGCCACCCACAGCCTGCCATCACCACCTGATGCAGTGTCACTTGCTACGCACAGCCTTCCACCACCACCAGATGCAGTGCCTCTTGCCACCCGCAGCCTGCCTCCATGCACCAGCAACAGATGCAGTGTCCCTTGCCAACCGCTGCCTGCCACCACCACCAGATGCAGTGTCACTTGCCACCTGACCCACAGCCTGCCACCAGTCCAACACACTGGAGCCCTGGTAAGGGAAATTCACCTCCCACAGATGGCTGCTGATGTGACTTCTCCCAGTGGCAGTGCAGCCTGGGGATTGGGGATTGGGACCGCCGGTAGAGGCTGGAGCTGGCCCGCACAAGATAGAGGAGGTGGGTGAAGTGGATGTCCGTGGTGAAGTCAAGGTGCAGGTGAGGAAGTTAAATCCTCCTCCGCTTTGATTGCTGGGCAGGAGGAAGTCGCGTCCAAGACGTTACTGGTTGCTAGATGCTAGGCGGCTCTAGCAACCAGTGACTACCAGTAGACCAGTAGAGCCTCTCAGTGGAGGCGGAGGCAGTACCAGCGTTATGGCAGAGTTTGTTCGCTCTGTCAGTTTCATTCTGGGACACTGTATTGTCCTGAAATTAAGGTGCCCGGACCCAGGACATACCTGCAAAATACGAGACTGTCCCGGGCAATCCGGGACACGTGGTCACCCTAGGTGTCATTACCCATTTCAGCTCTGCATGCTGATCATCATAGATGTGAGAGCTTTGGTGAGTCATTGAAATTACCTTGAGGGACTGGTGATCACGAGCACTGCATGAAGAAGGAAATCATTTGAATATATGTGGACACTATGGATGATTCATAACACGCACTGCTTTGGAAGATTTTTTGGGACTTCCATTTGCTTTTACTTCTTATTCTTTTATAAAAGGTTGTTGATTGGGTATAGTTTGATTCAATTGTATATGTATTCGTAGTACATACATTGGATACATTGGAGGTATGAGGATTTGCAGCGCCACCTAATGTCTGTTTATTTGATTTTTTCAGACACTAATTTGATAGGTAATGTTTATTCTATGCATAGACAAAGAAGGTCACCTATGAATATCTTGTACAATGTACAAAAAATAAATAAAGACCTCTACCCTTGCAACATCCTTATTTTGGTATACACACAATATGCAAGATACTATCCTGCTTCTTATGGACTTTACTGGTACTCACATGAGACAAAACCACATTTTTAAAAAATATCAAAACTTTATTATACAAATAATTGTAAAAGATTGCATATATTCTGTTTAGAATGATTGAAAGCAAATACATATTGCAATATGATACATCAGTCCCATTTTGGGATCACTATACAAACGCCTCCAATATACTCGTCTGTATGTCTCCAGGACCAGAGGCGTATGTATGAAATCCACTAGTAGATGCGTTTCGCCAAAAATTGTCTAGCTTCCTCAGAACCAGTGTGTGGAGTATCACATGCTACTGAATATGAACACAATTTCCATAAGTATATTGTTATAAATATGAAAAAAATCCAGTTATTGTTTGCTGCATATTTTTTACATTTTTTTACACTCACAACATCATGGTAGAGAATTACACCAAACAGCATCTGGGGGGGGGGACGGGCAAACACAGAGGCTGTGGCTCCTCATACAGATGCCGTATAGTGGATGTGTAATCCCTTAATAGAGTAAGAAGTATATCATTAGAACTACTTTCCATACTTAAAGTGGTCACAGCTTCTATTGTATAAGAAGTATATATAAGGTACACTATACTTCTTATACAACAGAAGCTGTGACCCCTTTACGTATGGAAAGTAGTTCTAATGATGTAATTCTCTGCCATGATGTTGTGAGTCTACCAGTGCATTTAATACATACACCTCCAGTTCTGGAGACAAACAGACAAGCATATTGGAGGAATTTGTATAGTGGTCCCAAAATGGGACTGATGTATCATATTGCAATATGTATTTGCTTTTAATAACTGTAAACACAATATATGCAATCTTTTATAACTATTTGTATAATAAACTTTTGATTGATATATAATTTTAAATGGTTTAGTCTCAGTAAAGCCCATAAGAAACAAGATAGTATCTTGCATATTGTGTGTATATTATTGAATGTAGTCTCCCACTTGGTTTATATGCACCCCTGAAGAAGAATAAGAAAACAAATTTTGAAACGTGGTGGGAAGGTTCACCATCTTGAGTTTATCCAACTGGTGATTAACCACTTCAATACAGGGCATTTTCCCCCCTTCCTGCCCAAGTCAATGTTCATCTTTTAGCGCTGTCGCTGTTTAAATGACAATTGCATGGTCATGCTACACTGTACCCAAACAAAATTTTTATCATTTTGTTCCCACAAATATAGCTTTCTTTTGGTGGTATTTGATCACCTCTGTGGTTTTTATTTTTTGCTAAACAAATAAAAAAAGACCGAACATTTTGAAAAAAAAGTTTTTCTTCGTTTCTGTTATAAAATTTTGTAAATAAGAATGTTTTCTCCTTCACAGATGGGCACTGATGAGGCTGCACTGACAGAACTAATAAGGTGGCACTGATGAGCGAGGATAAGGTGGCACCAATGAGGTGGCACTGATGAGATGGCACTGATGACGGGCAATGCGACACAGATGGGCACTGATAGGCGGCACTGATAGGTGACACTAATATGCAGCACTGATGGACAATCATAGGCGGCACAGATGAGCACTCATAGGTCGCACTGATGGGCACTGATAGGCGACACTGATGGGCACTGAAAGGCTGCACTGATGGGTGTTAATGGGTGGCACTGATGGGCACTGATGGTCATGGGTGGACACTGATAGGTGACACTGATGAGTGGCACTTATTGATGGCACTGATGGGCATCACTGATTAGGAGGCACTGGCAGGTATTGCTGGTGGGCACTGATTGGCATTATGTGTGGGCACACATTGGCATCATGTGTGGACACACATTGCCACCCATGGACACCAGGGATGCCGTAACTGGTGGTCATCAGTGGTGGCCATCCCCGGTGGTCCTGGTGGCATCCCTGGTGGTCCTGGGTGGGCATCCGCGGGGGGGCTGTGCTGATAAACATTCAGCACAGACCCCCCTGTCAGACGCGACTGAGGAAAAGCTGATTAACGGCTTTTCCTGTTTACATCGTGATCAGCCGTGATTGGACATGGCTGATCACGTAGTAAAGAGTCTCCGTCAGAGACTCTTTACCTAGATCAGAGTTGCGGTGTGTCAGAGTGACACGCTGCAACAACGGTCGCTGCGATGCGCACTCCCGGTTGTGCCCAGCGGCTTGTTATCCTGATCACATCATATGGCGTCCGGTCAAGATAACACAACCACTTTGCTGCCGTCATTATGCTATATGGCGGGCGGCAAGTGGTTAACAAGTGTGGGAACGCTGTATTATACCACATTGTATACATATATATGAATGGCCACCATATCTTTGGGTATATTGGGGTTTATTTACTAAAGCTTACTAAAGATTGTTATATATTTTTTATTCTATTACATGTTTCAATCGGTAATACATTATCTTTTCCCTCTAGTTGCCGCTGAAAGTCTATGAGGGTTTTCTTTTTAATACCTTTATCTACCTGAACACTTTACGTCACATAAATATCCAGTTGGTAAATGCAGACGTTCCATAAGTAGTTTGAATTTGTTCCACTGCCAGGTAATCTGATCCACCTCCTTGATGAGATTTCATACTTAAGGAGCAAATATTGTGTCAAACACAAAATTCTGATCATTGTGGAAGACATGGGACATACTGGGAAAGGCCATTTAGGGAATCCCAGCAGACCTATCCCTGGTGGTCAGCCATATGCGGTTCAAATCTCAGCCAGTTCCTGTTGAATCGGCTGAGATTCGAACTGTTAATGGGCAGGCTGAAAGTGGGTTGGGTTCAACTAGCCTGCCAGCTGGGAGCCGCTAGCAATAATCACTGTCTTCTCCAGGTGGGGACAGCTTCCCGGGAGAAGACAATGGCCCGGCAGGAGGGATTCTGTCTGCACACCTCCCAACTTTTTGAGATGGGAATGAGGGACACCTATCAGCAAAAGCATGCAGGCATAGGACACACCCCCTGCCATGCCCCCTTAAAGGAGAATTGTACAAAAAAAAGCCAAGATTGGTTAAACCCACAAGTGCTTTTTTACCACTACAATTCCTTTATATTGGCTTTTGGAATTTACAAATGCAGCAATTTAGAAATCAGATGAAAGGTTTAGCGCTGGAAAACACTTTTTGATAGATAAAAAGTGCATTTTAAAAACATTTATATAGATCAGACCAAAATGAGGGACAAATTAGGAGGAAAGAGGGACAGAGGGACATTGCTCCAAATCAGGGACAGTCCCTCGAAATCAGGGACAGTTGGGAGCCATGCTGTCTGTGTTGATGGGGGACTTGAGTGAATTTCTTTCCTTTAACTTGTGGTTGCAAGAAAGAAATTTGCTCCGTGTATGGCCGGCCTAAGTATGCTCACATATATGGATTAGGTATATTAAAGAAAAAAAAAAATGTTTGCGCATTGCATTTTTAATAGAATCAATCCCTCATGTTTGAGCTTATAAAAAAGAAACAAAAAAAACATCGTCCTACTTGTGTGTTCATTCTGTACAAATAATCACACAGATCCCAATGAAAGCAATTTTGCTGAGATTGATTCTGATCTGATTCTGTGCAGGAATCTGTAAATAGAAATGTAATGAAATCAAATAAGTGCCTTTCAAGATGTGCTGCCACGTTTCCTGCATTTGTGTCTCACACTTTGTATGTAATAGTTGTTTTAAAAATACATATGATGTAGAATCCTCACACATCAGCAACTTGCTATGTCAATAAAAATGCATCTTTATGCCCAATGCAGCCCGAGGACATCCATCAACAGCACAGCCTGCAATTACTTTCAATGGTAACTGCAAGCTATAAAGCTTACCAGGGTAAATTCTAGCTGTGTGCAGGCACTGAACCATGTCTACAGTATTCAGCTGTCTTTTATAATTATTATGCAGAGAAATAACTGTGTATGAGGGCCCATACATAACGTCAACTAATTAAGCGACCATGTTAATCATAATTATTAATGCTGTCTTGAACACTGACCATGACGAAAACAGGCATTCAACGCCCTATGTATGAATTTCATTCAAAATAAGTAGATATGGTTTTCTATATCCATAAAGGAAAAAGGTTGATTGGATGTCATACATTATGACACTTTGCATATGATCATTGCATATTATTCTATTATATAAGCATGTATGTGTTATGTGTCCAGTGTTTTGTGACACTAGATGGCACTCTTAACATTTAAAAACCTAGCTCTTGACTGTGCCTTAGTTTACTGATTTTAAATGCCTACCATGGTAATTCATTTATAATAAAATAATGAGCAATAATGTTGAAACACACAAATACAATATTTTTTTTTAATAAAAATTAAGTAAAATTGAACACTGACATTAATTTATGGCTCTTCCTTATATTCAAAAGCAAACATGTTACTACTAAAATAGTTACCTTTACCTTGACATATTGCAATTGCAGATATATGTGGATGTTCTTTCTTTTGAATACATGTTTTTTTAGTCAGTTATAGTTTTATAGCTCTTTTTGCTGTTTTGCCGACTGATATGTCTGTTCTGAGGTACAAGAGGGAGGAACACTGTAATAGATCAGTTATACCCATAGTTACTAAACAAGCAGGAAATACTGTATGTAATTCAGGCTTATTTTACACATGTAGTTGAAGGGGGTTAAAGGCAGCCTATTTTTACTGTCCCCAACTGTATCTGCAACTGCAATATGTCTGTTTCTTTACCATTTCATTTACTTAAAAGTCACTATTTTAGCAGTAATTTTTTTGCTTTTAGAATGAAAGAAGAAACATAAATGAATTTCAGTGTACAATTTTACTTTATTTTTATTAGAAAAAAATGAATTTGTGTCCTTCAATATCATTTCTCATTTTTATTATTAAAGTATTGCTATGGAAAGTATTTAAAGGCTGTAAACTAAGGATAATAACTATCAGTTTATACCCCATCTCTGCAATTACTAAATGAGCAGAATATATTTACTTCAGGCTTAGTTTACCCATGCGTTTGGGGGTGGTAAAAGTAGGTCACATTTTTACCACCTCCCAACCATCTTCCTTAAGCTGTAGCTGTAGGCAGGGGTTGTACACATGCGGCAGTCAGGATGCTTTGCTTCACAGCATGGCAAAAATAAGTCTCTTTGTCGCATTTGGTGGGCAGTACTGTCACAGAACACAACCCATTCAAGGGGATGGTCAATGTGGACAGCTTTACCCCGGATGCCTGCATACTTAGATGTGCCTCTTTTAATCATCAACCATGTGATTTGCTAAATGTTGTACCTTTATTAAATGTAACCATATTGCTACACTTAGAGGCGCCTCTCTTCTCTTTTATACACCGTAGCTTTTTTTGCTTCTAATCCCCTTGTGAGCTATGAGTAAGCCCTAACGCTAGTGCGAAACGTCAGCTCTTTTCTGTCTGCTGTGATTTTTTGAATTTGATGTGCATCTTCTAATAAACAAGGCTAATATTTGAGTGCGGCTGTCCAGAATTCGTTCATACTCATTACTTTTTTTTTAAATTTCTGGCAAAAGGGATAGTCATTTGCTCTTCTGCATGTTCAGCTTCTTTTGAAAATAGTTACTGCGCTCAAGGTCATACTGAATGATATTGTGATGCCTCAGTCCTCAGATGAGAAAAGGTTTTCCATCAGCCGGGACTTTAGAGAACAGAACGATTCACCATAATGTATAAGTACCTTGCATAGGAAAACATACTAAAATTCAGATCCCTCCATAGGATGAACGTCTATAATTACAGTGGGTAGGGATGAGCTTCGAGTTCGAGTCGAACTCATGTTCGACTCGTACATTGGCTGTTCGCAAGTTCGCCGAACAGCGAACAATTTGGGGTGTTCGCGGCAAATTCGAATGCCGCGGAACACCCTTTAAAAGTCTATGGGAGAGATCAAAAGTACTAATTTTAAAGGCTTATATGCAAGTTATTGTCATAAAAAGTGTGTGGGGACCCGGGTCCTGCCCCAGGGGACATGGATCAATGCAAAAAAAAGTTTTAAAAACAGACGTTTTTTCAGGAGCAGTGATTTTAATAATGCTTAAAGTCAAACAATAAAAGTGTAATATCCCTTTAAATTTCGTAGCTGGGGGGTGTCTATAGTATGCCTGTAAAGGGGCGCATGTTTCCCGTGTTTAGAACAGTCTGACAGCAAAATTACATTTCGAAGGAAAAAACCCATTTAAAACTACTCGCGGCTATTGCATTGCCGACAATACACATAGAAGTTCATTGATAAAAACGGCATGGGAATTCCCCACAGGGGAACCCCGAACCAAAATTAAAAAAAAATGACGTGGGAGTCCCCCTAAATTCCATACCAGGCCCTTCAGGTCTGGTATGGATATTAAGGGGAACCCCGGCCAAAATTTAAAAAAAAATGACGTGGGGTTCCCCCTAAATTCCATACCAGACCCTTCAGGTCTGGTATGGATTTTAAGGGGAACCCCGTGCCAAAAAAACTTAAAAAAAAACGGCGTGGGGTCCCCCCAAAAATCCATACCAGACCCTTATCCGAGCACGCAACCTGGCAGGCCGCAGGAAAAGAGGGGGGGACGAGAGTGCGCCCCCCTTCCTCAACCATACCAGGCCACATGCCCTCAATGTTGGGAGGGTGCTTTGGGGTAGCCCCCAAAACACCTTGTCCCCATGTTGATGAGGACAAGGGCCTCATCCCCACAACCCTGGCCGGTGGTTGTGGGGGTCTGCGGGTGGGGGGCTTATCGGAATCTGGAAGCTCCCTTAAACGAGGGAACCCCCAGATCCCGGCCCCCCCCCTGTGTGAAATGGTAAAGGGGTACTTACCCCTACCATTTCACTAAAAAACTGTCAAAAATTTTAAAAATGACAAGAGACAGTTTTTGACAATTCCTTTATTTAAATTCTTCTTCTTTCTTCTATCTTCCTTCATCTTCTTCTTCTTCTGGTTCTTCTGGTTCTTCCTCTGGCGTTCTTGTCCAGCATCTCCTCCGCGGCGTCTTCTATCTTCTTCTCCTCGGGCCGCTCCGCACCCATGGCATGGGGGGAGGCTCCCGCTCTTCTCTTCATCTTCTTCTTCATCTTCTTCTCTTCTTCCTTCTTCTCTTCTTCTCTTCTTCTCTTCTTCATTTTCTTCTCCGGGCCGCTCCGCATCCATGCTGGCATGGAGGGAGGCTCCCGCTGTGTGACGGCGTCTCCTCGTCTGACGGTTCTTAAATAACGGGGGGCGGGGCCACCCCACCTCTGACGCACTGGACATGACGGGACTTCCCTGTGGCATTCCCCGTGACGTCACAGGGAAGTCCCGTCAAGTCACCGTGTGTCAAAGGGGGCGCGGTCACCGGATGGCCCCGCCTCCTTTATTTAAGAACTGTCAGAAGAGGAGACGCCGTCACACAGCGGGAGCCTCCCTCCATGCCAGCATGGGTGCGGAGCGGCTCGGAGAAGAAAATGAAGAAGAGAAGAAGAGAAGATAAAAAGAAAAGAAGAAGAAGATGAAGAAGATGAAGAGAAGAGCGGGAGATAGAAGACGCCGCAGAGGAGCTGCTGGACGAGAACGCCGGAGGAAGAACCCGAAGAACAAGAAGAAGATGAAGGAAGATAGAAGAAAGAAGAAGCATTTAAATAAAGGAATTGTCAAAAACTGTCTCTTGTCATTTTTAACATTTTTGACAGTTTTTTAGTGAAATGGTAGGGGTAAGTACCCCTTTACCATTTCACACAGGAGGGGGCGGGATCTGGGTGTCCCCTTGTTAAAGGGGGCTTCCAGATTCCGATAAGCCCCCCGCCCGCAGACCCTCACAACCACCAGCCAGGGTTGTGCGGATGAGGCCCTTGTCCTCATCAACATGGGGACAAGGTGTTTTGGGGGGCTACCCCAAAGCACCCTCCCAATGTTGAGGGCATGTGGCCTGACAGGGTTCAGGAGGGGGGGGCCGCACTCTCGTCCCCCCCTCTTTTCCTGCGGCCTCGGATAAGGGTCTGGTATAGATTTTTGGGGGGGCCCCACGCCGTTTTTTTTTTTTTTTTTTGGCGCGGGTTCCCCTTAAAATCCATACCAGACCTGAAGGGTCTGGTATTGAATTTAGGGGAACCCCACGTCATTTTTTTTTAAAATTTTGGCCGGGGTTCCCCTTAATATTCATACCAGGCCTGAAGGGCCTGATATGGAATTTAGGGGGACTCCCACGTCATTTTTTTAAAAATTTTGGTTCGGGGTTCCCCTGTGGGGAATTCCCATGCCGTTTTTATCAATGAACTTCTATGTGTATTGTCGGCAATGCAATAGCCGCGAGTAGTTTTAAATGGGTTTTTTCCTTCGAAATGTCATTTTGCGGTCAGACTGTTCTAAACACGGGAAACATGCACCCCTTTATAGGCATACTATAGACACCCCCCAGCTACGAAATTTAAAGGGAAATTACACTTTTATTGTTTGACTTTAAGCATTAATAAAATCACTGCTCCTGAAAAAACGGACGTTTTTAAAACTTTTTTTTGCATTGATCCATGTCCCCTGGGGCAGGAGCCAGGTCCCCAAACACTTTTTATGAGAATAACTTGCATATAAGCCTTTAAAATTAGCACTTTTGATTATTCATGTTCGTGTCCCATAGACTTTAACGGTGTTCGCGTGTTCGAACAAACTTTTTTCCTGTTCGCATGTTCTGGTGCGAACCGAACAGGGGGGTGTTCGGCTCATCCCTAACAGTGGGCAATAGTGGACAGCAATATAACTTGATTGCCATAGAAGTCTGGGTTTATGGCTGTGCTGATGAACCCCACATTTTTAAAAGCTTTGCAATATGAAAAGAAAGAAAGAAATAGAGGAGGTTTAGCATCCCCATTCTAAGCAGTGTTGCCAACCTACTAGATTAAAATATACTGACCCGACACCCAAAATTTACTGGCACAGCCAGGTTTTTTGCTGGCATTTCCAAAAGTTACAAAAGTTACAAAATTACAGTTTTAAGTGCAAATGTCAGTATTTAGGCTACAAAGAAGTACAATATGCAATTAGTAATGTGATTTAAGGTTGATATTAGGGCAAAAAGCATATTACTTATTTTCAATATAGTTAGTCTGTAGCTCAGGGACAGGACTCATGGGACAGCACAAAGGACTAAAAGGATATACTATGAGGAAATAAAGAGACAAACACCATTTCTTGTTGGTAATAATGGCCATGGCATTTATTAAGGGGTTACCCAAGATGAACAATAATCATTTATAACCAAATCTTTAACTTAAAATTCCATAACCATAAAATATTTAATTTTATTAATGATATCACGTAGTCCATCCAGAACTGAACTGGATGACAAACCCCAACAGCTCAAAGCCACTCAAGAAATGAGTGGCTGAAGCCCCCCAAATGCCGTGGCCTGCTCAATCATGTTTTGCAAACCTAAAATAAAAATGTCTAAACCAACTTCCGACAGGTATACAAAATCAATTCTATATAAACCAGGCAGGAAACCCTCCAGGTCTATATGGCGATATGAAAAACCTCCTTGAGAAATGACTAAGTTACGTATGGTTCTATTTACGCGTTTTCTAATCTTGTCTATGTAATGAAGGTTACTTAACTCTGACCAAAGGAGTCTTGGCACTATTTCAGAAAAAAACTATAACTGTAGAAGGAAAAAACAACTTAAAAGAAGATAAGTCTCTCTTCATTTCGCAAATCAAATCCCAAGTTTTGATCCTGCCCAGGTCATTACCCCCAGCATGAATAATAAGTGCATCGGGAGAAGGCCACTGACCTAACAAGTAAATTAACTGATCCTTTAAATTCCTCCATCTCAGCCCTCTTATTCCCCACCATAAAACCTGAAAACGTCTTTCATCCTGACCAATATTGATTGTGCCATTCTTGATGGAAGCTCTCCTTTTGGCCCAAAATATACAGGAATGTCCTATTATCCAAATGATGCGCTTGGAAGAACCTAAGGAGGATTAAACAATATCCAGATCAGGACAAACATACAATTTAAATCTATCACTATCCCAACGCCCTAATTTCTTTAAACCATCCTTAGAAAACCCAAGAAGGCTGGCTTCAGTAGCTGCCCCAATTCTAAAAGAATGTGAAGAGAAATGAAAACCAGAAAGGTTACGGTTCTTTAGGCAAGAAGACAGGACAGATGAAAACTGGTATCTAGTTAACAGAGATAGATTAATATGAATAAAGAATGAACCTGTAAAAGGGGGTCGAGAAGAAAGATATTGAGTAACTCTAAAAACTGGACATATGACTTGAAAAGGCAAGGGTTGAAAAGAATTAACCAACAACCCTTGCCTGATTGATCCATTTTGGATCTACGAATAAAAATCCTAACCGAATCTTCTAAAACAGAGATGTCTGAAAAACTAAAAAGGAAGAGGAAAATGTATTAGGTGCCGTGAATTCGCCTAATCTAAGAGCACCAAAAAATGCAAAAACGAACGCTGTTCTGAACAGCAAAGTCTCAAAAGAGGAAAAGCAAACTGATTCCAATGTAGACATCAATTTTACCAATAAATCAGAGGAAATAGGGCGTCTACTGTCAACAGCTGGAAAGGATCTTCTAAAACCTTTTAACATTTGTTTGACTGGAAAAAAATTATTAATAGCAGGAAGTCCTGACATTTTCAAAAAGAATGAGGCCCCTGCTACAATTTTGCTAACCGAAGCAGGGCTAAGTTTAGCTTGAATTAAAGAGGAGACAAAACATAACGCCATATGCAGACTAACTGTATTAAAAGAAAAATTATATTCTTCACAAAATTTACACCATCTAAACCAAGCTTGTGAGTATTCTTCCCAACTTTTATGAGTGATGGAATTTCTTATGTTTTCTTCAATTATTCCCATATCAGGCCCCAGAGAAAATCTGGGCAATGGAAACCTTCTTGGCCCGCCTCTGGAGCGAGTTCGCGAAACCACTGGAACTGCAAAAGAGATAATGAATCGGCGATCTCATTAGTAATACCCGGGACATATTTTGCTTTCAGCCAAATGTTAAACGTCATGCATTGCAAAACCAAAAAACTGAGTAATTTTATCACTAATTCAGACTTGGATGACAAACAGTTTACTGCACAAAATACTCCTTTATTATCCGTATGTAATATAACTCGTTTATTCTCAAAAAATTCTTTCCAAATAGGGATAGCCACCACTACCAGAAATAATTCTAATAAGACTAAATTACGGCTAATATCTGGCGACCTCCAAGACAAAGGCCATTCTTTAGCACACCAATGACCATCCAGGAAGTCACCAAAACCAATAGCACCAGATGCATCAGTAAACAGATGAATATCAAAATCTTTAATGAATTCGCTCTGCCATACTGCGCGACCATTAAAGTTGATCTAGAATTGATCCCACACTTTTAGATCCTCCTTAATGGGGCGTGTAATGGAGACATGAGAAAAAGGATTTTTAAGACCCCTAGTGGCTAGAGCAAATCTCCGAGAGAAGATTCTGGCTACTGGGATGACCCTAGATGCAAAAGCAAAAAGACCCAACAAGGACTGAACGTCCCGCAGCAGAACCCTTCTTTTTGACAAAAACTTGGGATCATCAATCTAATTTTTATAATTTTTTCCATCGGCAAACGGAATTCCATGGCGACAGAGTCAATTGTGATGCCCAGGAATTCAATAACCGTTACTGGACAGACCGTTTTTTCATTGGCTAGGGGAATGCCAAAAGACTCACAAATGTTGAAAAAACAATTCAACATTTCAGAACAAACTGGAGCTTCGGCGGGGCCTATAAATAAAAAATCACCTAAATAATGTATAACACCACCTCGGGGGGAATTTTGTGACAAAACCCACTGTAAAAATGTAGAAAAGGTCTTAAAATAACTGCAAGATTTGGAAAAACCCATGGGCATGCACTTATTAAAATAGAATTTATCCTCAAAATAAAAACCCAGTGAGGTAAAACCAATGGGGCTGACTGGTAAAAGTCGAAAAGCAGACTTTTTATACCTGCTTTTGCCATAAAAGATGCTTTGCCATATTGCTTTAACAGGCAAAGAGCTTCTTCAAAAGAAGCATAGGACACTGTTGATTCAAAATCCGCTATTTCATCATTTAGAGAATCTCCACGAGGAAAAGATAAATGATGAATAAGTCGAAAAGAACCTGCCTCCTTTTTTGGTACCAGGACTAAAGGGGATAAACGAAAATTTTCAAAGGGGGGAGAGGGAAAAGGTCCAGTAATTCTGTCTTCCTTTAATTCCTTAGAAATTTTTTCCTTGACTATATCAGAGTGCGCAAGAACAGAGCGTAATTTTTTTACCAGAAGACAACTCTGTCCTGTAAAATTTATATCCTTCATAAAGAAGGTCCGCTATCTTGCGATCTAGATACTGATCTAGCCAAAACTGCATTTTTGACAATCTCACTGGCGTCCATGCCTTTTGCATTATTTTCTCTCGACTGAGATGTGGTAGCTGATTTCTTAAAACAGCGGGATGCTGAATGGGTACCTAAGCAAAATGAGAATTCATGCTTATATCTGCAATTCGATAGGAATCTGCATTGGGAATCATTATATGCAAAGCATACTCCTTTACGAAAAGTCGATTGAACATTTGCTGATTGAGGTCTCTGTGTATATTGAGGTCTTTGTGGCAGCATCAGGTTCAGCCATAAACCTACATCTTTTACCCCCCAACGGAGGGATGGGTGAACAGAGAGCTTTTGTCTGAAGCTCTCATCATAACTGAACCAAGCAATGACACCAAAATGGCGGTATGCCTCCGCTACTGTATTCAGGTGCTGAAACAAACCTGAGCATTTATCAGGAAAACGTTCACCCATAACAAAGATACAAAAGGCCTGAAGCCAATTCTGAAAAGTTCTGGGAATTGCCCTCCTCCTATCTTCCTCAGACCTATCATCTATTCTTTTATCTGATTTTAACAGAAATTCTTTAGATGACGAGAGCAATGATAAAATATCTATGAATTCTCCACGCCATATTTTTTCTTTAACAGCAGTGGATAAATGATATCCAAGCGGCGATAATTCACAGGGGAGAGCTTCTTTAAAACAGGATTCAGAAACCAGAGTTTTAACAGGTAAAGAAAGTGTAGGATTAGAAACAGAAACAGGCATAAAGGGAACAATATTAATATTATGAACAGGTAATTTATCAACAGAAACATTTTTATTCAAATGGTTAATACTTACTGGCGTGGCGGGGTTACCTTGTGAAAAAACAGCATTATCTAAACAGCTAAACCTCTTGAGCCACCGCCACTCCATACATTACCAACATTACCAATATTAATAGGTTCACCCATTTTAGCAAGTACATTGGCTAAAGAACCAACTACTTTACCTAATTCTATTAAATGTGAATCATTTCTCTCACCAGAATTATGGTCCACGCTAACAGGATGCCCAGATATTGGCACCTCACAGGATATGCCTGCAGAAGCTATCTGAGGTGATTCCATTCTGGCTCTGTCTGAGGAGCGTGACCTTTCCTGTTTCACTTGTTCTCTCACAGGGGAAGAGGGAGAATCGTCCCTTCTCAACCTCTTTCCCCTGTTACCCCTGCGACCTCTCTTCATACCAGCAGGAGGAGCTGGGTAACTGTCATTTACAATGACTTCAGCGGGCAATGACTGGGCATGCTCTATGTCAGCCGAGGCTGACGCCGACGGAACCGCGTCCTCTTCTAAGCACCGCCTCAACCACTCCGCCCCTCCACAGCTCTCGGCTTTGTGGATAAGACGGCGCAGCAGCTCTTCCATCTTACAGGCAACGCTGTCTGGAGCAGCGCGGGATCTGTCTTCTGCAGGGTCTCCTCAGGCGGTGAACAGAGTGGCAAAGCCGCCAGCTTATATAACCACAGCCCGGCTCAATCCCACCCAATTCAGCCAATCGGAAACCGTTGCTATGCTGCTCCAAAATCTGCCATCACCTGGGGCAACCCAATAACGAAAGCAGAGGGGGGGGAATCTGTCCCATGGAGCCCCACATAAGTGCTAGGGGCTCAGTCAGGAGGGCAAGAAATTAGAATGGGCAGGCACACACACATGAAATTGCCTCTCACAGTGACACTGACAGCAGTGTGTAGTAGCACAGATGATGATGACACTTCACTGACACGACACATTCCCCTCCTGAGTCACAGTGACAGTCTCTCTCCACACCAGGTGATCCCTTCAGTCCACTCCAGCCCAAACAGCACTGACAGTCCCGCACCTGGCTTGCCTTGCTCCTTCAGACCCACACACAAAACTGGCCACTCCTCTCAGCTCCCTTGCACCATGACATCACACAACATTCTCGGGCACTGCCTCCACCAGACCAGCCCCCCCCCTCCCCAGCCGGCACCGCCTGAACACACTGTAGCAGGGACTTGTGATCTTGACTGCCCCTGGACTGTTCAAGCATTACAGCCATATTCTTTACTGGCAACCTTTTCCTGTCACTGGCATTTACTGGCAGGAAAAAAGTGGCAATTTATTACTTTTTGCCAGTAAAAATACTGATGGCTGGCAACACCCTTTGTTTAGTACAATATAAAATACTTTAATCTTTGGTTACGGTCTTATTACTATCTTTATTTCCATCAGTTAGATATCACCTTACTTCCTCACTAGTTATCTACCCAATAGGCACAGGAGCAGCCATTAAACATTGACAAAGCAATTAAACCTTATACATCCTACTGTTATATATTAAATATATAATAATTAAGTATATAACTATGTAGCAATAACTCTCGGTGGACCTGCTGGTTTAAAGCGGGCTGTTACCTTCACTCTCGATACCTCTGTTTCACTGGCACCGGGTCTAGGGTTCCGTTGAGTTTACCTCTGGGCGATGTAAGCACTGAACACTCGAGTATATTTTCCAATGCTTTAATGAACAAATAAAGGAAGTATCAG
The DNA here is from genome assembly GCA_037952925.1 of Lithobates clamitans. Taxonomy (NCBI): domain Eukaryota; kingdom Metazoa; phylum Chordata; class Amphibia; order Anura; family Ranidae; genus Lithobates; species Lithobates clamitans. Next base: position 4,475,976 of record JBBGZY010000501.1, on the reverse strand, counting down.
GAAAGAGGCAGAAAGAAAGCTGCAGGCAAGCTCAAATACCTTTCCGTAATATTCTTCAGAACATTCTTTGCAATTGAACACTTGTAGCTGAATAGTCTCCCCTTTATAGGATTTAATCTGTGCCCGCCTGGATAGACATCTCTCACTTGTTCTTCTGCTGGCAACCAGTATGCAGCACGAACAAAAGTCTCTGCCACAGACTTGTTTGGAACAAAACCCGTACGATCTTCTGCCACAGGACGTATTGGTTTGCGATGAATGTCAGACACAGCACTTGAACCTTTAAGCCAACCCGGCAGTACTATGCAGTAAGACTACTTCAGGATATGTCCTCCAACCGAGTCACCAGGCTCCTCTCCAGACCAGCACTCTGCATGATCCTTCCATGACGGGTCCTCCCCTGGGATCTTCTCGGTTGTCCAGCCTCTTCACTCAGGATAGACAGCTCAGGACCACTCCTCTGCCGCTGTGGCAGGCCCCAGACAGGCTTCTGGGCCCACTCACACGCTGCAGCGACGCCGGCCTCCGGAACGGAGGGCCACGAGGTGGTATTCTTAACACATACCTGTTGGCCAGGAGGGCAAGCAGGTGGCTGAAAACGAACCCCAGAATATGGCATCTGTCCCAAAAATACCCTCTCCCAGAATGCAACTCGGAGGACCACCTCCACCGAGTTATCTCCGGGACAGAGGAGCTCTCATACGCTACAACACGTTGCCTTTCCAACACTGGCCCATGGTGACAACAACACCCACCGGCACAGTGTGGAACCACATGCAACTCAGCCAAGCTGGAACAGAGACAAATCTAACTTCCTCTAACATGTGACCCACTAGATTTACCTATCAGCGGTAGATCAAAAATCTACCAGCGCTACATACTCCCCCCACTACAATAGACGTTGTCCTCAACATCTGTCACAAAAATAATAACTCCCAGGCCTGAGAGCAGGTATTTGAGCTTAAACTTGGATTCAAGTAAAGAAGAAGGAAAGACAGTAGAAAACATTATAAGATTAACATTTGTAAAACAATATGTTCACATCCGCAAACAAAACCATCCTATGACTGTACATAACCTCACTGTCTATCTTAGCTGAAAAGCCTAACAGCTTGATAGCAGATCAGATAGTTCCTGAAAAGGAAAGCATATTAAACATAGATGCGACCTATACAGTTTTAGGAGCAAAGTCTCATTTAAAAAATGAAACTCTCTTCCCATTATCTATATCAGAGTAATCTTTAGGAGTCCATCCCTATATATACACAATTTTTCTTAAATGTAAGAAATCCGGCTAGTCCTTGGATTTGAAACACCGAGATGAATATTTAGATCTTGACCACGAAGATCTCTATATACTGACACTAACTAACTAACTGCCCCAAAGTTCTTTTGTCCATAATTACCAATAAAACCGGGGATCTGGCATAGTCAGTGTTTTTCCCAGTTTATCCACTGTAGTGATGAAATACACAACGCCATCTTTTCCAGGTCTGCAAATGACCACTTTGTCAGCATGAATGTGCCGACCATAGTTCCAGTGCATAAAGCATCCACTGAAGCGTTCATCCATAGCAACAGAACAACCAGTTTTTCGGAAAGGCTTAGGCACAGACAAATAGTCCCAAACAGCTTCACTGTACCAAAGCTCCCGGTCAACTTCAATCACTTGCATTATGTCCTGTGGAACACAGGGGAACTCCAAACCATATTCCATAGCTACACGCTTGTTCAACATTCTCTGCAAAGTGCAAGTTTCGGTAAGGATCTATTTTTTCCCATACCAGGAGGCACACATGAATCCAATGACTTGCTCACCATAGACCCAGCCGGTGTCTGAAGTGAACTAGCAACTTTTGACAATATCTCATTTACAGTACTGTGTGGCTCCACACAGGGTGACGTCTGCCCAGAACTCAGGGCTGTCCATTCAGGGAAAGTCATAGCAGAGGCGACATCCTCGCCTTGGGCCCATAACAGCTCTTGTGACATAGTCTCAAATAGGTCATCATCACCGGAGAGATCCGACAAGGATTCTATCTCCGAATCTCCCAGCTCTTCTGCTGGCAGATATTTATTTACAGTCCCAGATACATTTCCCATTAATTGCTCACCCGTTCCTGACATGGACTTTGTTGGATCCGGTTCGGGTAGTCTCTGGGGTAGGCCTCGACCACGGCCGCGGGAAGCCTTCACATATCCCACCTTCCTCTGGACAGGTACAACGGGGATAGATGTAGTGGACGCGGAAATCAAATTAACATCCACTGATGAATCGGTAACAGCAGTGTCTCTCTCCAGGACATTCTCGGCAACAACAGGCAAAGTCACGACCTGCCGTTCTCTTTCCGCAGCAGTAGCATCTTCTACTGTGGTGACACCTGTAGCCCAGTCCATACGATAAGCACGGGGCGACATGGTAGGTTGCTCCACCACAAACAAATATTCTCCACATTGCGGGCAGCGACCAAATGGACGGAGATGTACGGCCAGTCCTTCACATTTGTGGCAAATCATGCCCAGCCCTTCGATATCTCCAACAGTATAGAGGACAAACCTCCCCTGTGGCTTCAGGCGAATACCAGTATCTGTAAGCAGGGTTCCGGTCAGCACAGCACTCGACACGGTACTCGCAGGGAACATTCTTGGTCCCATAATTGGCTGCATGGCCAGAAAAGACATGGCCACACTGTGATCTTCTCAGCACGATCACGAGGCCTCTCTTCTTCTCTGGCGCCAAACACACACACGTGTCCCACGCGGTATCAAGTAGGGTAGACTCCTCCCACTTGTTCTTCTGATCACGTAGCTCCCGGGCTTTTACTGGCGCTCGCCGCCTACGCACTCAGAAATAAAGTCCTGCAACTTTTAACCTCTTCGTCTCCTGAGAAAACGACAAAGTCCAGCTCTCACCGTAAACTCCTGGTGAAACACCTCTCCACGTTGCGAGAATTCATGGCTAACAAATCCCGGACGACGCTCCCACATGTAGCAATAACTCTCGGTGGAGCTGCTGGTTTAAAGCGGGCTGTTACCTTCACTCTCGATACCTCTGTTTCACCGGCACCGGGTCTAGGGTTCCGTTGAGTTTACCTCTGGGCGATGTAAGCACTGAACACTCGAGTATATTTTCCAATGCTTTAGTGAACAAATAAAGGAAGTAGCAGGAAAGAGGCAGAAAGAAAGCTGCAGGAAACCTCAAATACCTTTCCGTAGTATTCTTCAGAACATTCTTTGCAATTGAACTCTTGTAGCTGAATAGTCTCCCCTTTATAGGATTTAATCTTTGCCCACCTGGATAGACATCTCTCACTTGTTCTTCTGCTGGCAACCAGTACGCAGCACGAACAAAAGTCTCTGCCACAGACTTGTTTGGAACAAAACCCGTACGATCCTCTGCCACAGGACGTATTGGTTTGCGATGAATGTTAGACACAGCACTTGAACCTTTAAGCCAACCCGGCAGTACTATGCAGTAAGACTACTTCAGGATACGTCCTCCAACCGAGTCACCAGGCCCCTCTCCAGACCAGCACTCTGCATGATCCTTCCATGATGGGTCCTCCCCTGGGATCTTCTCGGTTGTCCAGCCTCTTCACTCAGGATAGACAGCTCAGGAGCACTCCTCTGTCGCTGTGGCAGGCCCCAGACAGGCTTCTGGGCCCACCCACACGCTGCAGCGACGTGGGCCTCTGGAACGGAGGGCCACGAGGTGGTACTCTTAACACATACCTGTCGACCAGGAGGGTCGAACCCCAGAATATGGCGTCTGTCCCATAAATACCCTCTCCCAGAATGCAACTCGGAGGACCACCGAGTTATCTCCGGGACAGAGGAGCACTCATACGCTTCAACACGTTGCCTTTCCAACACTGGCCCATGGTGACAACGACACCCACCGCCACAGTGTGGAACCACATGCAACTCAGCCAAGCTGGAACAGTAGGCAAATCTAACTTCCTCTAACAAGTGACCCACTAGATTTACCTATCAGCAGTAGATCAAAAATCTACCAGCGCTACAACTATATCAAAATAATTCAAGTATTTAATATTAATTTTAGTATTTTAAAATGCAACTACTGTAAGTACATACATTTGACATGGTATTAGTCTCTTGTACAGTATAGTAGGAGAGGGAGGTTCAGTATTCGGAGCCAATAAAGCTCTGCTGCATACACTTTAACTTATATGGAACATACAAACAAAAAGATAGGAGAACCCATTCATTCGGCTGCTCTTTCTTATTACTCTAGTAACTGGATAAGGGGAGGGAGGTGACCAAGCTGTATTGTTTAAAGTGTATGTGAACCTTTACCTTGTAAAACAAACCATTCCGTTTAAAATAGAAATGCAAGGCAAAAAGTGTGTACATATACAAAAATACAAATCACATTTTTTCTTTTATAAGTGATGTCATAAACTCTGTTCTAAGCATAGGCGGCTTAGAGGGACAGTGCCTAACTAATTGTTTCAACCTGCCCATATCCAGGAGAGGGGGACAAAAGAAAAATTGCAATTAAACTAACATTGCCATACCATCTTGTCCAACCAACTGTCCCAGACACTGGACCACAAATGCCTATTTGTAAATGACTAATGTTTCTCTGGAAATAAAGATCAAGTAGAACACAAAAAATAGACTACAGTGTTCCCAGTCAGTCACCAGAATAAATAAATGTTATAATCCACCAAGTTTGAGATTTTACTTGGCTAAGTGCATTTTTAACAAGCCAAAGATTTATGAACTTTTTTATATACAATTTTTGTATTAAAATTCTAAAATGAACTGCATTTAAAAGCATGTAAAATATATTCAGTATATGGTTATAGTTTGCAAGTTTTATCACATTTGTATGTGAGTATAATAAAACATAATATTTTTCTGGTATTCCTGGATCTGCACATTTAGCTTCTGACCGGTGGTTTTGAAATGCTTCGGAGGCCGAGCCTGCTCATTGTGGACCAGAGGTTTCTTTACACGATGTGAGAACAGCATGTGGTGGGACATCCTCCCCAGGACAGCATGGTGAGTATAATAGACCACCACTCTGTTGTAGCTTAAGATCTTTGGTGAAAAATCTTTTAGGGCACAGTAGGGGCAGAAAAAAATGTCAGAACCCCTGGCAGAAAAAATGCTCATAGTGGTTCCTATTGAGCGTTCATGGGCATTAAAGTTTTCTTTCCAAAACATTCCCCTCTGTTCATTTTTCCCTTGAAAATGCTGACCGTTCCTAAACGCTGCGTTTATGCACGTTTATGAGCATTAAGCAATTTTTTCTCAATCAATCTTCTCAAGAATGCAATTCTGAAGGTTTTTTTTTCTGGCTCATAAAATTACGCCTGCAAACTCCCCAATGAGCATGGACACATGTGCTAACAAAGAGCTGCTTCTATAGGCTGAAGAAAATCGCAAAACCCTTAATTGTGGTAAAGTGCTTGTTGTGGAAAAGACTGGTATTATCATTATTCGAAGGAGTAACTAGAACATTTAGGGAAAGAATTCAGGAAGAGTACCCCTGACCCCCCCTTTCCTTCCAAGCCCAGGGCCCTTCCCATTGATCCTGGAGCCCCTTACTCCCATTGCAGGGCTCTTTATTACAGTCCCACAGTGGGCCTCTTTCCTGCCGCCTCAAGTAGGGTTACCATCTTTTCTTTAAGCCAAACCGAACACTTGAAGTTAAAGCTTGAAGTCTTTTGTGGTATTTGTCAATGAGGCTCTTTATCTTCTCAGATGGCAAAACTGGCCATTCCTCTTGGTAAAAAGCCTCCACTTCCTGGAAATTCTTGGGCTGTCTCAAATGAACTACACATTTGTGATCTCCAGAGTGGCTCAATGAATGATATTGAGGTCAGGAGATGGCCACTCCAGAACCTTCACTTTATTCTGCTGTAGCCAATGATAGGTCGACTTGGCCTTGTGTTTTGGATCATTGTCCTGTTGGAATGTCCAAGTACGCCCCATGTGCAGCTTCCTGGCTGATGAATGCAAATGTTCCTCCAGTATTTTTTGATAACATACTGCATTCATCTTGCCATCAATTATGACCAAATTGCCTGTGCCTTTGTAGCTCATACATCCCCAAAACATCAGCGATCCACCTCCGTGTTTCACAGTAGGAATGGTGTACCTTCCATCATAGGCCTTGTTGACTCCCCCCCCCCCCAAATGTAGTGTTTATGGTTGTGGCCAAAAAGCTCAATTTTGGTCTCATCACTCTAAATGACTTTGTGCTAGAAGGTTTGAGGCTTGTCTCTGTGCTGTTTGACGTATTGTAAGCGGGATATTTTGTGGCATTTCCGTAGTAATGGCTTTCTCCATTCGACCATGCAGCCCATCTTTTTTCAAGTGCCTCCTTATTGTGCAGCTTGAAACATACCACATGTTTTCAGATAGTCCTGTATTTCACCTAAAGTTATTGGTGGGTTTTTCTTTGCATCCCAAACAATTTTCCTGGCAGTTGTGGCTGAAATTTTAGTTGGTCTACCTGGTTTCAACAGAACCCTTCATCTTCCACTTCTTGATTAGAGTTTGAACATTGCTAATTGGCATTCTCAATTCCTTGGATATCTTTTTATATCCCTTTCCTGTTTTATACAGTTCAACTACATTTTCCCACAGATGATAATTCTTTTGCTTTTCCCATGACTCAGAATCCAGAAACCTCAGTGCAGCACTGGATGAGAAATACAAGGGTCTCTCAGGAGTCCATAAACTCATTGACCTTTTATACACACACACTAATTACAAGCAAACAGATCACAGGTGAGGATGATTACCTTTAATAGCCATTCAAACCCCTTTGTTTCAACTTGTGTGCATGTTATCAGGCCAAAATCACCAGGGTATGTAAACTTTGGTCAGGGTCATTTGGGTAGTTTCTGTTGTCATTATGATTTAAAAAGAGTAAACACAGTTGATTGATAATAAATGGCTTCAGCCAAACACTAACCACGAGTGAATGAAATGTTTTTGTGTTTTCATTCATATTCTCTGAAAAATGGCCAAGAAATCATACATTTTGTCAGAGTATGTAAACATATGAGCACAACTGTATATTGCGATGAAATAACATTTCTAAGCATATGGATTTAATCACAAGAGCCCCCCCTTACATCAGAATCCTCAGAGTTCCCCCATTGCATCTGAATCCACAGAGTTCCCCTTTACACCTGAATCTGCAGAGCTTCCCCACACATCTGAATCTACAAAGTTCACTTACATCTGAATTTGCATAGTTTCCCTTTACATCTGAATCAGCAGCGTTTCCCCTTACATCTGAATCCTCAGAGTTACCCGTTACATCTGAATTTGCATAGTTCCCTTTACATCTGAATTTGCAGAGTTCCTTTTACATCTGAACCCACAGAGTTCCCTTACATTGTAAGGAGTGTCTCTGCAGACTCTGGTGTAATGGGTAACTGTGCCATAAGGGAGTTTCTGGTAACCAGAGCCCCCACTCATATCAGAGTTCCCAGCATTCCCCTTTAATCAGGGATTCCAGAGCCCCATTAAATCAGAGTCTGCAGAGCTCCACTTACATCAGAGTCTGCCAAGCCCCCTTTACATCAGAGTCTGCAGAGCGCCTCTTACATCAGAGTCGACAGAGGGCCCCTTAAATCAGAGCCCTCTTGCATCAGAATCCACAGAGCCACCCTTACATCAAAGTCCCCAGAGCTCCCCTTAGATCAGAGTCCGCAGAGTCCCCTTATATCAGAGTCTGCAAAGCCCTCTTACATCAGAGTCTGCAGAATTTCCACTTACATTGTAAGGGGGATCTCTGTGGACTTTGGACTGTAAAGGGGAACCCTGGTTTAAGCAGAGGCTCTGATATAAGGGGGAATGCTGTCAACTCTGGTGTAAAGGAGAACTCTGATGCTCTGATGTAAGGGGGTCTCTGCTTGCCAAAGCCCCTCTTACATCAAAGTCCACAGAGCACCCTTTACATCTGAGTCCCTCCTGTATTAGTTTATTCACTGGGAGGCAGGAGAGAGAAGGGAGGGAGGGGGGGGGACTTCACTCACAGTGGATGAATGTAGAGGCATCTGCTATCGGCACCTTTCCTCTTTTGGCTGCTGGGCTTCAAAGATCCCACCCAAACATCTCCTCTCTGAGGAGAAGCACTGCTGGTAAGTGTGGGTGAGGCAGACACAGGAGGAGATGGGTAGAGGGAGGAGAAGCTGATCAGCTCTCTCTCTCCTCTCCCATCCAAGCAGTGGGGAGGGGGGAACTGTCAGTGCTGGCTCTGTGCTGTGAGAGAGATCCTCACAGCTCAGAGCCCTGCAGCCCCTGGGGAGCCCCAGTCTGGGCTCTTGGGCCCCCCCACAGTGGCAGAACTACAGGGCCCATTCGCAAGTGTAATCTTTGCAACCCTGGTATAAAGTGAAGAGTCTGGATGGTCACAGTCCCATAAAATCACCTTTATTGATCCATGATAGAAAAACGACAATCCATACAGCAATGGGGGTACAAATACAGCACAGCTTACGCGTTTCACACCTTCCCTGGTGCTTAGTTATAGCCTAATGACCCTGGTAGTTCCGCCACTGTCATCATTATTATTATCATTATTATTGTATAATCATTATATGTGCATCGGTGTGCTGTGGTGCCTTCATTATGGATTGAATCCCAGTGCATGTTAAAAACACATGTGTGCTGCAACAAACTACAGTGCAGCACAATGCACACTGTCTGTGTATTGCTCTGCAGAAAAATGCAGTGTGTCTTTTGTTCACATGTGTGCATTTCAGCCCATACATTTTGAATAGGCTGTTTAATGCAATGTACAATAACACTATTAGCAATGAAACATAGTTGGCTGCATACTTAAAGTGTGTAAATATTTTTCTCCATGGAGAAATGTGTGTACTGTATGTGTGTATTCACATATGCTCATTTTATAAATCATAGTCTATTATTTTCATATACTTCTTCCATCTAAAGTACCTGGTTGATTCTGCCAGTCACCTTTCTTCCTTTTCTAAACTGACCACACAAAGCACAGAAGATCATCTGTTCTTATGTGGTCAGTTTTCATCCTTTGGCTGGCTATTCAGAGATACAGAACACTGTGCAGACACACAGCATGCCTGTATTGGGTAGTTTGTTCAGCCTCCACACCCCCCACCAATCACAGCCTGCCGATGGTACACACCCCCTACCAATCACAGCCTGCTTCTTGAACACAGCCTTATGCTCAAGCACAGCCTGCATCTTGCCTCAGGCTGAAGACTATGGAATATAGGCACACTTGGGGGGAGATTTACTAAAACTGGTGCACACAGAATCTGGTGCAACTGTGCATAGTAACCAATCAGCTTCAAACTTCAGCTTTTTTAATTAAGCTATGCCAATAAAACCTAGAATATGATTGGTTATTATGAACAGCTGCACCAGACTCTCTGTGCCCCAATTTTAGTAAATCCAGGGCCAGTGCTACCACTAGGCAAAATAGGCAGCCGCCTAGGGCGCACTGCTGCCTAGGGCGACCATCCACTGGTGTCCCTACTCTCTTCTCTCTGCAGCAAGCAACTAAGTCTCAGCATCAGCAGGCATCCGCTGGTCCATTCGCACATTGTGTCAGAGGCGCAGCAGCGGTGGAGGACTGCGTCTGCGTTCTGATTCCCAAATGAATGGAAACAAGCACTGGTAGGCTGCATTGATGGGTGCTGGTAGACTGCATTAATGGGCGCTGGTGAGGCTGCATTTGATGGGCGCTGGTGGGGCTGCATTGATGGGCACTAGTAGGCTGCATTGATGGGCGCTGGTAGGCTGCATTAATGGGTGCTAGTAAGCTGCATTTGATGGGCGCTGGTGGGGCTGCATTGATGGGCACTAGTAGGCTGCATTGATGGGCGCTGGTAGGCTGCATTAATGGGTGCTAGTAAGCTGCATTTGATGGGCGCTGGTGGGGCTGCGTTGATGGGCGCTGGTGAGGCTGCATTGATGGGCGTTGGTGGGCTGCATCTGATGGGCACTTCATTAAAAAAGGTCGGGTATACATGGGCAGGACAAAGGGGGTGGAGTCAGGGGTGGGCCAATTGGGGGGCGGCAAAATGAGGTTTCGCCTAGGCCTAGGGTGTCAAAAATCTTTGCACCAGCCCTGAGTAAATTTTTCACTATGTGTCTGCCCAGTGTCCTGTAACCCTGCCCCCCACTACCAGGAACAAGGGATGCATGGCCACATGACAGAGCTTTTTAACCTTGTAGAAAAGGTAAGACCCTTCATTTCTGAAACTCAGTTATAGTACTTGCATAGTTATAACTGTATTAGAAAGTGTCCAATGTTATATGTTCACAACCACTTTAATCTGTTAACAGTTTACTTAACTACGTCAATTATGAGGCGCTACATGCAAACTAAATTTTTGGATATTTGGGAGAGGTCTTAGCTTAGTGTTAATCTCCCTTTAGTACTGTGTTGTAAAATCTTGCATGTGCTTTCTGCACACCTGCGGTATTCTAAAATGTGTTGGCCTGTGCGCAAAAAGGCAGGAAGAGGTCAAAGGACTAGTCATCAGAATTGACTGTGGTCTCCTGTAGCTGACCTTTCCCCATTACTGATGTAGCAGTGCCCCCACCCTCCAGAGGCCTGTAGGTGACCACCAGAGTCAGGGGCAGCTGACATTCCTCCTTTAGGGTGTAGGTTACTGGGTTTGGTGGGTGTAATGCAAATTAGAAACATGGGCATCAGTCACTTTTTGAATGCAACAAAATAGATTTTATTGTCTCTTAACAAGAACTGGGGGAGAGAGGGTTTAGGGCCAGGACACCCTTAGGCAGATGCAAAAGCAATTGGCAGACTCCGCAGACCAAAAATAGCAATAGGCAGACAGCTATACAGGTAGAGGGCCTTTAAGCTGGATGCAGCACACCATATTTGTAGAACTGCTGTCTCCTATAGCAACTGAACTTTCAAGAGTCAATATAGATCTGCACACATAACTCACAGTATCCCGTTGTAAATCTTTTCTCACATCTCACAGTATCCTACTGTAGGTCTCACCCTGAGCTCCCAGTCTCTCACTAGACTTCCAAGATCCCAGTCGCTGCTGGATCCCGTAAGCTCTTCTACCCCTAAACCGCTGTATACTCCTCAAGCTTCACCCATGCTTCCCCCTTGGTCCCTGACTTGACTCTGCTGAAGCTTTTCCACTTCTTCACCATCCCTAGCAAGAGAAAAAGGCTGCTCTGGTACTTCTTCAGACTTCATGCACTGGCCTCTGATAACAGGAGTGGTTGTCCCTTGGTGGCAACTGTTTCCCCTTTACCTCTGACCTTGATCCTCACTTGCCTCTGGTAACAGGAGTGGTCATCTCTTATGGAAATTGCTTCTCCTTCACCTCTGGCAACATTCGGTTCACCCCGTCTGCCTGAACCTATGCAACTTGGTTAGGCTCCCGACCTGTTAGGCTCCCGACCTGCTTCTTACAGCCCTGGATAGGCCTCTGGCAGTCTAGCAGCCAGGTGCTCCCGATTAGGCCTCAGACTTCTGGCCTAGCAACCGGGAGCAATACAACACCCGTCCACCCAGACAGCCATCCAGTTGGCACAGAACCCAGATCACCTGACTCCTCCAAAATAAATAGGCTCTCCCATCAGGCCATGGGGCCAAAAGAGACTTCTACCAATTGGCTGGGACAACCTATCCACTCCTAACCCGAAATTCACTGTGCCCTTATCATTCTAATGCCACAGATGGCAATGCCACCTAGTGACAGAAGAGAGAGGTGCACCAAATTCAGGTTTAGAGCAAAACCCAGTGAATCACCTTAACAATTAGCCAGGCTAGTTTCCACCTAGCAAACTAAATTTGTAAGCAGCCCTGTTTAGGACCAGGGTGCTACACTGAGTTATAATTCCTTGTTCTGCACTGAGTCTCTGTGGGGAATAGACCATATTTGTAGAGACAGGGCTCTGTTTCTTCATGTCTGAGTCTTTAGGAAGAAGAACAGTGAACAGCACAATAGTAAAATCGCCGTATTTCACTTTAAATGTCTAGAGGGGGTAGCAGTTCCTTAGATCTTATGCCAGGTGGTACTCTGCTTTTTTCAGGAGGAATTTCAGGGTACTGCTTAGGCCTCATTAACATTTCAAATGTGTTTGCCTATAACATTACAAATCTTTTTTTTTAAGGGGTGTTTGAGACCAGGTGCCAATACCTGCAGACATCAACTATCATTTATTGGCCTTAGCATCAGCTCAGGAGGCTTTGACGTTACCTTTCAGGCCGCTTCTGATAACCTTGATGTAATGAAATGTGTAGGGAAGAGCTTCCAGCGTCAGTGAGTCACTTCCAGTTTCGGTCCGTAGAGCGCATATGCATCCTGGACTACCTCATTTTAAATGCTGTAGCATTTTTCAAACAATGTAAGTGCATTTTTAAACGAATACTGTTAAAACGGATTAACACTATTGTTGTCTGGAAGGACAGTAGTTCGTAGGAGAAGCCGCGACAGTCCTGTATCTGGAGATTGTGTACAGCCACAAAGTCCTGTGAATGCTGGTACACCCTTCAAAGGGGAGACATTCTGGTGAGTGAGGTGGGGAAGGAAGAGCACATGTAAAAACCACCAGCACATCTCAAGATTTATGCATTCAAATAATACTACATTATAGACTTATTATATTTTGCTTTTTAGCACAAGCCACTTTATGGACTTTTATATTGTATCATAGCACATGTCACTTTTTCACGGACACTAAGGAATTATTGTAAGCACAGCACAGTCATTTCATTGCATATCATGTGTTTTGCATAGGGCGCAAGTTTGATGATTTCAGTGATTTATGAATGTATTCACTAATAAGGTATTGCAATCAAATATTCACTAAGAGTTGTTTTACATATTTATTTGCTTATTTGCACACTAAACCATTTTACCCAGCACACCTATCACAGATGCACATAAAGGGACATACACCACTAAGTCCACATTAATAACAAGCGGCGCCATATTCACTCCTTTTAAATAATTTTTTGATGAGGTGTAATTGAAGGCTTGGTTGGTCAAATTCTGAAATCAATGGTGGCACTATCGGATTACAAAACGCACAAAATTTCAGATTTTTTAAATTCAATTTTATCGGAATTCGACCCATGTATGGCCTGCAGGTAGGAACAACCCCAGTTTCCCTTTTTTTGAAAACAGTACTGAAAATGCATGAAAATGAGCCTGATAGGAATAGGCCTTTAAGCCCTCATCTCAGTTTGTATGTATACTGTACCTATTTTAAATGCGTTGATTTGCATTAAAGGGGGACCATTGCCATAATCTTCTGGATTTTCTGTTGAAATGTTTTGCTTTCCTTCTGATTGACACTGACACTTACATGAGGCTACAATGGCTCATAGACTCTCTTGCTAGAGTGACCATTCTGGATATGCTGTGGATGGCAATTGTCTATATTTAAATGTTGATGCTACAGCTCATGCATTGTACCAGCACAATGCTCTTACCTTCTTGTCGCAAGTATTGTAACCATTTTGACTTATGGTGCTGGTATGTGTGGTAAACACTGGAGGTTAAAGGGAAATCGGCAGCACTGTTACTAAATGCTATGTCCATGTTGTGCTTCCTATGTGCAGTAGAATGGCATAAAAAGCTATGGGCTTTTACTGGACACGTGCTGGCAGCCAGAAGTAGAAGATTTACCGGTCACAGGTAAACACTGTGGCAGAAGGCTGGTAGGCTTGGTGTCAGAACTGTGCGAATAAACAGCAGAGGAGAAGGACTGTGGGTTGGTTGTGGGTAAGGGGGCGGTTCAAGAAACATTCAGAAAATGCTGTTTTATAGTTTCCTTTTCCCTTAAAAATCAATCATAAGGCAATTATATACAGTTGTGCTCATAAGTTTACATACCCTGTCAGACTACTCTGCTGACACTCTTTAATGAGGAAATTAAGATGAGACATTTTTTCTCTACATGCACCTTGACAGTTTTCTCTAACAGAAGCAGCAGTGAATTTAAATCCTGGTGATCTTAGAGCAGGGTCTGCAGTGACAAGTGGTCACAAAGTCTTAGCTGATATTTTCCCCCTGGGTACATTTCTGACCTGGGTCCGTGAAAATTCCTGTAGGATTTAGGTTGTTGTTAATGGGGTGCACTCTTTCTCTATGGAATATATCTTTCTTTCTTCCATCAGTATCTGTGCTCTACCTTAAGTGCGCACATGTCTTTTCAGCCCTTTACTGGTGTAGCAAGTTCCCAGGCCTCCTTTAGTCTAATGAGAACCTCCAGAGCCAGGGACACCTGACATCCTTCTGTACAGAGTGGGTTGCAAGGAATAGTGGGTGTAATGTAAGGTAGATTCATGGGTGCCAGACACTTCTTGAATGCAAAGAGATTTATTTTCTCTTGAACAGAACAATGGGAGAGAGGGTTTAGGGCCAGGACACCCTTAGGTAGTTGTAATGTCAATTGGCAGACTCCGAGACTTCTACAGGTAGACAGCCATGTAGCAAAAGGCATCCAGCAAGACACCACATCTGTATGTGTAGGAGCGCTGACTCCTATGGTAACAGTCTTAGAACAGTTCCTAACACAAATTGTAACTGACTCCTTTACTTTTATACAGTCACTTCTTGTAGACTCTCAGCCCACTGAGCTCCCAGTCTCTCTCACTAGACTTGCTGATTCACTGCCACTGAATCCCATGAGCTCTTCCAATCTTCTTACTTTAGTATCTTCCTCAAGCGTCACCCCCGTTTCATTGCTGGGTCCCTAGCTTGGCACTCCATCACCCCACTGGCTGGGTCCCTGGCTTGGCACCTGCTGAAGTTTTCCGATTCTTCACCGTCCCCGGTTGGTGAGAATACTGCTCCGGTACTTGCTTCAGCTTCTCACTGTGGTCCCTGGTAACGAGGTGGTTGGTCCCTTAGTGGTGACAGCTTCCCCTCTACCTCCGACCACGTCAGGTTCTCCGGCTAGCAGAACCGTCACTTCTGGTTGGACTGAAAGCCACAATCCCAACCCTACGCTGCTCTCTTGCTTCTGGATTAGCCCTCAGACAGCCTAGCAGCCAGATGTACTCGAGATAGGCCCAAACTCTGGCCTAGCAGCCTGGGCAGCACAACATACGTCCACTCAGACAGCTGTCCAGGTGGCACAGAATCCAGATCACCTGACCTCACCCAAATAAATAGGTTTTCCCAGCAGGCCTAGGGTCCCAAGAAGATCCCTGCCCATTGGCTGCTATACTCTATCTATTTTTAATCTGTCCTTGCAATGCCCTTGTCTTATCTAAAGTAACCAGATATGTGGCCATCTAGTGACAAAAGAGAGAAGTGCAGCAATTCCAGACTTAGGGTGAAATCAGTTGATCCCTCACAATTGGCCAAGGCAACAATACCTGGCAGGTAAATTTAGGAGCAACCCTGCCTAGACATCAGGGTGCTACACTGGATGAAATTGTTAAAATATGATGGAGTGTAGGAGTACTCACTTACCCTGGGCTTAAAAAGGTCAAGGTCAACAACACAAGTTGACACTTTCCTTTCCTGCATTAAAACAATCCTTTTGTTCCTCTAAGTCAGGTTTTGGTTCTTGGACCCGCAAGACTTCTTCCACCCTCTTGATCTAAGGGGGTTCTGAATGTATGTGGTAAATCAATTGATTCAAGCCCATAGATACACACACCACCACATGAAGTTTAGCCCCACCAGTTCTATCAGAAGCTGGAGAATGTCTGATGGCTTTTGCAGAGATTTGGGAAGCTTGCATGGCTTAAGTATGGGTGCAGGAGCTAGTATCAAAATTAATTTTAACCGCCACTCTTTGTCTTAAAGTGATTGTAAAGTCTTGTTTTTTTTCTATAAAAATAACAAACATATTATACTTATTTGCCCTGTACAGTGTATTTGCACCAAGCAGCCCCAATCCTCCTCTTCTCAGGTGCTTCATCCGTGCTCCTGGCCCCTCCCTCCTGTTGAGTGCCGCTTGCTATGGGAACACCGGAGCCAAGTCACAGCTCCCTGTGTCCATTCAGACATGGTGCCGTGGCCCAGCCCCACCCCACTCTCTTCTGATTAGCTAACTGACTTTGATTGACAGTAGCGGGAGCCAATGGCACCACTGCTGTATCTTAGCCAATCGGGAGGGAGAGTCTCAGACTGCTGAGACGCTCATGGACATCGCTGGACAGAGGTGGGGCTCAGGTAAGTATTGGGGGGGGCAAGGGGGGCTGCTACACACAAAAGGCTTTTTATCTTAATGCATAGAATGCATTAAGATAAAAAAAAAAAAACCTCCTGAATTTACAACCCCTTTAATTCTTTCATCTTCCCCTGTCTCATCAATGTTGAATGGATCTATTTTCAGATTTCCAAGGATTACTGACCTTTCTTGTTTCCCCAATCATAGAGTTTCAAGGTTTTTACTCAAATATGTGTACAGTACTTAAATGGATGGGTGACACTCTTCACATCTTGGATTTACAGGCTCTGAATGCTTTCAGACATCCTCAAAAGTTTTCAGGATCTATTTGGTCAGTTATTGCTGTTCCTTTATTGTGGACACTTCTTAGCATCCATCAACATAAGGGATGAGTATTTATATATTCCCTTCTTTCTGGGTCATTAGTGATTTCCTCTTCTTCTGTTGTGGGTGACAACTGCTATCAGTTGTGTGGGCCTTCCTTCCCTTTGCCCTTTTCTCAGCCATGATAGTTTTCACAAAGGTCCCTGCACCAATTTTAGGTCTCCATTCCAGTTATCAGATACAGGTATATGGACAAACTACTGCTGTGGGAGACCTCCCTGGCCTTGGTCTCCAATATGACAATCACAATGAAGATTGTCGGTGGATTTTGTCATAAACAAGTCACCCTGGCTTACAGCATATCATTAGAGTACTTGGACCTTTTCCACAATGCTTTTCAGGCTAAGATCCTGCCCCAGGGGCACTTGATAAACCTACAGGGTCAGGTTTGGAAACTGACATCACTCTTTCCTGTGGAGTTCAGGGCTGTCTGTCTATTCAGAGTTTTCAGTCTGAGAAAGAATCAACAATTCCGATCAACATCCAGAGAAGCCCGTAGCAAAAGACGCAGGAATAAGCGCAGGGCTGGCATGACAGGGTAGCAGGGCCAGCATGCCAAATAAGGGTTAACTGGGTGTTTTTATTTGGTCAGTGTAGAGGGGGTGGCCAGAATAGTATGCAGCATAGTTAGGCAGGGGCCTGTGTCTGGTGGTCAGTCGGAGGTCACCGGACGAAGAAACTGCTCCTCTGTTCCTGCCTGCTTCCTACACACCTGCCTGTGAGTAATATGGCCGAGATGGATAGATTCCTGGCCCAACTAAAAGCAGCTGCTGCATCTAAGGGTACTGCATGGCTGCACCAGCAGATTGCCTCTCTGGCTAGAGGGGAGTCTGCAGCAGCCGGAGAGTCTGGGGGCTGACGTGCTCGGAGGTCTCGGCCTCCGGAGAGCTTTTTCCCCCTACACACCCTGAGCTCAGCGCCAACATGGGAGCCCCCTCACAAGGGATCCTCCAGCGTTACCAGCCCGGCCATCCACTCAGACAGCCGGCGCCAGTGCAAGGAGGAATCCCCGACAGAGGCAAAGCTTGTCAAGTGGGGACCGTGGTGCAGCTTACCCCCCGGGCCCCGCCTGCATGATGAGGGAGACAGGAGTGAGTGGCCGCCTCCCCTCATGATGTTTCCGACAGGGAAGCAGCCTGGCGAGGGAGAGACCATTTGTCGGGCGCCGGCCAGTTGGCACGAGCGGCCGGTGGCCATCTTCCAACAGATGGGCGGGTCCTCAGGTCGGGGGGCAGAGCTGGGCGTGTTCCCCCCCTCAGACGGCCAAAAAAACTGCTGGCAAAAAGGCCCGGAGATCGAAGGGTGCAGCGGGAGCTGGAGCATGGCATACCCCGGGTGCTGGTGGGACAGGCACTCCTGGATCCGGGGTTGGCGCCTCTGCGACTGTCATCCCTGGCAGGGCGGCTTGATATGGCATTCGATCCATCTGAGGGTGAGCTGCCAGCTCAGAAGATGACGGGGTGCCCGATCGAACGGCGGCGCTGGATTCTGGACAGGCGGCTGCGGGACCCTCTCCTGTGCAGCTTGGTAAGTCCAGTACTAACA
This sequence comes from Lithobates clamitans, assembly GCA_037952925.1. Classification (NCBI taxonomy): domain Eukaryota; kingdom Metazoa; phylum Chordata; class Amphibia; order Anura; family Ranidae; genus Lithobates; species Lithobates clamitans. The sequence continues at coordinate 4,457,889 of JBBGZY010000501.1, read as the reverse complement.
CCCTTTCTTCTTTGCAGGCAGTTTTGGGTAGTCTATTGGGCATGGGGGCTGGGGGTACAGGGGGACTGGGAGTATCCCCCCACCCCCGGTATTGTCGCCTGTACCTGCACCCTACTCAGCAGACCGAGTGTCTGCTGCGTTGGGGTCGGGAGGTGAGTTACATCAACTATTGATGGGCTTACGCATGTTAGTGCAACAGTTTGAGTTAAGTGCTGTCCCTTCTTCCCCAGTCTCCGGGTGGGTTCCTGACCAGACGGTGGCGGGGACCTTATTCACCCCGGTTTTGGGGTCAGTAGAGGATGTTACAGGTACGGCAAAGGGGGGGCAGGGTCAGGGGCTCAGGAGGGGGGTCCAGCCTCCAGCAAGGATGAAACACCGAAGGAGTAGAGTAAGGTTACTGACTCGAGGTATATGTATGTTTTGAGGGCCCTTGGGGGGCGCATCTCAAACCAGAGGTGCGGGAAAAAGTATGGAGAGATGAGTATGTGGAAATTTTTTCCTTGCTGCCGATTGAGAAGTTCAACTTAGACCGGGTCAAACCGGTCGAAAAAGCAGGAAGAAAAGCGTAGTTATCGCCTTATTCCTCGCTCCTTTGTTAACTGGCTACAGGCGTTCGCTATTCTAGCGAGCGTGATTGGTGAAAAACAACCCGAGAGTTGCTTGGTGCTCTTTTGTTACCAGGCTGTCATTGGGGAGGCTCAGAGAGTGTACGGGGCTCAGGCTTGGCTCCGGTATGACAATCAATTTCGCCAGCGAAAAGCCGTCCGCCCCTCCCTGCGCTGGGAACACAAGGACATCAGCTTATGGATGAAGCTTATGTCTTCGGCATGGGCCTCTACACAATTTTTGGCTAGCAGGGCCGGAAGTTCGGAAGCCTCGACAGCCGGCCCCCAAAATAAAAGGGGTGTGTTGGCAGTACAACGAAGGAGTGTGCAGGTTTGGAAACGGTTGCCTTTTCAAACATGGGTTCTCTGGCTGCGGGGGCATCCACACTCTGTCCCGATGTTTTAAACAGGGAAAAGGCTGTTCTGGAGACGCTTCGGGAAAAAGGGACAACTCCAGTGAGGGTGGAAAGGATGCTTCCTTTTCTAAATAGGCATACCGGACCGGGCGGCTGCCCGTCTCCTTAAATTGGGTTTTTCGGGGGGGTCTTCAGATTCTGTGCTCGCTCTCAAGCATACCCGTAGGGTAAAAAAACTTGCGTTCGGCCCTGCAACATCCAGAGGTGGTTTTCTGAGAAACTATCCAAGGAAGTGGCGTTAGGGCGCATGTGTGGCCCTTTCAAATTTCCAATTGCTGGAGGTAGTGGTTTCACCATTGGGGGTGGTCCCCAAAAAAGATCCCCACAAATTTAGATTGATTCATCACCTGTCTTTCCCAAAAGGGGGGTCAGTAAATGATGTGATTGACTGGGGTTCTTGTTCGATAACGTATACATCCTTTGATGCCGCGGTGTTCTGGCTCATGGCAAAAACCGATGTGGAAGTGGCCTTTCGGATGCTGCCGGTCCACCCGCAGAGTTTCTACCTCCTGGGGTGTCGGTGGCCGGATACCTTTTATGTGGACCGATGTCTGCCTATGAGCTTTTCAATCTCATGCTCCCTGTTTGAGACCTTCAGTTAATTTGTGAAATGGGTGGTGCGGGATGTGTCGGGTATCAATTCCATCATCCATTACCTGGATGACTTCTTATGCGTGGGCCCTTCTACCTCTAGGTTGTGTGGTATCTTGCTGGCCACTCTACAGCATATTTCGGAACGCTTTGATATACCGCTGGCGCCTAAAAAGACTGTCGGCCCAGTGGTCGAGCTTAGCTTTCTGGGTATAATTATAGATTCACAGGCGATGGAATGTCGGTTGCCGAATGACAAGTTGCTTGCCCTACAGGCTGATATCCGTGTGGTGGTGGGTAAGAGCAAGATTCAACTGCGCCAGCTACAGTCCCTGTTAGGAAAGTTGAACTTTGCGTGTAGGATCATACCCATGGGGAGAGTGTTTTGCCGCTGATTATCGTCTGCGACGGTGGGTGTCTCTTCTCCGACGCATTTCATTACGCTGACTAGGGATCACAGGGAGGACTTGCGCGTGTAGCATGTTTTCCTAGATTCCTTTAATGGCCAGTCACTGTGGATGGATGGGCTGGTGAATAATTTCGATTTGGAATTTTACACCGATGCGGCTGGAGTGTCGGGATACAGGGCCTTTTTCGGGGGACGATGGAGTACGGAGAGCTGGTTGGAGGATTCTCAAAAACCTGGTTCTGCTGGAACTATTTCCAGTGATTGTTGCAGTGGAGATCTGGGGTGAGTTCTTTCGAGACTGGAAGATCCGTTTGCATTGTGACAATCTGGGGGTGGTTCTGGTCATTAATCAAGTGGCGGCTTTCTCAGCTCAGCCCCTGGTGTTACGCTGTCTGCAATTAAATGTTTTTATGTATGCAGTGTATATTCCGGGCATGGTTAACACAGTAGCTAATGCTTTGTCTTGGTTTCAATGAGACAGATTCCGGGAGTTGGCACCAGGAGCGGAGCAACACGGGTATCCATGTCCCCATGAGATGTGGCAAATTGCATTGGAGTCGCCACCTGATTGATCCGGAATTCCATTTGCAGCAGTACGTGGTCGGCCTATGCCAAGGTTTGGCAGGAGTGGCTCGGGCTACTGGAGTGGGTGGACCAAATTAAGGGCGAAGGGTTAGTTATGGTCTTGCTGTAGTTTATCGTCTTGAATTTTGCAAAAAGAGTGTCTGTTTCAGCAATGGACCGCAAGATAGCGGGTTTAGCTTTTTGGTTTAAACTAACGGGGGGTTCTTATTTTACTAAAGCCTTTATGGTTAGGCAGGCCTTGAAGGGGTACAGAAGGGGTAACTAGAAAAAGGACAGCCGGCGCCCGGTCACTTTCCCTATGTTACAGCAGTTGATTATCCAGGTAAGTTTGGTATGTGATTCTAGCTACGAAGCATGTTTGTTTAAGGTGGCGTTCACACTGGCATTCTATGGGGCTTTTAGGGTGGGCAAATTGGTTAGCCCCTCTAGAGTGGCTCAAGGGGGACTTTTGGTAGGTGATGTACACTGTGGAAGTACCTTGGTGGTGCTGTTTCTTCGCCGGTCCAAGACAGACTGGTTGGGGAGGGGTAAGTATGTTTATGTCTACGAGGTCCCTGGATCTTCCATTTGCCCGGTAGCTGCAGTTCGGGAGTATTTGGGCATCCACTCAACGGGTTGGGGATCCTTTTTAGTGCACCTGGATGGGTTGTCTTTATCCGTGATCCAGTTTCACAGATGTTTGGGGGAGGCGGGTCATGACCCCCGGGTCTATTCTTCACATTGTTTCCGTACTGCGGCTGCCGCTGAGGCCGCCCAGTGGGGATTGGAGACTTTAGTGATAAAGCGTATAGGGCTCATGGGATCCCCTCATTTGTGACATGCCCACCAGGTGGAACTCAAAGTTGGCAATGCTGCAGCGGCTGCACACGCAGCAGAGGGCCATCAATGAGTACCTGTGTGAGTATGGCACCAGGACAGGGTCAGGGGAGCTTGGCTTTTTTGTGACCACTGATCAATGATGCATGCACTGTCCTGTCACCATTTAAGGAGGCCACAAGGATGGTGATCAGGGACAGTACATGCATCAGTGATACTGTCCCCCTTGTCTTCCTGTTGGAGCACGCACTTCGTGGAATAATGGACAGGCTACTTGAGGCAGAACAGCGGGAGGAAGAGGAGGACTTCCTTACCTGTCAAGGCCCCCTTTATCCAGATAGTATTCCTATGGGCCTGCCGATCACACAGGAAGAAGAAGAGGAGGGGGAGGATTGTGTCAGCATGGAGGTAGAGGATAACAAACAGCATCAGCAGCAGTCTTCAAGGGATCGTTTTCAGTCCCCAGAAACCCATGCAGTTGTACGTGGCTGGGAGGAGGTGGTTGAGGATCATGTGATCCTTAGTGACCAAGAGGACTCAGGATCGAATGCCTCTGCAAACTTACGCTGCATGGCCTCCCTGATCCTGCAAAGCCTGCTAAAGGACCCTTGGATTCGTGGAATCAAGGAGAGGGATCATTACTGGCTGGCAACCCTTCTTGGTCCACGTTACAAGGGTCAGGTTGCAGAACTTATCCAGCCTTCACAGAGGGTGAAACATCTTTGGGAGGCCTTGCAGAAAGATTTGTGCAGGGCAGTTTTTTCCACTGGGCACGCTGGGTAGTTGCCCGGGGGCCCCACTTGTCTGGAGGGCCCCATCCAGGGCTGATCCTCAGTGCTGCAATCTGCTGCTTAAGTTGACTGACTGCACTGGTTGCTCACTTGCTAGTATCGCCAGCCGCCCGGCATCTAGCTAGCAACCAGTGACGTCAGTCAGAGGCCGCGGCTGCCCCAGTATTCATAGCGCGCCGCAGCTGCCCCAGGTGCCCCAGCTGCTAGTGAACAAGCTCCGCCCACCTCTGCCATGTTTTTCAGACAGCGTGGAGAGGGAGTGGAGCGGAAAGACGGCCCTTGATTGCTGGCGCTTCCTTGCTGCTGTGAGTGACACACTGTACTGCACCAGGCCGGCGGCCCCAAGTAAGTCTAAAACTGTCTACTTAAGTACATTGAAGTTGTGCATCACACACAGCCACTGTCTGTGCCCCTCAAAAGCTGCCACTGTGCCCATCAAGCACAGCCACTGTGCCCATCAAAGCTGCCACTATGCCCATCAAAGCTGCCACTGTGCCCATCAAACGCAGCCACTGTGCCCATCAAAGCTGCCACTGTGCCCATCAAAAGCTACCCACTGTGCCCATTAAACGCTGCCACAGTGCCCATCAAATGCTGCCACTGTGCCCATTAAACTGATGTTATTTTGTCCAAACGTGTTAATGTTTAAACACTGATTTTGTTGGAAGTACCAATAAATATAGCCTTTTTGATCATTTGCATTTTTATTCTCGTGCGTGATTGTGTAGACAGGGCCCCAGTGCACTGTATTGCCCGGGGGCCTATAATGCTCTTAAGATGGCCCTGGGTTTGTGCAATGCGTTTCCAGACCCTGGGAGGTTACAATTTCCTGGTGCTGGATAACGTGTTGCTGAGGCTTTGTTCAGTCACAGAAAGAGTGGTGAAGGTGGCCGGCTGACTGATGCCTTCAGACAATTCTTCAGTCCTCAGATCCAAGGGCTGATCGGTTCCTGCAACCATCGCCAGCGTCTGAATTACATGGTGCAGGAATATCTAGGGGCAAGATCAGACTTGGAGACCTTTCCAACAGAACATCCAGTGGGTTACTCGGTCTTGAGAATGGACCACTGGCCAGAGCTTGCTCAATATGCAATTGAGCTATTAGCCTGTCCTGCATCCAGCGTTCTGAATGCACATTCAGTGCTGCTGGAGGCTTTGTAACAGATCACAGAGTGTGCCTGTCCACAGACTCTGTTGATCGGTTCACATTCATAAAAATGAATCAGTCTTGGATCACCAGCTACCAAGCACCTGATGCTGATGTAACCGATTGATTATTCTATGGATGTGGGATCCCTTGAAGACTGCATATGCTGAGTGACTATCCTATTATGCTGAGTGACTATTCTATTCCTCCTCAATCTTCAAGATGATAGCTTCAAAGAATATTTTTGGTACAGAGCACCACCACCAACAACAAGAGTATCTGTGAGGGGTTGCAGTGTTGTGGCACCACCACCACTGCCTAAGGCCCAATTTTTCTGCCCCTGTTTAACAGGGGCGCGTAATTACAATTTTTGATCTAATATTTCACAGCAGGGCCCGTTCCTGCACTCAACAAGAGTATCTGTGAGGCTTTATAGTGTTGTGTCACCACCACCACTGCCTAAGGCCCAATTTTTCTGCCCCTGTTTAACAGGGGCATGTAATTATGTTTTTTGCTCTAATATTTCACAGCAGGGCCCATTCCTGCGCTCCACAAGAGTATCTGTGAGGATTTACAGTGTTGTGCCATCACTACCACCACCGCCTAAGGCCCAATTTTTCTGCCCCTGTTTAACAGGAGCATGTAATTACAATTCTTGATATAATATTTTACAGCAGGGCCCATTCCAGCACCCACCAAGAGTAACTGTGAGGGCTTACAGTGTTCTGGTGCCACCAACACCTAAGGACTAATTTTCCGCAGAGTGTATAGGGCAGGCCGTATAGTGTATACAGGCGGGACACAACAGTAAGTGAGAGGAAATCTACCCCTAGAAAGGGAAAATGTTCTACTGTAAGAGTTAATATGGGAAAAAAGTGCCTCCACTGATGCTTTATCACCAATCCTAGTTTCCCTAATAACCCCAAATTTTCAGAATCCAATTGTCATTGGGGCAGAAAGTGGGGTGAAATCTTCTAAACATAGGCACAGACAGCAAAACAAATGTTACAGGGGTGATAACCCTTCCCTATGTTATCCAAAAAGCTTAAAAATAGATTTTTTTTAGCTGGAGCTACACTGTAAAAATGTACCTGTTACAAATTACAAACAGATTCAAAGTAAGAACAAACCTACAGTCCCTATCTTGTTTGTAACCCTGGGACCGCCTGTATACTGCTGTTCAGAGTATATAGGGCCTAGGGGGCCCCACGCTTTTTTTTTGTAATTTGGGTGTGGGTTCCCCTTAATATCCATACCAGATCCAAGGGGCCTGGTAATGGGCTGGGGGGGGGGGGGGCATGCTGTTTTTCTCAATGATTTTCATCTATATTGCCCGACATTACATTACAGAAGCAAGCAGTTTTAAATGACTGTTCTAAAAACGGGAAAATGTGCCACTTTACAGGCATACTATAGTCACCCCCAGGCACGATATTTAAAGGAATATTTCACTTTTATCGTTTCACTTTAAGCATTATTAAAATAACTGCTCCCGAAAAAACATCCGTTTTTAAAACTTTTTTTTGCATTGATACATGCTCCCTGGGGCAGGACCCGGGTCCCCAAACATTTTTTATGACAATAACTTGCATATTAGCCTTTAAAATTAGCACTTTTGATTTTTCACGTTCGAGTCCCATAGACTTTAATGGTGTTCGCGTGTTCGCACAAATTTTTTGCCTGTTCGCATGTTGTGCCGCAAACCGAACCGGGGGGTGTTCGGCTCATCCCTATTGTGGAGCAGGGTTTTGCCAGAACTACATAACTATGCTCGCCTGGATCACGCCAAGGATGTCTTGGTGTTGCACGTCAGGGGCAACAATTTGGGAATTAGGTCTATGCGCTATTTGATTAAGGACATAAAATTTGATGTCCTTCGCATTCGCACAGATTTTCCCCATACCCTCGTTGTGTGGTCAGACATGGTAGGCCGCACTGCTTGGCACTGGGCTAGGTCGGGAGACAAGGTTAACAAGGACTGCATAAAAGTTAATAAGGAGGTGGGCAGGTTTATTGCTCACAAGGTTAAGCACCGGGAGTTCTAGGTTGAGACTAGTCAGTACTTGAGAGGGGACGGCGTACACCTTAACAGGATGGCATCCAAAGAGCCTTATGTTTTTTGGGGCGTCCACAGGTGTAAGGTTTCACACCTGCGGGCCGTGGTGGTTGAGATCTTTGGAGGCCTTCTACATTAAGATGGGATCCTCGGGAAGATGCCAGTTAACTGAGGTTTAACTGGGCTTTTGGATATGGGTATCAGCGTTGAAAGTTGAAGAGTTGGTATTGTCCTCAAGTCGGCGTGCTGCGACTGGGGACCTGGTGTGTCACACTGATACTATATAAATTTCGGGTTTTTTCTAGTGCCTTCAAATATCTACAACATGGTTACGATTGATCTGAAAAAGAATTGTTTGTAAATAATATGTTTATGGTTTATTGTTAATGAAATGGCCGGTATGGCCAAGTTTACTCCAAAAGGGTGTCGTCTGGTTATTTAAGATGGTAAACATAATAGTACGGTATGTTCAAAGGTATCAGGCCAGGTTGCATCTGTCTTACCATAGTCAATAGAAGCCCGTAGCAAAAGACGCAGAAATAGGCGCAGGCCTGGCATGACAGGGTAGCCGGGTCAGCGTGTTAAATAAGGGTTAACTGGGTGTTTTTAGTTGGTCAGTGTAGAGGGGGTGGCAAGAAAAGTATGCAGCATAGTCAGGGAGGGGCCAGTGTCCGATGGTCAGTCAGAGGCCACCGGACGAAGAAACAGCTCCCACCCTTCCGCCCTGTTGTTTGTATTATATTTGGAACGTTTGGTATTTATTGTTGTAAGTTATAGCGGTTGAGATTTTTGGAAGCCTTCTAAATTAAGACCAGTATGGCATAGTGGAGAACCAACTTGGTACGGGATCCTTGGGAAGATGGCAGTTAACCGAGGTTTAACTGGGCATTTGGATATGGGTATCAGCGTTGGAAGTTGAAGTGTTGATATTGTCCCCGAGTTGGCGTGCTGAGACTGGGGACCTGGTGTGTCACACTGATACTATATAAATTTGAGGTCTTTCCAGTGTCTTCAAAGATCTATAACATGGTTACGATTGATCTGAAAAAGTATTGTTTGTAAAGAATATGTTTATGGTTTATTTAAAAAAATGGCTGGTATGACCAAGTTTACTCCAAAAGGGTGTCGCCTGGTTATTTAAGATGGTAAACATAATAGTAGGGTATGTGCAAAGGTATCAGGCCAGCTTGCATCTGTCTTACCATAGTCATGGAGTTAAAAGCAATCTGTTTGTTGTTACTTCACTGGGTCCTTTTCTGAACAGTTTGAGTTCAGTCAAATGATATGCTATGGCTTCCAACATACATCAGTGTATTCCAATGGTGGCTGAAGTAGAGTTTGTCCAATTCTGGAAAGAACTTCATGTTTTCAGTGATCTACATGGTACCATTCCCAAAGTGGAAAGTGGAAAGTTGGCAGGCAGATTTTTTCCCAGCAGAGAGAACATCTGGATCAGGAGAACATCTGGAAGTATTCTAAAACATATGTCTGCATTGGTGGATGCTAGATGTGAATTTACTAGTGTCTTGATTCAACACGAAGCTGAACAGGTTTGTTTCTAGCACAAGGGACTTACCTGCAGTCCTATACCCTGATCTATGCCTTTCTTCTGCTGGAACTAGTCTATTTTCAATGATCCAGGTAAAGAGAATTATAGTTTGGATTGGCCTTGGAGAGTGTGGCCAACTTCACTGAGATAAGCCAAAATAGTGCCAATGCCTGGAGCATGTGCAGTAGTTTCAGGAAGTATCAGGAATTACATCACTACTATGCATGACATTTAAATTTAGACCAGTGTTATCCAAAACAGCCACACCTGGGGACACATCCAAAGTAGCCTCTGCAGCACCTGAGTTTTTGTTGCACTGGGGCATAGCCATCAAATTTCTGGTACCATCAGCTCACATCACCTCCCTACCCCCCAGCTTCTGTTGAGGCTTACACTGGCACTGTAATCTCTAGCCTGTCAGCTGACACCACCAACCCCCAAGGTTTTTTTTACCTTAATGCATTGTATCCAAGGTAAAAAACCATTCTTTTAGAGAGTGCCCCCTTACCTGAGCCCATTCTTGATCCAATGTTGTGCATGAAAGCAGCGGCTCCTTCCTCTTCTCTCCACTCTTACAGGCTTTGCTGAAATCAGCGGGAGCCATTGGCTCCCACTGCTGCCTATCAAAGCCAGTGACAAGGGAGCAGGGGGGGCGAGGCTAAGTCCCACTGGCTGTGTCAATAGACACGGACAGCATGGCTCAGGAGTTAGCCTGCACAAGTGCCCCCATAAAAAGTGGCTTTCCAAAGGGGGCATTCGGCAAAAAGGAGTTGCCAGAGGTGGTGGAACAGGCCCTAAGAAGAGGAAGATCCAGGCTACTCTGAGCAAAACCTTTGCACAGAGCAGGTAATTATAACATGTTTGTTCATTTCAGGTACAATAATTTTTGTTGAAATATAAAGAAAGAACAGATATAAAATTCCCACGTAGGGGATATGAAATTAGGGAGTCCGGACAAGAGAAGGGGGTAGAGAAAGAAGGAAGAGCATAGGAGAAGAGCAGAGGAAAGGTAGAGGAGGGGAGTTCCCCCATGCTGGGGGTTAAGGAGAGTTAGTTTGAGAGGCCTAGGCTGGCTGGGTGCAAGGGTGGAAGGGCGTAAGACAATCATGGAGACACTTTGAGAAATTTAGCATGAGTATCGTTGAGGATACTTGTCATTTTTTCGTGGATCATGAGGGTTGTCAAGGTGCTCTTCACCTCTGCAAATGAAACAGACGTTTTTTTCCAGGCCTTCGCTATTGTGCGTTTAGCAGCTATAAATAGGTAAGTGGCTAATTTCTGCTGATAGGAAAAGAGGCCCAGAATGGGACAAAGGAGCAATGCTAGTTTGGCGTCCTTGCGGCTGGGTAAGGGAAAAGGGCGAACAGAAGCCTGAAGACCCTTGACCAGAATCCCACTACATGTTTGTTAATTTCCAAAAGTGAAAAATTCAGCTTTATGATCACTTTAAGGCAGCCCCCCTGTAGGCTGGAATACGTTTTCACCAACACGTGTCTATCATATATCTGTTTGACAAATGCAAAAAAAAAAAATCTGTCCATCAACTCAGAAATGTTGTGCTCTGATAACTTCTTGTGCTCTTTGCCTGTGGACTGTTATCAGCATTGTTCCCTGCTGTCACCATCGACTGTAATGCCGCGTGCACACGGTCGGACTTTCTGGCATACTTGGTCCGGCGGACCAGCGTGTGCCGGACAATCCGCCCGTGTGTAGGCGCCGGCGGACTTTTCCGCTCGTCTGTGTGCTAGTCCGACGGAAAGCCCGCTCGTGTGTATGCTGGTCCAACGGACCAGATACAATGCGAGGGCAGGGTATTGCATTTCACGCTCGCTGCAATAGGAAAAACAAATTTTCCTATTGTGGCGAGCGCGGGGCATACCAGGCCCTTAGGTCTGATATGGATTATAAAGGGGAACCCCCTACGCCGAAAAAACGGCGTGGGGTCCCCCCTAAAATCCATACCAGACCCCGATCCGAGCACGCAGCCTGGCCGGTCAGGAAAGGGGGTGGGGACGAGCGAGCGCCCCCCCCCTCCTGAACCGTACCAGGCCACATGCCCTCAACATGGGGGGTGGGTGCTTTGGGGGAGGGGGGCACCCTGCGGGCCCCCCCCACCCCAAAGCACCTTGTCCCCATGTTGATGAGGACAAGGGCCTCTTCCCGACAACCCTGGCCGTTGGTTGTCGGGGTCTGCGGGCGGGGGGCTTATTGGAATCCGGGAGCCCCCTATAATGAGAGGGCCCCCAGATCCCGGCCCCCCACCCTATGTGAATGAGTATGGGGTACATGGTACCCCTACCCATTCACCTAGGGAAAAAGTGTAAATAATAAAACACTACACAGGTTTTTAAAATATTTTATTAAACAGCTCCGGGGGGGGATCTTCCTCCGACTTCGGGGGTCTTCTTCCGGCTTCGGGGGTCCCTCCGGTTCATCATCTCCCGGCGTCCGGTTGGTTCTTCTCCGCTCTCTTCTCCCGGTGTTCCAGTTCTTCGGCCAGCTCCTCCGCTGTCTTCAGGTAGCTCTCTTGCCAGCAGAGGTCCGGACTTCTGGGCTTCTTGTCTTCTCTTCTCCAGATGTTGACACGACGCTCTCTCCGGCTGGACTGCTCTCTGAGGGCTGCGTTGTGACTTATATAGGCGGAGACCCCGCCCCTTATGATGTCACAGTCCCTGGGCATGCTGGGACTGTGACGTTTTAGGGGGCGTGGTCACCGGGTGATGTTGACCTACGCTTTAAATAGTTTTTTATTGTGAGGTATATATCAATGCGGTGTACTATATGGGGTAATGTAGACTTTTATTTTATATTCATTTTTATTTAATGACTGGGTATTCAAACTGAGCAAATCTTAACCTTATTCTCTAACATTTACTTGCAAAGTGAACATTCACTTGCTAGTTGACCAACCCCAATATCTGGTGCATTTGCTTTCTCAAAAATCATTGTGGCTTCCGAAAGGCATATAATTTACAGTACAGAGCATAGCAATCTTTATATTATATTTATACATGGACTAAAATTGTATATGCATATCTACAAATCTTTCCATAAGCACTGGTCTATGAAAAACACATATTCAAGGATGCATTGGGACCCCTGAACATGTGGTGTGCACTTATCTGCAAGAGCCTGGTCTGGTACCTTCACCTCCTGCTTCTTCCGATTGCCCAATGGACACATTTTTTTCCCAGTATAAACACAGTTTAGAAAAATAAATAATGATTTTATTTCTTCGAAAAATTTTCAAAGAAATATCTTGTCTCCCACATAGACAGCAACTTACAGGTTACAGTTTTGCTATAGGGGAGAATGTTTGCCTATCTACATTCTGTTTAGCAATATCCGTTACTAAAGGTCATTGTGTGACAACTCTGTTTAAATAGCTAGTATATTTTACTCTTCCCACACATGACCCTTTACTACACGGTCTACGTACTATGTCCTAGTGTAGTAACATTTACCTTTCACACAAAACTTTCATTAACAATACTTTTTTTTCAAACCTTTAGTGAAATAGCTATATTATAATTTATTTTCAGTTGTTTTCTTTAGTTTTTCCTTTATTATAGATCTCAGGTAGCCAATATAACATATTTGCTTAACACCTCAATTTTGTCTTGGCTGCTTATCTTGCCTTCAAACAATGTGTGATTGAGTCTTCATTTGTAATGCTTATCCTGCAGTAATCTATATTATTGCTGAACCTAACAAATTGCATTGTATGAGGTTTGACAGCCCTATACAACCAATTAAACCAGCAACGAACCTATCAATTGATCAGTTTATAAATACATTTTGTTAATCATTTTTTTCTTAACCTTTTGGTTAGCAAATGTTAATAACATTTTAGTTTATTCAAGTTTTTTTTTGCAGTCACTACACTACAATTGTACTTTTAGGTGTAGTATAAAAAGTTAACTAATCTAGTTTTTTTAATCACCTTGCCCTTTTGCCAAGACCTGAAACATGAACCTTCATCCGGTTTGTAAAGCACTGAAGCAAATTAGAGGGCCTATTGTTGATAATGGCAGCACATAAAAACACTTTTGTTGATAACACTTGTATAAACGAATAAAAACATGATCAGGAAGGCGTTAATTAAGCCAAAATGAAAATGTGCCATAAAATAAACATTGAAGCTGCCATGACAATCCACGCTTGCCTGGTCTTCAGGCTTTCTTCCTGTCTTTAAATACTTTGCGTTAACAACCTTTAACATGTATGCAGATTAGGTCTTTTGACCTTTCTGTGACTTTCTTATCCGTATACCTGTTCCAGGTCATTGACTTAGTCTTAGACAGTACTGAAGCCAGTGGGTCAACATACCAGCCAGGCAACTGACATTTTCAAGGGAAGGTCAGCAATGGAATACGTGTATTTCATTCATGACAGGTTAACATTTAATTGATAATAAACCGTTACATAAGCCAACTGAAGTGATTACAATCAGGTGATACACAGTGATAAATTAAATCCTGTGCTTGTATATCTGCAGCTTCCTCTCCTATACAGCCTTCTAAAGTACACCGATCAGATGGTATTTCTCAGATTCCAGGAGGAAAGGGGCAGGGATCTGATGTCACACACTTCACAGCAAAGAGCTGAGTGTAATCTGAGACCTGGGTGAAGGGAAAGGACACCACCCCTCTACACATTCTCGTAGAGATACATGAACAGCTGAGGCTGTCAGTCACCTGCTTGTAGGCAGGTAGTCTATTTGTACACTAGCTTGTTAGTGGCTGACCCAGGCTGAGGGGGAAAAGAGTTAAAGCGATATTAAAGTCTTGTTTTTTCTTTTTCTAAAATAACAAACATGTTATACTTATCTGCTCTGTGTAGTGGTTTTGCACAGAGCAGCCCGGATCCCTCTCTTTTTGGGTCCCCCACCGGCGCTCCTGGCCCCTCCCTCCTGCTGGGTGCCCCCCAAGCAGGCGCTCCCTGGAGCAGCAGCTCTTTTTGTCTATTCACACATGGAGCTGCAGTTCGGCCCTGCCCCCTCCGTCTGTCCCATGATTGGCTCACTGACTGTGATTGACAGCTAGTGGCTCCCACTGCTGCCAAAAGCCAATCAGGAGTGCGAATCCCTGGAGAGCCAAGGCTTTCGTGGACATCACTGGATCAAGAGGGGGTTTAGGCAAGTAAAAGGGGGGGCTGCTGCACACAAAAGGTTTTTTTTTACCTTCATGCATAGACTGCATAAAGGTAAAAATCTTGAGCATGTACAACCACTTTAAGTATGTGTGCACAGTTCCCGGGCTTTTTGGTCCCAGCTTGCCCACCTCTTATATAACAGGGGGGAGGCTGAGGTCCAGGGTCTTTTGCCTGCTCTTAATTTTATATGTTGTGAAGTATGCTGTGAAAGAGGATTGCCGTGCCATGCAGTCTATTGGAGACCTTGAGGATCCAGAGATCAGCCAGCACCTGAAGAATGCCAACATGGACTACTGTTCACATTGAACTGTATAACTGAAGAACTTTTAAACTGATACTAAAGTCTTTTTTTCTTTGGGGTTAAAAATAACAAACTTTTTATATTTACCTACTCTGTGTAGTGGTTTTGCACAGAGCAGCCCAGATCCTCCTCTTGGTCTCCTCTGGTCCCTTGCCAGTGCTCATGGCCCCTCCCTCCTGCCAGCAGTGTGCCCATTTAGACATGGAGTCGTGGCTCTGCCCTGCCCCCTCTCTCTCTCCATTGGCTCACTGACTTTGATTGACAGCAGCGGGAGCAAATGGCGCACACTGTGTGTCTCAGACAATCAGGAGGGAGAGTCCCGGACAGCCGAGTCTCTTTTGCAACATTTAAAAACAGAAAAGGGGAATGGTAAACCGTGTTGAAGAGGGGTAAAGACTTCACTGACTCACCTGTATGGTGTGGTTGTGCCTCATGTGATAAGCAAAACAAAAAAGGGGAGATAGTGATAAAGCACACTATCAAAAAGGTGTACACCTATAACCAAGTAGTTTGATTCAATAATTTTATTTAGAATTTGTATAAATGACAAAATTCCAATTTAGATCACCTTCATACTTTAGAAAACAGAAAACATACAAAAACATTTATTAAAAAGACAATCCGGATTGTTGACCCATATGCTGGAAATTCTATGATATAATTAAATATCTAAAGATGGAGGATTCTGGAAATTCCAATTGAAATATAAAGTGCACACTGTCGAAAATACAAGGCTATATAGCAATTATATTGACTTATGAATAAAGGGCACAAAAATCACAATCAATTGTCAGAGGATGTCTCATATGTGGCCACGGTTTAGGTATAGAGCAAATCCTGATTGAACAATTGTGTTAAATAAATTGCAGTAGCTTTCCATATGTGGCAAAACTAAGTCTCCAAACATTCGTGTATACTACGGTTGATCACATGTTATGAATAGCCAGTGTTCAGTCAAAGCAATAGTTGAATAGTTGTGTGAAACCGCAAGTGATGTTATTCAGGTGTGTTGCTTTCAAACAACACCAAACATGAAGTACACCTTGAGAGTACAGAGAAAATGGGAAAATGGTAGATCCCTAATTAAGAAAAGTATGCACGGCTGGTGATACTATTATTTTTGTTCTTAGAAACAACCAATTTCTCTGTAAGTTAATCTGACAAGTGTCCAAATATCCATATATGTGTCCACTTCACAGCGACAGACATGCCATGCTAATTATGTCATCATTGTTGCAGAGAAATCACAGGGAATCAGCATTGTTAGAGCAATGTAGTTGGCTTTTTGCCAGAGTAGGTACTCACTATTACGCTGTTCCAATAATACTGAGGTTCAATGAACCATTGATTGAGTCTATTCGATGACGACCACATAGAATGCATATAGGTAAAAAATCTTGAGCATGTACAACCATTTTAACCACTTGACCACTGGACACTTAAACCCCCTTCCTAACCAGACCAATTTTCAGCTTTCGGTGCTCTCACATTTTGAATGACAATTACTCAGTCATGCAACACTGTACCTATATGAAATTTTTGTCCTTTTTTTTCCCACACAAATAGAGCTTTCTTTTGGTGGTATTTAATCACAATAAATCAGTCTTCAACCCCCCTAATAGAGATACCAAACATGTTGAAGTGTTCAGGAATATGGTCAGTAAAGATCTGGATACATTGAAAATCCGTAAGGTTAATGATCCAGCATTTATCAAAAAGGGTATTGAGTCTCTGACCGAGCGGAAAGATCTGGTAATACGCCCAGCCGACAAGGGCGGGGGCTTGGTTGTCTTGAGCAAGATGTATTATAATAATGAGATGGAAAATATGTTGGGTGATTACAACACGTATGTCTTACTCACTAAGGACCCGATGCTTCAGTTCAAAGAAGAGTTACACTATCTTATCGAAAGATGAAAACACATTGGAGTCCTGAGTTTAAAAGAAGCCTCTTATCTAGATCCATTCTTTTGTCGTACTCCAATTATATACTTTTTGCCCAAGATTCACAAGAATAGTACCCATCCTCCTGGCCGCCCCATAGTCAATGGGATTGACTAAGTCTCTTCGAGACTGGGTCAATACATTTATTTTTTTCTTCAGCCTATGGTTACGAAAACTCGTTCTTTTCTAAAAGATACGAAACATATTATTCACATCTTAGAGTCTCTCCCCCTCTCATCTTCATGTGTGCTAATAACGGCGGACGTCAGTTCCTTATATACGATCATTAGCCATGAAGATGCACTAGCTTCTGTGCAGTGGGCCTTCAGATCATCAGACCAGACCAGAAGACATAAGAATTATATTCTAGACTGCCTGAGATTTTGTTTAGCTAAAAACTACTTTTGGTACAATAGACTTTTTTTCCCCAAACAAAGGGTGTTGCGATGGGGGCCCGCTTTGCTCCCAGTGTTGCCAACCTATTTATGGCACACTGGGAGGAAGAAGTGATCTATAAGAATACACCCCCTGAACTCATTTGTTGCCAACGGTATATCGATGACATCATTATGATCTGGGAGGGTGACAGATCTAACTTAGATGCTTTCATGCAGAAATTGGATGAGAACAATAGAAACATTGTCCTCTCTTGGAATGTGGGAAATGATCATGTTACGTTCCTTGATCTAGATATCTCCATAAAAGACAATCAGCTAGAGTTGAAAAATCATTTTAAACCCACGGACAGCAATGCGTACATTCCCCTTGGAAGTTGCCACCATTTACAATGGTTGTGCAACATTCCCAAGGGACAATTTGTACGCATTAGGCGGAATTGTACATACGAGCATGAATATCTTGCACAGTCTGAAGTTTTATCAGCCCGTTTTATACAAAAGGGATATAATAAATCTGACATTATTAAACATATTGAGACGGTTCGTACAATGGACAGAAGGACACTTGTTTCCAATGGGCCTAGGGCTAAACAAGACCAATCAGGTAATATAAGAATTATCTTGGACTATAATGTCCAATATAAAAAATTTGAAAAGATCATTCGCAAGCATTGGCCTATTTTGAAACAGGACAAGACACTTGGCCCGGTTCTCCCCGAACACCCTCAGTTTGTGTACAAAAGGGCACCATCCCTAAGAGATAAATCATCGACCCACCTCTTACGTTTGAAAATAGGATATCTAATATCCTGACAGGCTTCTATGCGTGTGGACGTTGCCCACCATGCAAACAAGCTAAGGGTAATATCAAAAAACGCAAAGAGTTTATTGCTACAGCCACGAAGAAAGTCTACCAGATCAAAGACTTCATTACATGTTCCACGGCAGGGGTGGTATACATTATGGAATGCGAATGTGGCTTACAATATGTGCATATACCTGCATGAGGCAAGCCATCGGAGTCCGCCTCGTGTGAAAGGAGCCTAACAAGCCAGGAAAGTATAAAAATCCTCCAAATGACCCCTTTTTGGACATTAGACATTCCAAGGTATTTAGTAAGAGGCATGGTGAGTTTTTTGAAGTTGTAATTTTTTCCCACAATTCTTTGCAAAAATCAAGATTTTTTTTCTTTTTTTTTTCCACAAAATTGTTATATTAACAGGTTATTTCTCACACACAGCATATGCATAGTACAAATTACACCCCAAAACAAATTCTGCTACTCCTCCTGAGTATGGCGATACCACATGTGTGAGACTTTTACACAGCGTGGCCACATACAGAGGCCCAAGATGCAGGGAGCGCCATCAGGCGTTCTTGGAGCATAAATTACACATATAATTTCTTGACTACCTCTTACACTTTTGAAGGCCCTGGAGAACCAGGACAATGGAAACGCCCCCAAAATGACCTAATTTTTTAAAGAAAACAACCCAATGTATAATCTATGAGGCATATCGAGACTTTTGAAAACGTCATTTTTTTCTACAAGTTTTTGGAAAATGTGTAAAGAAAATGAAAACGGATTTTTTTTACACAACGTTGTTCATTTACACAATATTTCTAACACATAGCATGTACATACCAAAAATTACACCCCAAAATAGATTTTCCTACTCCTCCTGAGTACTGCGATACCACATGTGTGAGACTTTTCCACAGCCTGACCACATGTTCTAGGGACATAAGTTTCAAATCTAATTTGACTACCTATTACACTTTTGTGAGGCACTGTACTGGCATGGATGTAGCGTGGATGATAACTGATGTGGCATGGATGAGCATGAATGGGGATGGATGAGCCGTGGATGGGGATGGCTGAGCATGAATGAGTATGGCCGGGTACGGCTGAGTATGGCTGGGTATAGATGGGATGGTTGGGTACAGATAAGTACGGATGGGTACGGCTGAGCATGGCTGGGTATAGATGGTACGGCTGGGTACCGCTCAGTATGGCTGGGTACGACTGAGTACAGCTGGGTATGGCTGAGTATGGCTGGGTATGGCTGGGTACAGCTGAGTATGGCTGGGTATGGCTGGGTACGGCTGAGTATTTCTGGATATGGCTGGGTACGGCTGAATATTGATGGGTATGGCTAATTATGGATGGGGGTGGATGGGATGGCTGAACATGGATGGATGAGTATTGCTGAGGATGGATGGATGGCTGAGCATGGATGGATGGATGAGTATGCTGAGTATGGATGAGGATGGATGGATGAGTATGCTGAGTAGGATGAGGATGGATGGATGAGTATACTGAGTATGGATGGGTGAGCATGGATGGATGGATGAGTATGCTGAGTATGGATGGGTGAGCATGGATGGATGGATGAGTATGCCGAGTATGGATGGGTATGCCGAGTATGGATGGGTTTGCCAAGTATGGATGGGTTTGCCGAGTATGGATGGGTATGCCGAGTATGGATGGATGGATGGGTATGCAGAGTATGGATGAGTATGCAGATTATGGATGGGTATGCCGAGTATGGATGGGTTTGCCGAGTATGGATGGGTATGCAGAGTATGGATGGATGGGTATGCAGAGTATAGATGGGTATGCCGAGTATAGATGGGTTTGCCGAGTATAGATGGGTATGCCGAGGATGGATGGATGGATGGGTATGCAGAGTATGGATGAGTATGCAGAGTATGGATGGGTATGCAGAGTATGGATGGGTACGCTGAGTATGGATGGATGTATGGATATGCAGAGTATGGATGGGTATGCAGAGTATGGATGGGTATGCTGAGTATGGATGGATGGATGGGTATGCTGAGTATGGATGGATGGATGGGTATGCAGAGTATGGATGAGTATGCAGAGTATGGATGGGTATGCAGAGTATGGATGGGTATGCATGGCTGAGTATGCAGAGTATGGATGGGTATGCATGGCTGAGAATGGATGCATGGATTTGTCATTGAGCAGTGCTGTGGGCACTACACATCCAGCCCACAGTGCTGCTGCCACCAATCTCTCCCCTCTCCGAAAGAAGGGAAAGAGGAACCGGAAATCACGCCGGTTTGTCATTTGACGGAGCAATCACATGGCAAACAGCCGTGATCCGTGATGCGCCTGGGCCCGGCCGTCACGGGTGTGTTCGGGTGCGCACCCCAGGATGCGGGATTCTGGGAGGACGTCACTGTACGCCCTCCCACAGTTAAGCAACCGCCCTGTAGCCTTCATTCGGCTATGGGCCGGTTGTTAAGTGGTTAAGTATGTGTGCACAGTTCCCGGGCTTTTTGGTCCCAGCCTGCCCACCTCTTATATAACAAAGAGGAAGGCTGAGGTGCAGGGTCTTTTGTCCCCTCTTAATCTCATATATTGTGAAGTATGCTGTGAAGGAGGACTGCTGTGCCATGCAGTCTATCAGAGGCCTTAAGGATCCAGAGATCAACCAGCACCTGAAGAATGCCAACATGGACTACTGTTCACATTGAAATGTATAACTGAAGAACTCTTAAAGAGGAAGTAAACCCCGTTGGGGGCAGCAGACAGAGGCACATCAGGCTGGGCAGCAGACAGAGGCACATCAGGCTGGGCAGCAGACAGAGGCACATTAGGCTGGGCAGCAGACAGAGGCACATCAGGCTGGGCAGCAGAAAGAGGCACATCAGGCTGGGCAGCAGACAGGGACACATCCGGCTGGGCAGCAGACAGGGATACATCAGGCTGGACAGCAGATAGAGGCACATCAGGCTGGGCAGTAGATAGAGGCACCTCAGGCTGGGCAGCAGACAAGGGCACATCAGGCTGGGCAGCAGACAGGGACATATCAGGCTGGGCAGCAGACAGGGACACATCAGGCTTGGCAGCAGACAGGAACACATCAGGCGGGGCAGCAGACAGAGACAGGCTCATCAGGCAGCACAGCAGGCTCCGGGTCGTCTGGCAGGGCAGCAGGCTCCGGGTTGTCTGGCAGGGCAGCAGGCTCCACAGGCCGGGAAAGGGGCACCGCAACCCCAGATCAGGAAATGGGCATCACAACCTCAGGACGGGAAACGGGCAACGCAACCTCAGATCGGGAAATGGGCACCTCAACCTCAGAC
Source organism: Lithobates clamitans (assembly GCA_037952925.1). Taxonomy (NCBI): domain Eukaryota; kingdom Metazoa; phylum Chordata; class Amphibia; order Anura; family Ranidae; genus Lithobates; species Lithobates clamitans. The sequence goes on along the minus strand of JBBGZY010000501.1, from coordinate 4,437,014 downwards.
CGGGAAATGGGCACCTCAACCTCAGACCGGGAAATGGGCACCGCAACCTCAAACCCGGAAACGGGCCCAGCAACCTCAGACAGGGAAACAGGCACTGGCACCTCAGGCTGGAACACTAGCACCTCAGGCTGGAACACTGGCACCGGGACTTCAGGCTGGGACACAGGCACGAGACTTTAGGTTGGGACACAGGCACAGGCTGGGACAGGTTGGCCGGTATGGAGGCAGGTCGGGTTACTGGCAGGATTAAATGGGTAGGAAAGAACTTCCATCTCTTTTTTGGTTTAGCTACTGAAGTCCTGTAGGTAACTGCAGGACTGGAGAGAAGGGTTGAAATATGGCAGAAAAGAGGAAACAGTAGCTGGGGGAAGTTTTGGGGATTGTAGGCACCCAAGAAGAGGTAGGTGGGTTTAAGGCAGGATAGGTGCAGGGAGCAGAAACTGGATATTGGTATTTGGTTGGAAGCAGCGTGTACTGGGCTGCGACTGAGGTTGCCATGAGTGATGGGGAAAAAGTCATTTGGGTAGGCAGGTGTCTGATGGCAGAGGTGGTTTGTTGTGGGTTGACTGGGGCTGATTGCATCATATCAGACCAAAGGATTAACAAAGGATTAACAAAGGATCTAACAAAGGATTAAACAGACACAATGCACTCTGTTATCACCTGTTGGGAACAGGCTGAGTGGTGCTCACAAAAGTACATGGGATCATCTTCCAGAAGCCACACCAGAGATTCGACCTGATTATTACTAAAAGGGGGAGAGAAATCATAATGGCTCTTCGGAATACAGGGCAGGGCCAGCTCTGTACAAATTTGGATTGGAGGCTGCACCTCCCTAAACAGTATACAACTCTGATCGACCAGGGAGTGAGCCAAACGAATAATTTCTAGCAGCTGATCACTAGTCCATTTTTTCAATGCCTAGCAGCAATATTCACTACTTTCTGATGCCAGCAGAGCAAAATAAACAACCTCATCGGCATTCATGTTTTACCAAAACAAACTGAACCAAAATGGTTCCCCTGTGCAGCCACTTCTGTTTAGGGATGGCCTTGGTATACTGTCATGTATCAAGTGTGACCAGAGCTGTGTGGACTGCAACAGAGTAACCCAAACGTATGTAGGGGAAAAAGTAAGTAATTTATTAAAATAAGTGAACAATATATAAATGCAACCACCTCCAACATCACACAGTGCACGACAAACCAATACCAAACAAGACTTACAAATAATAATAATCAGATAAGTATATACAGCAAAAGGGAATACCAGAATCGAAATCTTTAGCCAGGCCGGGGTCACAAACGGGAGATCAGCAGATGGGAGGCAAGGAGTAAGACAGACAGGGAGAAGGTGGAAGGGATCAGGTTGCAGGGCAGGGATACAGGAATACAGGATAGACAGGAACAGGTACAAATTCAGGTTCAGGGTACAGGGATCAGGATCAGGTTCAGAGCTTTGAGGTCAGGGCACATGGACGACACCAAGGCAAGGTGTGTGTGAGCTTGCCGGGTATTTATACCATTTCTTACAATCAGGCTCAGGTGATGCCTGACTGCAGGAGGTGATATCTGCTCCATACTGCCAGGAACCACCCGCTGGTGGATGCCAGTACTGCAGCCCAAAGATCACATAACATCAGCAGGGGAGAGCTCCCCTGACAGTTCCAAACTGCCAGGAGACACCTGCTGGTGGACATTAGTACTGCACGCCAGATGTCAGATAGTGTCATCAGCGGGTGGAACCTTTCCTGACACCCGTATTGTCCCTTTAAGCAGGCCACGTCCATCTTCGCCCCTCTTTCTTCCGGGGCCACGGACTCTGGCTCTGTGACTGTCTGGAATAGCGTGACGTCACTCCCACGCCAGTCACGGCACACGCTGGAGGAAGAAACGGCACAGTGGTCCGTTTCTTTACAGAGCATGCGCCGATGACGACATCAGTGCACTACAAGTGAAATATCTCCTAATGTCGCAAATCACGTGCAAGCAAAAATGCAGTCTTTTTAATTTTCCTTGCATGTAATTGGGCATTGAAAAATGAAGCCTTACCTCATTTACTAAGCTCTGGAGCAATTGCACTTGCAGAGGGCAACTGCACTTTGCAAAGTGCCCAGTCTAGTTGCCTTTAGTAAATGTATTTAGTATATGTTTTACTACTGCACACAGTGAAGGCTCATCTATAGCAGCTGGCATTAATTGCATGAAATATCCGATAAATCAACTTTATTTATTTTTCATTTTAGAGGTTTACAATCACAAAGTGTTCCTAAGGCTCAAACTTTTTTCTAGTTGTGCTAAGTTTATGGAAGTGTTAGAACTCATGTCAGGTTTTTATTGCTGAATGGGGAAAGAGGTGGGTGGTACTGGATTGTTTAGTACAGCAGAAAACTCCAATTTTATTGGTTCATAACATGTTTATTTCCTCTCAACATTTGCCACGCCTTGTTAGAAGTTGAACCTTTCAGCAGGCTCTTTTACTGCATGACACTGTCAATAATGAACACTCCTGGACTTTACAGGCCTTGTAAGGCACCTTCCTCCCTGCACTCTCAGGATTTTATTGCTGACTGTGTCCCAGAGATTAACTACTTGCCGACCAGCCGTCGCAGTTGTACTGCGGCAGAATGGCACGGCTGGGCGAAACAACGTTATGTAACAGCGATCTGTCATCTTCCCTGCACAGTCCCCTCCCCCCTTCAGTTAGAACACACACTAGGGAACACATTAACCCCTTCATTGCCCCTAGTGTTAATTTCTTTACAGTCAGTGACATTTTTACAGTAATCAATGCTTTTTTATAGCATTGATCGCTGTATTAATGCCAATGGTCCCAAAAATGTGTACATTTTGTCCGATGTGTCTGCCATAATGTCGCAGTCCTGATAAAAATTGCAGATCACCGCCATTACTAGTAAAAAATAAATTATAATAAAAATGGCATAAAACTATCCCCTATTTTGTAGATGCTATAACTTTTGTGCAAAGCAATCAATATACGCTTATTGTGATTTTTTTCTTCAAAAATATGTAGAAGAATAAATATCGGCCTAAACTGAGGAAAAAAATCGGGTTTTTTATATATTTTTGGGGGATATTTATTATAGCAAGAAGTAAAAAAATAATGCGTTTTTTTCAAAATTGTCACTCTCTTTTTGTTTATAGCGCAAAAAAAGAAAGCTCTAGTGGGGGGAAAAAAAGAACGTAAATTTTGTTTGGGTGCAACAACGCACGACCGCGCAATTGTCAGTTAAAGCGACGCAGTGCCGAATCGCAACAAGTGCTCTGGTCAGGAAGGCGAAATCTTCCGGGGCTGAAACAGTTAAAGTGTTACTAAACCTAGGACCCTGCATTCACTATATCTGGTCTCCCACAGTACACAGAACATGAAAATGCAATAGCTTTAGTAAATATAAGCTGCTAAATACCTTTTCTCATCAGCAGTTAGAACAGTCTTATGACTTCTATCAGTGCTTGGTTAAAGCTTGTAGGAGGAGTTTTCATTATCCTCTGATTGCCCTATGAGGCTGTAGGACCCATGACCTCACATGCACTCTCTCAAGGAAAAAAAAACTCTCTGGCAATACACACCGAACTGAGCATGTGCAGACTGCCCCCAAAGCTCTGTCTTATTATGAGATGGTTTGGGGACTGTGGAAAAAGGGGAGGAACAAAGAAGACAGGATCAATCAGCATTTTTACACAATGCAGAGGATTAACCCCTTAGGTTCCACAGTGAGTATAACAAGCATGCTCTACTGCATGTACAGACTGATTTTACTGTTGTGGGTTTAGTAACACTTTAACCCTCCTTATTTGCCCTGGTGACTTGTTGTTACTGGGACAGATAGAGATGGAAAATCAAAAATTTACATTTGTCACCGGAATGGAAATAGAGGGAAATCTTCCAATTGAGACACCAGTATAAATGACAAATTTCCAAGAGAAGATTTCCCCTTCCTTTAAAACTGTTTTGCTATCTTCCTATTGAGATTACACAGAGATTATCACATAGACATAGCTTCCTGAAAACAACATAGCACCCAGCCTCAGTATTCCTCTCAAGAGCCCTCCCCCCTGATACAAGCAGTCAGAGGACCAGCTTTTGGGAGGAGTTATGTACATAATAAAATACTTTGATTGGTTGGTGTCAGTCAGGAGGAGTGGACACTCCTAGGCAGGCTGCATTTGCATATAGAATGTCAGAGATAACAGCCACATTTGATTTGGAGGCTCTATGATTGAAGGGACTAAAATCCAATGAATGAAAGGGGCAGGTAAGGCACAGTAAAGCCGGGTAGACACTGCAGTCTTTTTCACGCAACCCATCAGCTCCCGTTGGGAGCCACTGCACTAACCATGCAGAAAATGAGGCAGGCTTAATTGCTGCAGTGTGCAAGAGTGAAGGTAAGACGTGAGTTCAACTTTAAGGCAAGGTTCACACTAGCACATGCTCTAAAAAGCAATCTGTGTTGGATCGCTTTTAAGAGCGTGGCTCAGCAGCCGCTGTTAGGCTGCTGTGATCCCCAATAAAAAATGAACCATCAATGAGAACATAAATGTAGTGACAACATGTGCTCAACCAAAACATATGCAAATCTAGACAGGTGAAAAAACTCAGTTTGATACAACAACAATGAGGCTAATGCATCACAGCTATGAGCCAACCATTTGTTCATTGACTTGAATTATTAAGTTTCCCAGATGGTGCTGCCTGTCAGTTCGACATTCCGTGTTAAAAAAGCCGTGTCCTAAAATTGTAGAACAATTACAGAATAATGTTTCTCAACGTAAACTTGCATAGACTTTAAATATATCATCATCCACAGTACATAATATCATCAAAAGGGTCAGAGAATCTGGAGAATTCTCTGTGTGCAAGGGACAAGGCCAAAAAGCAATACTGAATGCCTGCCCTCAGGCGGCACTGCATCAAAAACAGGCATGATTCTGTGATGGACATCACTGCATGGGCTAGGAATACTTCTCTGGGCCAAACCTCATTTAAAATGTTCTGTTGCAAACTGGAAAACTGTTCTGTGGTCAGACAAATTGACATTTGACATTCTTTTTGGCAACCATGGGCGCTAAAACCTCCAGACTATGGAGGAGAAGGACCTTCCAATTTGTTATCAGCACTCAGTTCAAACGCCTCTATCTCTGATGTTATAGGGTTGCATTAGCGCGGATGGACTGGGCATCTCGCGCATCTGGAAAGGCATCATCAACGCTGAACAATATATCTGCATATGCTGCCATCCAGATAATGGGGTTCATTTACTTAAGGCAAATAGACTGTGCACTTTCCAAAGCGCTGTTGCACTCTGCAAGTGCAGTTGCTCCAGAGCAAAGTAAATGAGGTAAAGTTTCACTTTACAAAGAATACCTAATCACATGCAAGGAAAATAAAAACAAAAAGCAGCATTTTTGCTTGCACATGATTGGATGATGGTAGTCAGCAGAGCTTCTGCTCATTTACTAAGCTCTGGACCAACTGCTCTTGCAGAGTGCAATTGCAGTTTGCAAAGTGCACAGTCTATTTGTCTTTAGTAAATTACCACCAATGCCTTTTTCAGGGTAGGCCTTGCATATTTCAGCAGGACAATACTAAAATGCATACTGCATCTATGACAACAGAATGGCTTCATAGTAGAACAGTCTGGATGCTTAACTGGCCTGCCAGCAGTCCAGACCTTTCACCAATTGAAAATATTTGGAACATCTTGAAATGAAAAATACGACAAAAAAGACCCAGTTCTGTAGAGCAGAAATAATCCTATATCAGGCATGAATAGGACAACATTCCTCTTTCAGCACTCCAGGAATTGGTCTCTTCCGTTTCCAAATATTTATAGAGTGTTGTTAAAAGAAGAGGGGATGCTTTACCATGGTAAACATGACCCTTTGCCAACTTTTTTGAGACATGTTGCTGCTATCAATTATAAAAATGACCTTATTGTTTTCTAAAATTGTACATTTTCTTAAACATTTGATATGTTTTATATTTTCTATTGTGAATAAAATATGGGTTTCTGAGAAATTTCATTCTGTTTTGAGGTAGATTTTACACAGTGTGCCAATTTTTTTTCGAATTGGGGTTGTAGCTATCAATGAGAGTAAAAACTCATCTGGCTAGAAAAGTTATTAAGCGTTAATTAAATCCTAAGCTCAGCCACACGTATAGAATGATAGAAATCTAATAGATTTGAATGGAGGAATCCCCTTTGCTGGCTACTGTAATCTGACAGCCAGCACTTGTGGTTGTCAGAAAACCTGACCAGAGCTAGCATCTGATTGGATAGAGTCACTTTTCAGTCGAAGCGTTTTTTAATCGACTTTTGCTGAACAAGCCGGGTGGGAACAGAATCACCCGCTTCTTGAATTTTAGCTGATTCAGCAGGAATTGGCCAGAATTCAAGCTGTGCATGTGCAATGCAAAATCATACATAGTTTTTTTAATTCCTCTGCACATAATTGTGAACTTAAAGTGAAGTTATAGACTGTGAAAAAAATAAAAATAAAAGTCAGCAGCTACAAATACTGTAGCTGCTGACTTTTAATATAAGGACACTTACCTGTCCAGGTATCCCGCAATGTCGACACCCCTAGCTGATTCAGCAATCGGCTTTGGGTGTAGGCGCCGGCATTTTCATTAAGGCTTCACAGTCTGTTTCCTACTGCGCATGCGTGAGTCACACTGTGCTTTGTGAATGGCCCTGCTGTCTTCTGGGACCTGTGTGTCTCCCAGAAGGCAGCGGGGGGGAGGAGGAGGGGCTGGAAAATTCATAGATCTCAACGACAGCCGTGCAGCAATCTCACTCGGAAGTTTGATGGCGTACCTAGTTTTGACAGGTATCCGTGCCCCCCCCAAGTGTGCGAAATGTGGCAATGTTGGGGGGGTGAACAAGCGGCACTTACCTTTTTGGGTGGAGCTCCACTTTAAATCAATAACTTAATTGAAAACTTGAAAACTTTATTCACTAAGCTAAATGAACATCCTCTACTCTAAATCAACTCCATTGCATAATAATCTAAATATATATGTCACATAAAAAGTATGCCAAATACATTGAACTGATTTTGTGTGTGTAATTGTGCAAGCTCATATGTTACGCAGTCTATTTATGCAAGTTTTGGTCAAATGTATGCAATTTTGTATGGTATTGCACTATTTGCTCTTGCTTTGTTTGCACAGACATACAGTACATTTATAGGACTGATAAGAATTGGTCAGTAGCTGTTAAAAAGGGAATGTATATTGAATTGCACTGTCTGTCGCCCACCAATGTTTACGTAACCCTACTACACAGTGCAAGCATAATTTCTTCTGACACAGAAATAACTTCAGTTCATGTGACCTGCACTACAGCTTGAGCGCCTGATCTGCATACCTTGCACTCAGCCAATCAGGATGTGGATTTAGTATTACACCCATTTTCCACCCTTTTTTTTGGCAAGCTGCCTAGACTCTTAAGTGCTGAAGCAAGGATGTATTGCTGTCTGGCTGCAGAAAGTACAATTACATCTGTTGCAAAGTGCTAATTTGTATATCAACTTTACATCAATCATTAGGAGCAATATAGTTTCAGCTTGGGGAAGCTGCATAGAAAAATAAGAGTAAACCATGCATTGACCAAAGTGCGTAAAACTGCACACATGTGAACAAGAACAAAAAGTGTTACTAAACCCAGAACCTGCATTCACTATATCTAGTCTCCCACAGTACACAGAACATGGAAATGCAATTATTTTAGTAAATATACGGTAAAACCTTGGTTTGAGAGTAACTTGGTTTAAGAGCGTTTTGCAGGACAAGCAAAATGTTTAAATAAATTTTGACTTGATGTACAAGCAATGATCTTGATATACAAGTGACGTCTTGATATACAAGTAGTGTCATGTCACAACTGAGTATAAAAGAGAAGAGAGGCACCTCTAAGTGTAGCAATATGGTTACATTCAATAAAGGTTACATTTAATTTAGCAATATTTTGCTTCACTTAGAGGCGCCTCTCTTCTCTTTTATACTCTGTAGCTCCTGCTGGATTTTGCTTCTAATCCCCTCATGGAGGCTTCCATTTGTGGATGGACATTTTATGGTTACACAACCTGGTCACATTGCTATAATCTTTTTATATGGACTATAAACTGAAGGACCTATGAGTAAATGGTTGTGGAATGAATAATTTGAGTTACCATTATTTCTTATGGGGAAATTTGCTTTGATACACAAGTGCTTTGAATTACAAGCATGTATTTCTGAAACTAATTATGCTCGCAATCCAAAGTTTTACTGTAAACTGATAAATACCCTTTCTCATCAGCAGTACATAGCAGACTTGTGACTTCTATCAGTTCCTAGTAAAGCTTGTAGAAGGAGTTTTATTTTCCCTGATCCTCTGTCTGGACATGTCTGGACAGTGCTGATTGGCCATGTGCTGTTCACATGCTCCCAAGAAAAAAAAAAAAAACTCTAGCAATACACACCAAACTGAGCATGTGCTCAGTCCCCTAGCTCTGCAAATATCAGGTTATTTTTTGAAGACACAGAGAGACAGAATCAAACAGCCTTTATACACAATGCAAAGGATTAACCTCTAAGGTTCCACAGTGAGTATAACAAGCATGCTTTACTGCATATACAGACTGATTTTACTGTTGTGGGTTTAGTAACAATTTAAAAAATTGCTAAAGGTGGGAAGCAATTCAAAGTTCATAATTACAGCTTTTAAAGGTTCTGTCAGTATATATTTATATGGTATATGTTGTATTCAAATACTGCAACCTTTTATGGGTGTTTGCAGAACAGAAATAATTCTTGTAATATCCAGCGAAGCCAGGAACCAGCAGGGCAACATTCCACAAGCAATATTGCTAAGATTATGTCTTCTTTAGCCCAGTTCAGCAGCATGTGATTATTTTGACTGTTTTTTGATAATTTAAGATTTCTTGTTAAGGAAACATTATTACCATCAGAATAAGAAACTATGCTATCACAAAACATTTACATTCACATCAACTTCCTAAGTTTAGGTTATTTAGATGCAGGAGAAATAATCTAAGAAGTATGAAGTACAGAAAATAGTTTTTATTGTGAAAAAACATAAGATTTTCACAAACTGCAGCATATATGTGTTTTACATTAAATTGTGAAGTATTGCAAGAACATCAGAGCACAGTAACCCTAAGGAACGTCCATACAGAAGTTATTCTATACATAGGTGTGCGCAGCCTCTTGCATTAGGGTGTGCACCCCAAAGCTCAAATACATATGCATGTGTATATGTACTGATGGTGTCAGTAGGGCAGTGGACAGTGTCAGTAGTTTTATTTTTATTCTTTTTAAAGTATTTTATTTTGTAACATTTTTTTTGGGATGAAATATCAGTGGTCTAAACAGGGGGGAATATGCACCACACAAGGTGATTAGGGTGTGCCCAGGCACACCTGGCACACCCTGTGCGCACGCCTATGATTCTATATCATATGAATGTTATACAACAGAAATATGCATGCTTTTCCTGTAAAACTATTTTTGCAGCTGTATAAAATTATTCAGTGAAAAAATAGAATCTCCACATACAGAAACAGAAACAACCAACTAATGCTAACTAATTAACATTTGAGAAATAGGAAAACAATCACTACCTCTCATTATCCAACTAATTCCTCACCATATATGCCTCATCCCTCCAGTAATCTATTCAACACAAGTTGATGTGGCGCTAGGCCTGGAACATCTAGCCACGGCTGCCAAATGGAGATTCATTTTTTAAAAGCTCTTCTATGTAGATAGGTTAATTTATCTCTAATTATCATATAATTAACCTGTTCTATCCATTGTACCATGGTAGGCACCCTGGGAGAGATCCAAAGCCTCGCAATCAATTTACATGCAATGTACAGTAAACGTGATATAGCTCCTTGTTCATTCAGATTTAGGGTATCCTCTCCCAGTGTGCCCAACAGGCAGGCAACAAGGTCTCTCTTTATCAGGTAGTTATAAATCTGGGATATTGTGGATAAAACCTCCATCCAATAGTGAAAAACCTTGGGGCAACTCCACAACATGTGTATTAAATCCCCATGTTCCCTTTGACATTTCGGACACAAAGGGCTACCTCTACACCCCCATTTATGCAGCTGCTGGGGTGTTCTATAAGCTCTGTGGAGCAGAAAGAGATGAGTTTCGGCGTGGCCGACACTGACACCAAAGGAGCAGCAGTTAGGCAAGCTTCCCATATTTCTCCATCTATATTGCCCACATCTCTTTCCCATCCCCTCCTGCAAGGCAGATCTGAGGTCCCTTGTAGTGGACTTAGGAGCATGGAATAAGCCTGAGAAATCAAGCCTTTCTTGTCCGAAGCCATGAACACCTCTTCTATGATAGGGTGGTCTGTCAATATGAGTTTTGATGTTAAAGCCTGTGCATTCAGGGCGTGCCTCAATTGCAAGTATTTATAAAATTGTTTCATAGGGATTTTATAGTCATGTTGCATCTCTATAAAGGCTTTAAATATAGACCCCTGGTATAGTTGAGAGATATATTTATTCCCCTTTTTCTCTCATTCATGAAATCCCTCTAACTTCAGTATCTCCCTGTATTGAGAGTTACACCAAAGTGGGGTACAGGACAGAAAGCCTACCACCCGTAAATTTGTTTTGGTATATTTCAACAAGTTTATTCAGTAGAGTAACTGTCGGGAGATCTGAAGGTAGATGAGGAATGCCGTCCTCTAAATGAGCAATAGCAGAATAATCTGACTCTTCAGGGAGAAACAGGTTCCTAATTGAGTCCAATGGATCCACTAATCCCCACCCCCCCAGTTGTTGTATTTGAGATGCTATATAATAGGCTCTATAATGTGGGACCGCCAAACCCCCCTGTTCGTTTTCCAATTGTAAAGTAGTCAATCTAATGCGGGCCGTCTTTTTACACCAGAAAAATTACCTAAGCTGTGAGTCTATACGCATGAACCACTTACGTGGAATCCAAATTGGGGAACTGTTAAAGACGTATAGCAACTGGGGGGCCCCACACCATTTTTATTAAATTGATCCTTCCGATCACCGATAAGGGAAGCTTGCACCTCAAAGAACAATTTGCACGAAACTTACTTAGGATCTGTAGTAAGTTCTGTCTAATATATTCGGTTGTGTTAGGTGAGGTCTGTATTCCCAGATATTTGAAGTTGGAACTCACCTCCACTGCTCTCGCACACTTTAGGAGTGGACACAGAAGTGGGTCCAATGGCAAAAATACTGACTTATACCAACTTATGGAGAATCCCAACAGTTTTCCAAAATCATCAATAAGTGTTATTACTGCCTTCAGCGACTCCTGGGTATCACCCAGTTATAACAGAGTATCATCTGCATATACTGAAACTATATCAGTTCTCTGACTTCTTTTAAATCCCACTATCTCAGGGCAAACAGAAGGGGCGACAAAGGGCACCCCTGCCCAGTGCCCCTGTGTAACGCAAAGGACTCGGATAGCTCCCCGTTAAGTCTAATGCGAGCAGAAGGGGCAGCGTACAGTAGCTGTATCCACTTAATAAAAGTTTTACCCACTCCAAAATGCTCCAAGGTCTTCCACAGATAGGGCCATTCCACACTGTCAAAGGCCTTCGCAGCGTCCAGTGAAAATATTGCTGTTTCCTGTGTTGTCTGCAGGTATTGGTAAGTTCAAGAACAAACGTCTGAGATTCTGAGCTGTAGAGCGAACAGGAATAAATCCGCATTGATCCCCATGTACTATCTTGTGTATGGCTTTCAACAATCGTTGCCAACACCTTGACCAAAAGTTTGACGTCCGATGTCAACAGGGAGATTGGTCTATAAGAATCTGCCATCAGAGCATCTTTACCCAGTTTTAATAAAACTATGACAATAGCCTCATTCATTGATGGAGGCAATCTTCCTGTCTCTAGAGCCCCATTATACACTTTGTGTAATATGGGTATCAGTTGTGTCACATAGCGCCCATATACCTCAGCAGGAAGACCATCTGTTCCAGGGGATTTCCTATTAGGGGCTGCTTTAATGCCAAAAGGAGTTCCTCCTCCATAATTGGATCATTCAACATTTTTTCATCCTTATCTGAAAGGCATGGCAAGAAACATTCATCCAAAAATGAAGCTATGTCACTCCCTGAAGGGTGCACTTTAGATGAATATAAATCACTACAAAATAGGGTCTGGTATGGATTTTGAGGGGCACCCTCATGCCATTTAAAAAAAAAAATTTGGTGCGGGGTTCCCCTTAATATCCATACCAGACCTGAAGGGCCTGGTATGGAATTTAGGGGGACCCCCACGCCATTTAAAAAAAAAAAATTGGTTTGGGGTTCCCCTGTGGGGAATCGCCATGCCGTTTTTATCAATGAACTTTTATGTGTATTGTCGGACTGACAATTCATTATAGCGGTGAATAGTTTTAAATGACTTTTTTTCCTTTGAAATGACATTTTGCTGTCAGACTGTTCTAAACACGGGAAACATGCACCCCTTTACAGGCATACTATAGACACCCTCTAGGTATGAAGTTTAAAGGAATATTACACTTTTAATGTTTCACTTTAAGCATTATTAAACTCACTGCTCCCAAAAAAACAGACGTTTTTAAAACTTCTTTTTGCATTGATACATATCCCCTGGGGCAGAACCCAGGTCCTCAAACACTTTTTTTTGAATTGTATTTTTATTGGGTTATAACAAGATACATGTAAATTTGTTACACCATGTACATTGAACCAAAAATGAATATGTATTGTTAACAAACATACAGAAGAATAAGAAGATAATGCAGAAAAAGTAAATACATTTAAGCAATGTCCACAGATACAGTACGTAGGGGAGTACTGCATCGCTCATCAAGAAATATAAACAACTCATAGGTATACCTTAGCATCCAAAAACTGGAGAGCAGTCTAGCAAAGGGGAGGGGAAGAGGGAGAATGTACATATACACCGTTATGTTAACACAAATTAGGAGGCAGTGATTGGCTCATGTGAGCCATATTCCGATAGATCTCAAGGTTCCCACACTTTAGTAAATTGGGGAATGGAATCATGTACAGAAGCTGTTAGGAACTCCATCCTCCGGATCTCAGTCACCAGTTGCAGAAATCTAGACCACGGAGGAGGTGCGTTGGAGAGCCAGTATAATGTAATAACCCTTTTGGCAGCTAGCAAAATGTAAGAGATTAATCGGTTTGTTTTTTTGGGAACGCCTGGGATAGGGAGGCCCAGCATGTAATTTAAAGGATCTAGCGGAAGGGACACATCCACCACCCTCTGTATAAGTATGTTCACATCATACTAAAAGGGTCTAATCAGAGAACAGTGCCAAAAAATATGAATTAAAGAGCCTATGTCAGTTCCGCAATGCCAACAGTGCGGCGAGACTGAGGGGTCGTATTTGTGAATTACATCAGGAGTCTTATACCAAAACATAAAAATCTTGATGGACATCTCCCTTTGAGTGACACATTTGTAGGACTTGAAAACAAAGGACCAAATCTTGTCCCACAACTGTACTGTGATAGGACGAGCCAATAGAAGGGGCCACCTTTTCATATAGTGGTGCGTGGTCTCCTCTAGAGGGGTCGACTCATGGAGGATGCGGTAGATACAGGATATTAAATGTCTTTGGTAAGGGCCCTGAGCACATAGATATTCAAAGGCGGTTGGGTTATCAAGGGTTACGGTTGAGGATTTAGAGTGAAAAAAGTGTCTAACCTGTAAATAAAAATGTAAGGGTGGGAGGGTATATCAAATTTCTCACATAAAGTGTTGAAGGTAGCTGAAAAGGAGATGAGTGTAACCATGAGAAGACCCTACCTAGGTAATGGCCCTTAAGTGAGTAGCAGGGTAATATTTAGCAACATCCGGGGCTCCCAAACCCCCCCTGGAGCTCGCAATGCGAAGAGCCCTACCATCCCATTTAAATTTTAGAAAACTCCTCTGAAGTGCTTTAAGATGAGAGGAAGGCAGGGCAACCAGTAGCGTTTCAAAGTGGTAAAGCAATCTGGGTTAAATAGACATTTTGAGGGCGTTGATCCTACCTAGCAGGGACAGAGGATACTTTGTCCAGGTCGACAGAGATTTGTTGATATCTAGAATCAAAGGTGGAAAGTTAGCAGAATAGAGGGATGAATAGGAGGGGGTAAGAAGGACACCCAAATATTTGAGAGAGGAAGTACACCATTTATAGGAGTATGAGTCTTTAAGCTGAGATAGTTAAGATGGTGTTATGTGTATGGGGAGGGCTTCAGTTTTGGAAGTATTAACTTTATAACCAGAGATGGCACTAAAGGAAGCTTATAGTTTATGTAGCGATGGGAGAGCGAGAACGGATTGGTGATGGTAAGCAGGATGTCGTCTGCAAAAAGAGACAATTTATATTCCCCTTGTCTCATCACTACCCCCCGAATGTCTGGATGTGTGCGGATGGACTCGGCTAGGGGTTCTAAACATAAGATAAAAAGTAATGGTGAAAAGGGGCATCCCTGCCGAGTTCCGTTTGTCATGGGAAAGTCGGGCGATAGGAAGGACGACATCCGCACTTGGGCCGTGACAGTTGAATAAAGAGCCTCTAAAGCTTTTAAAAAAGGACCATCAAAGCCATATATTTTTAAGGTGGCAAACATATAAGGCCAGCTCAGCCTGTCAAAGGCCTTCTGTGCATCTAAACTTAGAATCAGTGCCGAGCAAACGACCGATCCAGGAGATCTATCAGATCTATCGTACGTCGGGTGTTGTCTCCCACATGTCTACCAAGGACAAAACCCACTTGGTCTCTATGTATCAGTTTGGAAATAAGCCTTGATAAACTGGATGCAAGTATTTTGGTAAATATTTTATAGTCTGAATTTAGAAGAGCTATAGGTCTATAGTTATCCGGAGTAGAGGGGTCTTTACCCGGCTTAGGAATAACTGAGATGTAAGAGTGAGAAAAATGTGAATGTGGGGATGTGCCTTTAAGTAGAGAGTCGTATAGAGTTAACATGTGTGGGGATAGGATGTCAAAGAAGGTTTTGTAGTAAGAGTATGATAAGCCATCAGGACCAGGTGATTTATGCAGTGGGAGAGTCTTAATTATGGACAGGAGTTCCTCAGCTGTTATGGCTGTATTCAAGCCATCTAGATCTGCTACAGATAGTTTCGGAAGCTTTAGGTTGGAGAAGAAAGATTCAAATTTTTCCTGGGTGAAATTGAAGTGATTAAGACGCCAATGACAGGATTTGGTGTAGGCCTGAGAAAGCATAAGATCCAGGGTGATGGGTGTATGATCCGACCATGTAATGGGGGATATATCAGACTCTACCACGTAAGGGAGGATGGGGGCTGAGATGAAGAAGTGGTCGAGGCGTGCTTAGCAGAGGGATGCTTAATCCTGCATGAGCCGAATAATCGACGGGCCCTAATACATTTACGAAAAGCATTAGCTTGGGACGAGATTCTTTTGGATGGTACAGTACTAAAGAGGGTCTGTCTATCTCTAGAGGGTGACATAACCAGATTGAAATCCCCCCCCCATGATCATAAAGGGTTATGTGCAGTATTGAGGGTTATCAAAAAGTTTATCTAGGAAGTCAATCTGGCCTGTATTAGGGGCATAGAGATTGACAAGAGTGAAGGAAGCCGACATATATTTACAGTTTAAAATAAGGAACCTCCCATGGGGATCTGCATGAGATTTTTTTTACCTTAATAGGGCACGACTTCCTAATCAGAATTGCCACTCCTGCCTTGCCCGTGGAGTCAGAGGCAAGGAAGGAAGTGGGGAAAAACTTTGAGGCGAAGTTAAATGAACCTCCTGCTCGAAAGTGAGTTTCCTGGATCATTATCACGTCTGCACCTGAGGCTCTGAAATCCTTCAGGGCCAGCCAGCGTTTACTGATAGAACCTAAGCCCTTCACATTATATGACAGGATCCTCAGAGCCATGATTGTATTCTGTTCGGATAGGCTCATGCAGATATAGAATAGGAGAAGAGCAATATAATGTCAACACCATAGGGATAGATACAATTTTGATTGTGAGTGTTACCATAACTCCTTGGTATGTGCGTGTTAACGTATAGACTCTATAATTAAACCTCTTTGAAGCAAAGAAACAAAAACAGTGTGATTGCAACCTATAAAGCTGATCTATAAACAGGTACATAGAAAAGAAAAAAAAACAAACAAACAAAACAGAAAAAGGAAATAAAATACTTAAATTTTCGAATGCCTGAGATGTTACTGCATCTCAGGAAGCCCTGGATAAAATCATCTGTAACACGAAGAAACGGGAAGCAGAGAGTTATGAGAAAAAAGGATCCAAAAAAGGATGTACAGACGATTCAAGGTGGTTGTTTGGAGGAGCGTGGACGTTGAGGTGTAGATAGGTGCTTCTTAGACTTGCCCTGAACAGGTGTCCAAATGCGGCTAGGAGTATTTGGTAGTAGACGAACTTGGGCAACAGGAGGAATCAAATCTTCTTCCGGAAGAGGAGGCAAGCCGAGGTTTTTCAGAAAGGCCTCACCTTCTTGTAAGTCACGTAGAGTGTATTGGGTACCTTCCTTAGACACAGCAAGGCAAAAGGGGAAACCCCAGTAGTATGGAATTTTGTGATGCTGTAGATGAGAGGTAATTGGACGCAAGTTCCTGCGTTTAGCAAGAGTGATGGGAAAGTTCCCCTCTCAGTTCGTTTGCCAATATGCTTTACAAATTATTATAGGCAGTTCATAAGGAATTACTCTTCCATTGCTGCGCCTATTATCGCTTTGACCAAGAAGGGTGCGAATGCCAAAGACTGGCCTCCCGAGGCTGTCTCTGCATTTCACGATCTGAAACAGGCCTTTGTTTCTGGACCTCTCTTGAGGAGACCAAATCCTGAGGACCCATTTTTTATTGAAGTAGATGCTTCTCCGATGGGGATGGGAGCTGTGCTTCTTCAGTTCTTTGAGAAGAGACGTTAACCATGTGCGTTCTTCTCCAAACATTTTTCTCAGGTAGAGAGAAATTATGCCATTGGTGATCAGGAACTTCTCGCAATTAAATTGGCGTTGGAGGAGTGGTGTCATCTCTTGGAGGGTTCCCCTCACTCCATAACGATCTTTACACAATCTTCTATCTTCACAAAAATCTACAATACCTACAGAATGCTAAACGTCTGAACCCCAGACAGGCCAGGTGGAGTCTCTTCTTCTCCAGTTTTAAATTCACATTTACGTACAAACCTGGTTCCTGCAACGGTCGGGCTGAACGGTTGGGCGCTCTCTAGGTCATTTGACACTTTGGACGAGGAGTCCACCCCTGATCCTGAGTCAATCATTCCGACCTCATGCATTGCTGCCCATTCTACCACCCTGGAATCAAAAATTCCTCCTGGCAAGACCTTTGTTCCCACAGAGCTAAGAGCTAAGATCCTGCGTTGGGGACATGATTCCAAGGTGGCAGACCATGCTGGGTTCCTCCAATCCTTCCTGCTCATCAGACGTCACTACTGGTGGCCTAATCTCCGCTCGGATGTTAAAGAGTACGTTAAGGCTTGTCATGTCTGTGCTCAGTCTAAATCTTCCACATGAGCCCCTGCTGGTCTTCTCATGCCCTTGCCCATTCCTAAGGAGACCTGGTCTCACATCGACATGGATTTTATCACCGATCTTCCACTGTCTGAAAATAATACGGCCATTTGGGTGGTAATAGATCGGTTCTCCAAGATGGCTCATTTTGTTCCTCTTCCTGGTCTCCCTTCTGCCCCTGCCTTGGTTTCCATTTTTGTACGAGAGATTTTCCGCCTTCATGGTGTTCCTTATCATGTCGTTTCGTACAGGGGTGTTCAGTTTACTTCTCATTTTTGGAGAGCCTTTTGCAAATCCCTCAACATTACCTTGGATTTTACCTCTTCTTACCATCCCCAATCCAATGGCCAGACTGAGAGGGTTAATCAGGAGTTGGAGGTCTTTCTCCGTACCTTGGTCTCGGCTCATTATGATGATTGGGCATCACTACTCCCGTGGGCAGAGTTTTCCCACAATAATCATGTCAACGTCAGTTCTCAGAAAACACCCTTTGTCACTGTTTATGCACCTTTTTGTGTTGTGATCATGCAATAAACTAAACCGTTTGGATGCCACCGTGTGCTGATCCTTGGTGTGCTGGCAAGTATCTACATTGTTGGAGGTCCATCATTGGAGTTGGAGGTCTTTCTCCGTACCTTGGTCTCGGCTCATCACGATGATTGGGCATCACTACTCCCGTGGGCAGAGTTCTCCCACAATAATCATGTCAACGTCATTTCTCAGAAAACACCCTTTGTCACTGTTTATGCACCTTTTTGTGTTGTGATCATGCAATAAACTGAACCGTTTGGACGCCACCGTGTGCTGATCCTTGGTGTGCTGGCAAGTATCTACATTGTTTATGCAAGACACCCCCACTCCCTCTTCCTATGAGCTGTTCTTCCGACATTCCAGCTTTGGCTACTGTTCAGGAATCATTCAATTCCATGTGGGCTGACGTTTATGATTCCCTCCAGAAAGCTGCCAACAAATTCAAGAGTTTTGCTGACCGTCGCAGGCGTAAGCCACCTTCTCTTCAGCCACTCCACTAGTAACATCAGACTCAGGGTTCCTTCTCTCAAATTTGCCCCAAAATTCATTGGTCCGTACACCATAACTTCTAAACTGAATCTGATTTGTTTCAAGCTCCAGATTCCCAAAAGCCTCAACATCTCTAACTCCTTCCATATTGCCCTTCTGAAACCTTTAGTCCTCAATAAGTTCTCTCGTCCTCTCTCTACCGCAGCGCTCGTCTCTGAGATTAATCAGGAGTACGAGGTTAGCCAAATTTTAGATTCCCGACTCTGTAGAGGCATTCTCCAGTACCTCGTGTATTGGAAAGGGTTTGGTCCTGAGGAGAGGTCGTGGATCACGGCTTCTGAGGTCTTTACACTTCGTGTTTAAAATCAGTCTGTATATGCTGTAAAGCATGCTTGTTATACTCACTGTGGAACCTAAAGGGGTTAATCCCCTGCATTGGGTAAGAAGGCTATTTGATAGTACAGAGCATCATGACTAGAACCTTCAGGGCCCCGGTGCAAGGAACCATGAAGGTCCCCCTTGTATGGATCATTGGCAGCGGTGGTGGGGGGATGGAATCAGTGGCAGAGGTGGTGGTGGTGGGGGGGTGGTTTCAGTCCACTGATGGAGGTGGTGTGGACTGGATCAGAGGCAGTGGTGGTGGTGGGGGTGATGGGATCCGTGGCAGTGGTGGTGGTGGTGGTGAAGGGGGTGGGTTAAGTCCACTGATGATGTTGGGGCGTGTGATCAGTCCACTTGGGGTGCTGGGGGGAATGGGGTTAGTGGCAACAGTGGTGGTTGTGGGGGGTGGGATCAGTGATGGTGGTGGGGATAGGGATGACATCAGTGGTGGTGGTGAGGATAGGGATGACATCAGTAGCAGTGGTGGTGGTGAGAATAGAATTGACATCAGTGGTGGTGGTGGGGATAGGGACGATGGCAGTGGTGGGGATAAGGATGACATCAGTTGAGGTGGTGGGGATAGGGATGACAGTGTCCACTGCCACTGATATCATCCCTATCTCCACCACTGCCCCTGATGTCATCCCTATCCCCACCACCGCCTCTGATGTCATCCTTATCCCCACCACTGCCACTGATGTCATCCCTTTCCCTCTCACTGATGTCATCCCTACCCCCCATTACCACTGCCTGATGGGAGTGGGGGGGATAGGATCAGTCAGAGGCAGCGGTGGTGATGGGGGGTGGGATCAGTGACACTGGGCCTTATCTGAGCACACTGTCATTTGATTCCCCCTTCTCCTTGCTCAGTGTGTCTCTCTGCCTCTCTGCTCCTTTCATGTGCCTCCAGTGATGCCTCTCTTGACATGGGACATGGGAGAGCTCCTCACCCTTCACTCTACTGGCCGTTAGCTGCTCAGATGACTTTCTGCTCCAGTCTGTTCCACCTCCCTACACCACTGGATTCTGCAGCAACAGGCAGCTGGGCACCCCCCTGGCGGACAAGGCTTCCCCGACGGACTCCCCAGCCCTCCACAGTGGCAGAACATGCACCCCCCCCACAGTGACAGAATGGGTGGGCAGGGCCCCCCCATAATGGCGAAACTCCAAGGCCTGGTCGCAAGTGTGACTGCTGCGACCCTGGTAGTTCCTCCACTTGTACAGAGACTTGGGGACACTCTGCAAATGCTTAGTTTGGTGTGTATTGCTAGAAAGTTTTTTTTTTTGGGAGGGTGTATATGATCGGCACAGGGCCAATCAGCACTGTCCAGACAGACGGCCAGGAGCCCTGCAGCCTTATAGTCCAATTAGGGAGAATGAAAACTGCTCTACAAGGTTTAACCAGTGCTCGGCCAGACACTGATAGAAGTCACAAGACTGCTATATACTGCTGACAAGAGAAGGTATTTAGCAGTTTATATTTACTAAAATAATTGCATTTCCATGTTCTGTGTACTGTGGGAGACCAGATATAGTGAATGTAGGGTCCTGAGTTTAGTAACACTTTAACCACTTCATGCCCGCGCTATAGCCGAAAGACGGCTGTAGCGCGGACGCTATCTGCCGGGCGGCCGTCCCTGGACGTCCTGGTGTTTACTTCCGCGTTGCGCGCTCCCGAGAGCGCGCATCGGGGAAGTTCTGTGCTGGCCGTGTCCCTCGGACACAGCCAGTCACAGATCGCTGAAAACGTGCCATCTGTCATCAGTGCCACATAGTGCCATCTGTCATCAATGCCATCTGTCATCAGTGCCACCTGTCATCAGTGCCACTTGTCAGTGTCACGTGCCATCTGTCATCAGTGCCATCTGTCATCAGTGCCATCTATCATCAGTGCCATCTGTGCCACGTATTAGTGCCATCTATCAGTGCCACGTATTAGTGCCATCTGTCATCAGTGCCACGTATTAGTGCCATGTGTCATCAGTGCCACGTGTCATTGGTGCCACGTGTCATCAGTGCCACGTATTAGTGCCACCTGTCATCAGTGCCACCTGTCATCAGTGCCACATATTAGTGCCATCTGTCATCAGTGTCACGTGTCATCAGTGCTATGTATTAGTGCCATCTGTCAGTGCCACGTATTAGTGCCATCTGTTAGTGCCACGTATTAGTGCCATCTGTCATCAGTGCCACATATTAGTGCCATCTGTCATCAGTGCCATCTGTCATCAGTGCCACGTATTAGTGCCATCTGTCATCAGTGCCACATCAATGTCAGTGCCACATCAGTGCCATCTGTCATCAGTGCCACGTATAAGTGCCATCTGTCATCAGTGCCACGTCAGTGTCACCTGTCATTGTCCTGGTGCTCCAGGGCCTTCAAAAGTGTAATAGGTAGTTAGATGTGTAATTTATGCTCCTAGAACACCTGATGGTGCTCCCTGCATGTTGGGCCTCTCTATGTGGCCAGGCTGTGAAAAAGTCCCACACATGTGGTATCGTAATACTCAGGAGGAGTAGCAGAATGTATTTTGGGGTGTTATTTGTGGTATATACACGCCATGTGAGAGAAATAATCTATTACAATGACAATTTTGTGGGGAAAAAAAAAATCTTCATTTTGCAAAGAATTGTGGGAAAAATGACAACACCAAAAAGCTCACCATGCATCTTACTAAATACCCTGGAATGTCTACTTTCAAAAAAGGGGTCATTTGGGGGGTATTTGTACTTGCCTGACTTGTTCGGGTCGCAAGAAATGAGATAGGCCGTCAGTACATCAGGTGTGATCAATTTTTTATGATTTGCACCATAACTTGTAAACTCTCTAACTTTCACAGAGACCAAATTATATCCACTAATTTGGGTTATTTTTACTAAAGATATGTAGCAGTATAAATTGTGGCCAAAATTTATGAAGAAAAATTACTAATTTGCAAAATTTTATCACAGAAACTAAGAAAAATGCGTTTTTTTTTTAAATTTTCGGTCTTTTTTCATTTATAGCGCAAAAAATAAAAAACCCAGAGGTGATCAAATACCACGAAAAGAAAGCTCTAATTGTATGAAAAAAAGGACAAAAAATTCATTTGGGTACAGTGTTGCATGACTGAGTAATTGTGATTCAAAGTGTGACAGCGCTGAAAGCTGAAAATTGGTCTGGGCAGGAGGGGGGTTTAGGTGCCCAGTAGGCAAGTGGTTAATATTATTATTGTTTTGTTTTTTTTGGGGGGGGGGAGGGGGGGTTAATTCATTTTATTATAAGTCTATTTACTTTTTTATTTAAAGCGTAACTCCACTTTTATTGAGAAAAAAACACCCCCCTCTCCGTGATCTTGAAAGGATGATAACAACCTTTGTTGTAGATTCCTACCTTTTGTTATTCTGCAGAAATCCCTGTGTCTTTCTCTGTGCCTCTATTCTGAGTGGGTCTAATGGGAGTGATTTCATAATTGTCTGTCAGCTGTGCAGCTGCAGAGCACGAATGATTAAATCTGCTGGGTCTGCATCCCTTTAGACCTGTTCCTATTAAAAGTATCTCTCCAAAAATTAAATTTTTGTTGCAGGGGATGCCTGAAATCTAACTTATATCTTAGGCAGACTTCTTGGATAATTGGCGAGCCAATTACGCAAGCAGGAAATGATGTTTCTGGGGAGTGGTCAGCACACAGGACAACTTCAGCTAGCCATTTTGCACTGCATTTTCAGAAAATTACAGTGGCTGGAGATTGAAATGGAAAGGTATTTTTTTTAAAATAACATTCAATTACAATATGACTTGTGTCGCAATTACATGCGCTATATTATTTTTTTCTGTATTTGCTATTCCCCCCACAAAAGTTGAGTTATCCTTTAATCACTTCCCGCCCGGCCTATAGCAGAATGATGGCCAGGCGGTGGTTCAGTTATCCTGACTGGGCATCATATGACATCCTGCAGAATAACAGCCGCATCGTGGCGATCAGTGGTGCGGTATGTCAGTCTGACACACCGCTACACTGATCTCGGCAAAGAGCCTCTGACGGAGGCTCTTTACCACGTGATCAGTCATGTCGAATCACGGCTGATCACGATGTAATCACGAAGAGACGCTGATCGGCTTTTCCTCACTCGCATATGACAGAAGCGAGTAGAGAAGAGCCGATCGGCGGCTCTCCTGAGAGGGGGTGGTCAGTGCAGCCCCCCCGTGGATGCCCACACTGGATCACCAGGGAAGCCGCCAGGACCACCAGGGAAGGGGGGCAACATGTGGATGGCCAGGTATGTACCCCATGGCCATCCACATATGAAAAAATATGTACAATAGATGCCAATCAGTGCCCACAAATGGGCACTGACTGGCAACAGTATGGTCCAGATCAAACAAGTTATGCCCAGCAATGCTACCTATGAGTGTCATCAGTGCCACCCATCAGTGTCCATCAGTGCCACCTTTCAGTGCCCATCCATGCCCATCAGTGCCCACCTATGAGTGACCATCAGTGCCCATCTGTGCCACCTATCAGTGCCACCCATAAGTACCTATCAGTGCCACCTATGAGTGCCCATCATTTCCGCCTATGAGTGCCCATCAGTGACCGCTACCAGTGCCACCTATCAGTGCCCATCAGTGCTGCCTATCAGTGCCCATCAGTGCTGCCTATCAGTGCCCATCAGTGCCACCTCATCAGTGCCACCTCATAGGTGCCCATCAGTGCCGCTTTATCAGTGCCCATCAGTGCAGCCGAATCAGTGCCCATCATTGAAGAAGAAAACTTACTTATTTACAAAAAAATTTAACAGAAACAAAGAAAAACTTTTATTTTCCTAAATTTTCAGTCTTTTTTTATTTGTTGCGCAAAAAATAAAAATCGCAGAGGTGATAAAATACCACCAAAAGAAAGTTCTATTTGTGGGAACAAAATGATAAAAAAAATGTTTGGGTACAGTGTAGCATGACCGCGCAATTGTCATTCAAATTGCGACAGCGCTGAAAGCTGAAAATTGGCTTGGGCAGGAAGTGCCTGGTATTGAAGTGGTTAATATTATTGCTATCACAAGCGGTTAACAAACCCACATGTGATAG
The DNA here is from genome assembly GCA_037952925.1 of Lithobates clamitans. Taxonomy (NCBI): domain Eukaryota; kingdom Metazoa; phylum Chordata; class Amphibia; order Anura; family Ranidae; genus Lithobates; species Lithobates clamitans. The sequence continues at coordinate 4,412,975 of JBBGZY010000501.1, read as the reverse complement.
AATTGGGCAGAGACAGGTCCTCTGCCCTCCAAAGCAACTAAACAAGCAGAGATCTGACAGCTCTGACAGGAAATGACAACTCTGAAACCAGAAGTGATGCAATCATTATTGCTTCTGGCTTCATTCATGGCGGAGAGATCGAGGAATGGATGCCATCCTTCTTTGCCATCCTGAAGCCCTCCAATGTGATTCTAAACTCCCAGGAAAAACAGGAGAGTCTGTTGTCCACAAAGAAGGGGGGGCTTGCAGGGGTTGGGACCGGACAGTGAAAGTCGCACTCACTTTACAGCCAGGAGCTGGCTGAAGAAAACAAGCACAAGCTTGAGGCCGCTACTGCAGCCATGGGCTTCAATTAAACATTTCAGTCTCTGGACGTATTACGCACATCCAAAGAGCTGCAGTGATTAACAATGCATGTGTCTTCCAGCAAAGATTTATAGATTTTTAATTAAGAAAGACACTGTTTTAATCAGAAGATAGAAGTTGTTTTTTCACATTTTTGTGGTGTTATTTTTTTTTGTGTTTTGTATTTTTTATGGGTCACATATTCATGGTTGTACTATCATTTGGGAAATATTATTCATATAATTACACTTATCAGCTTCCTAATGAGTTGGGAAGACTGAAATTCTCTTTATATATTTGTTTATATTTATGTATTGCTGCAGGATTTCCTTATTTCTACACTTTTTTGGGATTCATCAATCATATTTATAGATATATGCTTCCCAATTGGCTGGTATATCAATTACTAAACAGTTGACATATATCACTTACCTATAGCACGCCCTGTATTCAATTTTTAACTCACCAGGAGAAATAGACTGTTCATTCTCCCAGTCGGGTATCAGCGATAAAAACCTGAACATTTATTTTAATTTTATATTATATGGTATCACTTATTTCATGATATTACACATTGGATAAAAAATATTACACTGACTGTTACATTATCATGTGATATTGTTGTTATAAAGTGTCTGTAAAAATGCTTACTGTTATTTGTTTTGTCTTTATGATGCCAACTTGCACTGTTTTTAATTACTTGTTCTTGATGCTGCTAATGAGTGTGATCATTTATTTCACTCGTCCAGGGGGTTTATTTTTCTGGCATTCTATCACTTGCTCTTAATGATGAGTAGATAGATGCTTGTAGCCTGAAAGGGATCAGATTAGTAACTTTGTCTTAATTATGCGATGGTCACCCAATGCTATGTGATTATGCCAACAAATTTACTCAGTGCTGTTTATTCAAATTCACATACAACAAAAGATTGTTTGCTTGACTTTGGGCTTAAAGCAGTTTTAACCATTTTTTTCTGATTGCAAAGAAGAATGCAATATACAGTATCTCACAAAAGTGAGTACACTGCTCACATTTTTGTAAATATTTTATTATATCTTTTCATGTGACAACACTGAAGAAATGACACTTTGCTACAATGTAAAGTAGTGAGTGTACAGCTTGTATAACAGTGTAAATTCGCTGTCCCCTCAAAGTAACTCAACAGTCAACACACAGCCAATTAATGTCTAAACCGCTGGCAACAAAAGTGAGTACACCCCTAAGTGAAAATGTCCAAATTGGGCCCAAAGTGTCAATATTTTGTGTGGCCACCATTATTTTCCAGCACTGCCTTAACGCTCTTGGGCACGGAGTTCACCAAAGCTTTACAGGTTGCCACTGGAGTCCTCTTCCACTCCTCCATGATGGCATCATGGAATTAGTGGATGTTAGAGACCTTGCGCTCCTCCACCTTCCATTTGAGTATGCCCCACAGATGCTCAATAGGTTTTAGGTCTGGAGACATACTTGGCCAGTCCATCACCTTTACCCTCAGCTTCTTTAGCAAGGCAGTGGTCATCTTGGAGGTGTGTTTGGGGTCGTTATCATATTGGAATACTGCCCAGGGGTCCAGTCTCTGAAGGGAGGGGATCATGCTCTGCCTCGGTATGTCACAGTATATGTTGGCATTCATGGTTCCCTCAATGAACTGTAGATCCCCAGACTATGACACTCCCACCACCATGCTTGACTGTAGGCAAGACACACTTGTCTTTGTACTCCTTACCTGGTTGCCGCCACACACGCTTGACACCATCTGAACCAAATACGTTTATCTTGGTCTCATCAGACCACAGGACATAGTTCCAGTAATCCATGTCTTTAGTCTGCTTGTCTTCAGCAAACTGTTTGCGGGCTTTCTTGTGCATCATCTTTAGAATAGGCTTCCGTCTGGGATGACAGCCATGCAGACCAATTTGTGGGGCGTATGGTTTAAGCACTGACAGGCTGACCCTCCACCCCTTCAACCTCTGCAGCAATGCTGGCAGCACTCATACATCTATTTCCCAAAGACAACCTCTGGATATGATGTTGAGCACGTGAACTCAACTTCTTTGGTCAGCCATTGGCGAGGCCTGTTCTGAGTGGAACCTGTCCTGTTAAACTGCTGTATGGTCTTGGCCACAGTGCTGCAGCTCAGTTTCAGGGTCTTGGCAATCTTCTTATAGCCTAGGCCATCTTTATGTAGAGCAACAATTCTTTTTTTCAGATCCTCAGAGAGTTCTTTGCCATGAGGTGTCATGTTGAACTTCCAGTGACCAGTATGAGAGAGTGAGAGCGATAACACCAAATTTAACACACCTTCTCCCCATTCACACCTGAGACCTTGGCTAATTGGGCCCAATTTGGACATTTTCACTTAGGAGTGTACTCACCTTTGTTACCAGCGGTTTAGACATTAATGGCTGTGTGTTATTTTGAGTGGAAAGCAAATTTACACTGTTATACAAGCTGTACACTCACTAATAGGGGATGAGCTTCGAGTTCGAGTCAAACGTACGTTCCACTCGAACACCGGCTGTTCGCCGAACAGCGGGATTTTATGGGTTGTTCGCAGCAAATTTGAGCGCCCCACAATGCACTGCAAGACCGTAGTGCATTGCTGTATGATAATTGGCCAAAGCATACACCTGACCTGCATGCTTTGGCCAATCACAGCACGCTCCTCAGCGAGAGCCATAATTGGCCAAAAGCAGGGTGCCTTTGGCCAATCTTGGCTCAGGGGGACTAAGTACATGCCCCACAATATATAAGGCTGCTTACAGAGCAAGAGAGCAGACGCTCACAAGCCACTAAAGACACTAAAAGAGGGCAAGCAGCCTCTGAAATAATATTTAACAGCATGGACTATTCCTACACCCAACAAGAGTAACTGTGAGGGGTTACAGTGTTCGGGCACCACCAACACCTAAGGCCCAATGTATCTGCCCCTGTTTAACAGGGGCATGTAATTAAAATTTTTGAAATAATATTTAACGGCAGGGACCGTTCCTGCACCCAACAAGAGTAACTGTGAGGGGTTACCGTGTTCTCCCACCACCAACACCTACGGCTCATTTTTTCAGCAGAGTATATAGTGTAGTCCGTATAGTATATATACTGCAGTTCAGAGTATATAGTGCACTCAGTGTAGTATATATAATACAGTGCAGGGTATATAGCGCAGTGTACAATATATAATATAGTGTATTGAAGTGGTTAAGCGAAACCCTTTGCCAGAATTAAGAAAAAAACGGCATGGGTTCCCCTCATCCATACTAGGCCCTTTAGGTCTGGTATGGATTTGGGTGGGGACCCCCACGCCATTTTAAAAAAACAATTTGGCATTGAGTTCACCTTAATATCCATACAAGACCTGAAGGGTCTGGTATGGACTGGGGGGGAAACCCACATTGTTTTTTTAAATGATTTTATTATGTATATTGTATATAGTACCTTTGTAAATATGGGGAAAATGCGCTACTTTACATGCAGACTAAGGGGACCCCCCAGGCACGATATATAAAGAGATATTTCATTTTTATTGTTTCATTTCAAGTATTTTTAACCTCCCTGGTGGTTTTCCCGAGTGTGGCTCGGGGTTAAAATTCAGGACCATTAGCGGTAACCCCGAGCCACACTCGGGATTACATCGCAGGATCCTGGTACCTCCTTACTTACCTTGTCCCCGGGATCCTGCGATGTCCCCCGCTGTGTCTGCGGGCTCCGTCCTCCTCTGAAGCCTCTCCATGCCAAGCTCCGTTCCCTGCGAGCGGCTCGACGCACGGGGGCGGAGCCTGGCGGCAAATTCAAAAAAAGTGTAAAATCATAACACATACAGTACTGTAATCTTACAGATTACAGTACTGTATGAAATGATTTCACATCCCCTTTGTCCCCAGTGCTTTGGCCCATGCCCTGCATGCAGTTTTATATTGCATATACTGTTCTTTCTGCCTGGAAACTGGAGATAAATAATAAATTGTGTCAACATTCACTTTAAAGATAGTGTACTTTAAAGACTTGTTCACACTATATGACCTGTGTTTTTCTTCACAGAACAACACAAGTCACCGCTAGGACAGATAGAAAACAAGGGTTTTCTATGTGCCCCATTTACATTACAACACAGTGGTGATAGAGACATGATGGTTTTTTCCAGAGCACCCAGGATGGTATTGCGGGTCACAACACTGCAGCGTATTGCACCAGAATACTGTTTGGAGACTTGAATTAAGTGTACATTTGTACACTCTAATAAAGGTTCAGGAAAATGTAAACCACATCCCACTTTGCATTAACCCCTCACCGCCAAGCAAAACGGACACCAACCCACATGCTAAAACAGAGTGTTTTTGCATGCTGGTAGTGTGAGTGGGCCCTAAAACAAACTGCAGATATGTATTGTAGTGCAGGTAATAATCTAAATAAATTTGGTAGTTGGTAGTAGCAATAAATAAAGAGTTAATGTAAGTATAACTTAGCCTACAGGGGGAGTAATGCCGCGTACACACGAGCGGACTTTTCAGCATCAAGAACCGGGGGACTTTCGCCGGAGTTACCACGGACTTTCGAACGACCGGACTTGCACACACACGAACGGACTAAAGTCTGTTCGAAAGTCCGTTGGTTTGAACGTGATGACGTATGAAGGGACTAGAATAAGGAAGTTCATAGCCAGTAGCCAATAGCTGCCCTTGCATCCTTTTTTGTCCGTCGGACTAGTATACAGACAAACAGATTTTTCGACCGGACTCGAGTCCTGTGGAAAGATTTGAAACATGTTCTAAATCTAAAGTTCGTCTGCTTTTTCGACAGCAAAGGTCCGATGAAGCCCACACATGATCAATTTGTCCGGCAGATTCGTTACGATGGACCTTTGCTGTCGAAAAGTCCGCTTGTGTGTACATGGCATAAGCCTACACAGCTCCTCACAACATTGGATTGATGAAACGCATAGGGTAGCATCTAGGCCAGGGTTTCTCAACTAGGGTCCCTCCAGAGGTTGCTAGGGGGTCCCTAGGCAACTAGCAATTCCTACCTCTCAGTTCCCACAAGCACCAATGATCTTTTTTAGCTATCTATAAGGGGTTAATTCTTTTTAATGATCACAATTGTAAGAGGCATTCTTCCCAATGACCATCGCACTATGGATCATGAGTTGTAGAGATAGTAATTCTAAGCAGGGTTTCCCTGCGACCGGAAAGTTATTTCAAGGGTTCCTCTAATTGAAAAGGTTGAGAAAGGCTGCTCTAGGCTCATGACATCACTCCACACAGGACGTTCAGTTGGCACTGAGCAGGCACAGCCAATGGATCTGGCATCAACACATTATATGCTTTCATTTTTACTGCCTGTTTTTTTAGATAAAACTGTATTATGCTTTGGAAAATTTGTCTCCTCTTGTCCTAGTGTCGGGCTGATAACTGCGTACGGTGGCCGCATTTTCGGTGTTGTACAAAGCACTAATGACCCATTTTAATATAGCTGTCTAAATATCTGGGGAATTGCATGGATAAGGTGGTGGAGGATACACAGTGGATATTGAGACTTGCATTTAGGGAAGTGTGCAATTGCACTGAATTTTCTTTTTTGCTGAACAGACTATTGGTGTACACAGATTTTTGCAAGTGCGACAGGAGTGGTGCACATTATATGAAGAATTTTATTAGGCACTGCACTTCATATTTAGGAGATATGGTACACATTTAAATAATGAGACCCTCATGGTTCGATGCACTTTAAATCCACTTTCGCATACAACGGGAGCTTTGTGGTTGGATGCACTTTAAATGTATTTTTGCACTAAGGAATGTTCTATTTCCTATAAGCTCAGTTTCATATGTTATATATAATATTATTTTGAGGAAGCACTGTATAGAACACAGGTGGTAAACACCATGAAAGTCTTGAAGCTACTGAAATTAATTTATTGCATATATAAAGATAATACAATTGAGAAGTCACACTGAGGACTATGTAACGTTATTCACAAACACTTGTAAGTCCATATATACATTCAAAAAACACAACTAGATATTCATTTAATATTCCTGCTTTCTTTATGTAGTCAGCTTGGTATGCAACTTTGGATAAAGAGACGAGTTATACATTTCACTGAACTACTTGGCTGATCGTACTTACCAGCAGTATAGCAAAAATAATGTTGAATAATAGCAGAATTATGTAATATAATGATGAGGCAAGAGAAACGCCTGTCTGGGTCATAGTGTATTTGGAATTTATCAATAGAAGGAATGCACAATAAATTACATGTAAGAATGGTTCTAGATATCTAAATACCAGTAGATTGTAAAATCCGGTTTATCAGCCTGAGCATAGACCGGCTGGAACTTTGGTTTATACTATCCAGATGCTTGGCATCTTAGCCAGAGTTTTTGTGCGGGGACAGAAAAATCTGTCACTAAAATAAATAGGAATAGCAGCAATAAGTATTCCCCAATAGTACCACTAGCCAGGTAACCAAAGCAAAGTACATATTTTGAAATCAAAAATTTAAATAAAAAGCTGTAGTCAGGTAGATAGTGTTGGCACAGGTCAGGGCACATAGTATTTAGGCGGACTTGTAACAGAGCAGGTAAAACAATCGCCAGCACAGAAACCAGCTAGTCAGCACTAAAAACCTAGCTGTAAACTGTTTATAGAGTAAACACTCTACATAGCGGATTGAAAACAGAGGTTTTTGTTATGATGCCAAGGAGGTTGCACAACCGAGATATTGGCAGATTAGAGTCAGGTGAGCATAAGATTGGTGTGGGTTCTAACGGTGGTAGGCATTTATTAAAATAAAGGAACCTTTTTATTAAAATGGTTTTAAACCCTTACATATACCCTCTGAAATGGCTAGCCTCAGATGATCTGCAGCCTTCTTTTTTTTACAGCCATTCAAATTACACATATTAAAGGCTATTTCACAGCTTCCAGTAGACAGGGGGCAGGGATCTGATGTCACACATTGCACAGCACAGAGCTGTGTGTAATCTGAGACCTGAGTAAAGGGAAAGGACATATTCCCTGTAAATCATGCACAGCGGAGGCTGTCAATCGCCTGTTGCGTGCTAGAAGGAGGTCAGGCCGTCTCCCAGGATTTCTTGGCGTCCACTTAAACTGTTAGAAGTGATTCATGCAGATAGAAGAGGAAAGAGAGAGGAGAAAAGATTTACACTGGGTGCTTTGGATTGAGGCAGGTACACACTATAGAATGCTTAGTTCATTTTTAATTTCACTGGTTTACTACTGCTTTAGAGAAAGCAGTTAAACTTTAACAGACACTCAACCTTTTACGCAAAATTTGAATTCGATAGAACTTTTGTCATATCACTTTATACTTGGATTCACTTTACCTGGTTTTAACTAGGGGTTCAGTGAGTGGGGTGAAGACGAGAGGGATGGAGAGGGATTGCTTCCACTGCCCATAAAGATGTAAGACATTTTTATCTCCCACTAATCAACAGTGCCGGGGCATCTCCTTCCCACTTCCCACTCAATTTAAAAGCCATTATTCTGTCCACTGCACTCTGCAAGCCTTGCTGTATGTTACATAGTGTTGACTCCCATACTCTCCACACTATGTTGTATGTCAATTACCCCTGTGCTGTTCGTTACATATTCCACAGCTGCTTTATCAGACCAGAAAAGTGAAAATCCCTCCTCTCAAGAAAATTCCAGCACTGATTTGCACGTCCGACCACCATCATTCAGGTTCCGGTTTCCCATTGATTAACGCACAAAATAATCGAGTGAGTGGCAATCCTGTCTGAGGTGGTGATGTAAGACCCTCTGAACTGCTTCCATAATCAATACTTGGATTATACATGCTTTGTTAACTCAGTACCATGGTATCTGAGTCCATATTTTCCGGTAAGCGCAATACCCGTCTTTGGTGGTGGATATTCACATACAGGTGTTATATATGGACTGTCACTATTGCCATCTATAATCACTTCAACTAAACTGGAACTTCTCTACTTTGGACTTTTTTATATATGTATATTTATTGAAATTCTTTTCTTTTTAATGCTATTATTTCACATTTTTGCACTATATTGGTACATAGGATATATGTTTCTGTGAGAATGACAAGTGGGAAGTTAATAGGTTAATATAAAAGATTTTTGATTGGTCTATTTTAAAGTATTTATTTAAATATAAATGGTTCTCAGCTCGTGCTGGGGGGTATATAAGTATGTTGATTGCATCTAAAACTGTCAGACGACGTGGAGAAACAGAAGAAGATCGTTTGATTTGGATTGCAGTCTGTTCGTTTCTGGACAAGATGAAATCTATGCTGCGACAACTGATGGAACGGGTCGGTTTGGAAGGCAGAATGATGCGAAGAATGTATGCGTCAGTGTTTATCGTTGCCTGTGGGTTCCCAGGCTTCTGTCCCTGAAACCGAGGCTTTTACAGCTGTTCCTGTGACGGAGGATGTTCGGCCTGAAGCTTTGTTCCGCCACCCTGGACTGATTCCTCCTTCGGGTCAAGCTTCCGTGACTAATCGTGTTACGCACCCACCTCCTCTGCCTATCATTCAAGAGGCTTCGAGATGCAGTCGGAAACTATCGCCAAGGCTGAATTAGGGCGCATGCGCAGAAGTGCGGTCTGACCTTTTGGCGTTCTACTAAATGGCCTCGCAGGTTCGAATCCCGGTCACCGCCTAGAGTTTTAAAGAAGATGACAGAGCAGGTGAGGATTCCTAGGAGTTCTGCTCCTATGAGACATAATTTAAAAAACAAAAAACCTGATTCTGCAGTGAGTGTTGCTCCAAGGGGGGAAGTTATTATTACACCTGTGGAGCCTCCTGTATTATCTGAACATTTGATTGAAGAGACTGTAACTGGTGTTACTGATGTTGATGCTGTTACCATGGAAACACAAGCTCTGCCTATTCGTGCAGTGGTGTTAACTGACCATTCGATGCAGGCGGTCCCTTCAACTAGTACAGCTGCGTCAGGTGAGTCTGCTGACATTGCTATATTGTGTGACTTAGCAAAACAATTTTCTACGATTGTGGAAAAATTGAAATCGCCTATTATTGATGTTAGAAATGTTGCGTCAGCGTGGAGAGTTGAGTCTGCTAATTCCACGCTGACTCGGTCTACAGATTCTATTAATCTTACATCTAATTGTCTTGTTTCTTCTGTGTCTGTGTCGTCTGTAAATGTTGCTTCTGCACAAGTTCCCTAAGGTTGTTTGAAAGAAGCATTGTCATGCGAGATTTCGCCTTTGGGTTTTCATCTTAGTTCTGCTTTGAAGGAGTGCTTTCTTAAAAGCAATGACTCCCGTGATCTTAGAAAACATGCTGCTGTGGCTTATTCGTTACCCAAATCAAGTGTCAGCAGCATTTCTAACTGAGGGTTTTTTGGAAGGTTTTCCATTGCCTTCGTTTTCTGGTTTTGGTTGCTCAGTTTATGATAATTTATCTTCTGTTGATATTTACAAAGATGTGGTTTCTGATAAACTCTGTAAAGAAATTTCTGCAGGACGAATGGTGGGCCCTTTTTTGGAGCCACCGTTTGTTAATTTTTCGTATTTCGCCCTTGAGAATTGTTCCTAAGAAGGAAGTAAATTCTTTTCGACCAATTCACAATTTATCATACCCAGATGGTATTTATTTGAATGATTAAATAGATCCTGAATTTTGTTCGGTGTCTTATTCTTCATTTGATGATGCATTGGAAATTGTTAGGAGAGTGGGCGGTTCTCCTCTTTTGGCTAAAGCTGATGTGAAATCAGCCTTTCGATTATTGCTGATTCATCCATCGGCCTTTAATTCATTGGGTATTTATTTTCAGGGGAAATATTATTTCGACAAGTGCCTACCAATGGGTTGTTTATTGTCCTGCAGATATTTTAAAATGTTTTCAACCTTTTTGGAGTGGGTGGTAAGTTCTCAGTCTGGTTCTGTTAACATGCTTCATTATTTGGATGATTTTTTTGTTGTTGTTAAGGATGACTCGATGGAATGTTTATATTTATTTACTGAGTTCAAAATCATTTGCGAACGGTTTGGTGTTCCGTTGGCTCCTGAAAAATTGGTGCCACCTATGCATTGTTTAGAATTTTTGGGTGTCACTATAAACACTATACGGATGATTTTGGTTGCTCAGTTTATGATAATTTATCTTCTGTTGATATTTACGAAGATGTGTTTTCTGATAAACTCTGTAAAGAAATTTCTGCAGGACGAATGGCGGGCCCTTTCTCGGAGCCGCCGTTTGTTAATGTTTCATATTTCGGCCTTGGGAATTGTTCCTAAGAAGGAAGTAAATTCTTTTCAACCAATTCACAATTTATCATACCCAGATGGTATTTCTTTGAATGATGAAATAGATCCTGAATTTTGTTCGGTGTCTTATTCTTCATTTGATGATGCATTGAAAATTGTTAGGAGAGTGGGCGGTTCTCCTCTTTTGGCTAAAGCTGATGTGAAATCAGCCTTTCGATTATTGCCGATTCATCCATCGGCCTTTAATTCATTGGGTATTTATTTTCAGGGGAAATATTATTTTGACAAGTGCCTACCAATGTTTATTGTCCTGCAGATATTTTAAAATGTTTTCAACCTTTTTGGAGTGGGTGGTAAGTTCGCAGTCTGGTTCTGTTAACATGCTTCATTATTTGGATGATTTTTTTTTTGTTGTTGTTAAGGATGACTCGATGGAATGTTTATATTTATTTACTGAGTTCAAAATCATTTGCGAACGGTTTGGTGTTCCGTTGGCTCCTGAAAAATTGGTGCCGATTCATCCATCGGCCTTTAATTCATTGGGTATTTATTTTCAGGGGAAATATTATTTTGACCAGTGCCTACCAATGGGCTGTTCATTGTCCTGCAGATATTTCAGTTGGTCAGTTCGCAGTTTGGTTCTGTTAACATGCTTCATTATTTGGATGATTGTTTGTTTGTTGTTAAGGATGACTCGATGAAACGTTTATATTTATTTATTGAGTTCAAAATCATCTGCGAACGGTTTGGTGTTCTGTTGGCTCCTGAAAAATTGGTGCCACCTAGGCATTGTTTAGAATTTTTGGGTGTCACTATAGACACTATACGGATGGAATTTCGTCTCCCTATGGTAAAAGTGAAGAAAATTAGTTTTTTATTGGATTTTTTTCTCTTCAGGACTAAAGTTCGTTTGAAAACGTTACAATGTTTATTGGGCCTTTAGGCTTTTACGTCTCGGGTTATTCCTATGGGTAGGGTTTTTTCTAAAAGATTGTATCGGGCTATTGCTGGAGTTCATTCTCCGTGGCATTTTGTTTGCTTGACGGTGTCTATTAAAGAAGATTTGTTTATTTGGAAACATTTTTTAGCTTTGTTTAATGGTCGTTCTGTGTGGCAGGCCCCCTTTTGTTTGGCTAATGCTTTAAATTTATTTACTGATGCTTTGGGTGTGATAGGTTATGGTGCATACTGGCAGGGACGTTGGTCTGCAGATACTTGGCCAGAGGTTTGGCATGTTAAAGGTTTACCGAAGATAGTAGTTTTATTGGAGTTGTTCCCTGTGGTAGTGGCTTTGAAATTATGGGGTGAGGCTTTTCGGAATCGTCGCATTTTGCTTCATTCGGACAATAAAGGCGTTGTGTACGCTATTAATTGTTTGTCTTTAAAGTCTTTACCTGTGATTGCTTTGTTACGTCACTTAGTTTTTCAATGTTTAACGCTGAATGTATGGTTGAAAGATAAGTATGTCCCTGGTAATTTCAACACTGTGGCTGATGCTTTATCACGTTTACAGTTGGATCGGTTTCATGCCCTGGTGCCGGAAGCAGACATGGATTGTGCCCCATGCCCGGATTTCTTATGGAACTTGATCTAGCGTTTATAAGTTCGGCTGTTCGTAATTCTATCGCTGCACGCACGTGGGAGAGTTATGAAGCCACGTGGTCTCTGTGGTTTAGTTTTTTGAGACAGTCTAATAGTTTATCTGCGGAATTTTCGGAGAGTTTAGTTTTGGCATTTTTGAATTTTTTATTGTCTCAAAATTCCTCTTGTTCTCATATTCGTAAAACGTTATGTGGTGTTTCTTTTTTTCTGAAGTTAAGGGGTTTTCATTCTCGTCAGAGTTTTTTTTCGGTTCAACAAGAGTTAAAAGGTTATCAAAAAAGTAATTTTGTGCCCGATCGTAGCCTGCCTATTACTTCTGCTCTTTTGGGCCGTCTGTGTTTAGCTACTGAATTGATTTGTTTTTCTGATTACGAATCCATTTTGTTCAAAGCTGCATTTACCCTTTGTTTTTTTGGAGCGTTCAGGGTGTCGGAGTTAGTGCCTCGTACTGTTGAGGTTACAACAGGCTTATTACTAGAGGATTTATTAATAGGTCCTGATTTTGTACGTATTTTACTTAGGTGCAGCAAGACGGATCAAATGGGTAGAGGTCGTTGGGTTACAGTGGGTAGAATTGATAATCCTCTTATATGTGCTGTTTCCCTGCTTAGACAATTTTTGTCGATTCGGAAAAGTTCTTCTGGGCATTTATTTTTAAACCTTTCCTCTTTGCCTTTAACTGTATTTCAGTTTAATTCTGTACTGAAAAAATGTTTGCATTTTCTGCAGCTTGGCCACCTTCGTATTTCATCGCACTCGTTTAGAATCGGTGCTGCTACGGAGGCGGCCGAGTTGAGTTTGTCTAGTGATGAAATAAAAAATTTAGGTGGGTGGAAGTCAGATTGTTATCTATGCTATGTACGCCCTAATGTTTCATTTTTAAATTTACAGGTGTCAAGTTCAGTGTTTGGGTTATTGGACATTCATATGTGTTTTGGTCTCACCATCGTGCTTTCAGAAGGATTTACGGCTCTAATTTGGGTCTTCCTTTATCGGACTTTCGAATTTGGTGGTATGGCAAAAAGGGATGAAATGGTCTAACTTAAGGGAGACTTTGTCATTATATATTTCTTGGCCTTCTCCTGACATCATTGTTTTGCATCTGGCGGGCAATGATGCTGGTCATTGCAAAACCTTTGACCTTATTTCACAGATTAAAATGGATTTTTTGTGCATTCATTCTGTTTTTCCGGAAGCAATCTTGGTTTATTGGCTGGCTTCCACAGAGCTTAAATTTTTCGAAAAAGTGTGAAAGAGGATTACTAGGACTATAGCCAAATTTATGAATTCCTTGAATGGCCTGTCTTTTAGACATGTTGATCTAAAAGGAGGCATTTCAGGATTTTATCGCTCGGATGGTACTCATTTGTCTGATATCGCTTTAGACATTTTTAATTTAGACTTGCAGACTTGTATTGAATTGGCCACTCTGAAGGTGGGGAGGTACCAGGATCCTAGGTGATCCTGGCGTATGGATGATATTTGATGATATTTATTTTAACCTAAGCTTTGATAGCTAGGTTATTAGTATTATTTATTATTATTTTTTATTAATATGAATAGTAATGTTGAATAAAATTGAGTTTTTATATATGATATATATTCAAGGATATATGTTTTTTAATATTAAGCCTATAATAAAACTGCGGCCTTATTTAATCCAAGTCTGTTGTTTAGAGTGTTTTATTTTATATATTAATTTATACAAAGTCCTTACTACGGTAACATATCACTGTTATTTCACATATTGTTTTTCAAGCGCTGCACTTTTTGTATATAATATTTGTCCACAATGGTTTGTTTATTGTAGTGCTGGCAGCTACATAGTGTATTTTGGCATTCATTTAGCATGGTATTTCTTACTATACAATTACATACTCCTGACCAAGGTGTTTTTTATCTCAACAGCTGCTAGTTGCTAAGTAGATCCTGACTGTTTAAATGACCTCCATCTTTAAGGTAGGCTCTGACAAAATATTAGCTGTCCACATTCTGTTTACAGAAAAGCATATGTAATGCCAAAGTTTCATTTAAAAAAGGATCCCTTGTGCTGAGGCTTATTTGTGTGAGTGGGGCTGTCACTTGTGGTGCAGTAATTATGGAGAATAGAATGCCTATGGCATATGTGTACAGTGTATACTGCAAGTAGGTTCAGACTATGTTTTACCATTCTCCTTTAATGTTCACCCAATGTTTAGTGCAATTTAATCACCCACTTTTCACTATGGCATGATCAAATGTTATCCCCCAAGGTGTCCCTCATTCTCATGGTCTAAAATTGAGAGGTATGGTTGTTGTCAGCGATTCGTGAAGAGAAAGCGAGTCTAGCCATGCATCAACTTCCCTATTTGTTCTGGATTGAGTAGCAGAATAAAGACTGATAAAAAGTGGTAAAGAGTTGTTTGACTTCTTTGGGGTTAGAGGTTAGAATTCCTCTGTTATTGTGTGGTTGATGGGCAACACTGAACAATATTGTTAAGTATGCAAGCAAACATGATCCACATGCTACTGGCTAAAAAATAACCTTCTACTTTGATCCAAGGTATTACCTTGTCCTCTCTTTCAATCATTAGGGTATCAAGGACTCCTTTTCTCCTCTTATATTGTTGTAGATCAGAGAGCACTAAGGTAAAACAGTGTAGCTTCTCCAATTAAACTATTTCCTGTGATAAGAAAAAAGTTTTCTATGAATGTGAGTTATAGACCTCGGATTGTATGTTCCTTGAGGGTAGGGACTGATGTGAATGTACAATATATATGTAATGCACTGTGTAAATTGACGGTGCTATATAAGTACCTATAATAAATAAATAGTCCATAGTTAAGATGTTGTTACAAAATCGAATAGCTATGACTAAAGCTGCATAGCTGACATGCTTTAGCTTTTATACCACCATCTCAACCTTTTAACAATAAACTGGTGTTTGTTACTTTTGTATATGTACCGTATATACTCGAGTATAAGCCGAGTTTTTCAGCCCATTTTTTAGGCTGAAAAACCCTGCCTCAGCTTATACTCGAGTGAATGTCAAGTTAAGAAAAAAATGTCCTGCAATGGAGAAGAAAAAGGGGCGGGGCTGTCACGCTGGGGGCCGCTCATGAATTGGCCTGGCGCCCCTGTCAGTTTCCCCTCCCTCCCATGTTGTGTGTCCAGCCGCATAACGATGTCACGCCTCCTAGCCTCTTGTGATAGACGGCACAGTGATCCAATGCTAGGAATCATTTTGCCGCGTGTCATAGGAGGCGGGACATCGTTACCACGACTGCACGGCGATACAGATCTGACACAGCGGGACATCTTGACATCTACCAGAAACTGGTAAGGCTGTATATGATGGGCACTGATGCGCACTGGCAGGCTGTATTTCATGGGCACTGATGTGCACTGGCAGGCTGTATTTCATGGGCACTGATGGGCACTGGCAGGCTGTATTTCATGGGCACTAATGCGCACTGGCAGATTGTATTTCATGGGCACTGATGCGCACTGGCAGGCTGTATTTCATGGGCACTGATGCGCACTGGCAGGCTGTATCTCATGGGCACTGGCAGGCGGTATTTCATGGGCACTGATGGGCACTGGCAGGCTGTATTTTATGGGCACTGATGTGCACTGGCAGGCTGTATTTCATGTGCACTGATGCGCACTGACAGGCAGTATTTCATGGGCACTGACAGGCTGTATTTCATGGGCACTGATGCGCACTGGCAGACTGTATTTCATGGGCACTGATGGGCACTGGCAGGCTATATTTCATGGGCACTGATGCACACCGGCAGGCTGCATTTCATGGACACTAATGCGCACTGGCAGGTTGTATTTCATGGGCACTGGCAGGCTGTATTTCATGGGCACTGATGGGCACTGGCAGGCTGTATTTTATGGGCACTGATGTACACTGGCAGACTGTATTTCATGGGCACTGATGCGGACGGGCAGGCTGTATTTCATGGGCGGCACTGATGCGCACTGACAGGCTGTATTTCATGGGCACTGATGCCCACTGACAGGCTGTATTTCATGGGCACTGATGTGCACTGGCAGGCTGTATTTCATGGGCACTGGCAGGCTGTATTTTATGGGCACTGATGGGCGCTGGCAGGCTGTATTTCATGGGCACTGGCAGGTTGTATTTTATGGGCACTGATAGGCACATATGATGGGCAATTTACCGGTAGCTGCTGCATTTCCCACCCTAGGCTTACACTCGAGTAAATAAGTTTTTCCATTTTTTTTGTGGTAAAATTAGGTGCCTCAGCTTATATTCGGGTTGGCCTATACACGAGTATATACGGTATGTCTTCTGTGTATTTAGCAGTTTTCCTGGAGTTAATTTCTACAATTTATAGCTATTAGCAACCTTTGTACTAGTAGACACAGCAGCATGCCTTACTTGAGACTTAAAGTGGTTGTAAACCCTTACAAACCACTTTTCACTATAGGTAAGCCTATAATAAGGCTTACCTGTAGCTACCATGGATATCTCCTAAACCTGCATGGTCGCCAGGCAGAGCAGTGTGCCGGGACCACTGCGAGGGCTTTGATCTAAGGTGAATATCTCATAATGAGCTAGTATTTTTTTTTTGTGGGTTTACAACCACTTTTAAGTAAATAAGGGATGTGAGCGTATTCGGTTTCTAAGTATCACATATTTACCATATAGGTTTTTCTTTACAATTCATACACTTTTGCTTGACTCTACACTCAAGGCCTTTAATGACTTGAAGTTAGGATTTAACTTTATTCTCTTGGTGATGGTATCAATGTTAATATTTATTAGGAACCTCAGTATGGTGCTCTAAGGCATATGATACTTACTTAGTCTAAGTTGCTAGAATCTCTGCATGATATTAACAATGTGATGAACCCCATGTACCACTCTATTGACTGAAATATAGTTAGCAAATTGGGCCCCTTGCACTTGGCATTTGTCTATCTTTTTAACAAAATGTATGTCCTTTTTTCCCACTAATACAGCTTTCTTTTGGTGGTATTTGATCACCTCTGCGGTTTTTATTTTTTACGCTATAAACAAGAAAAGCGATAATATTGAAAAAAAAAACAATATTTTTCACATTTTGCTGTAATAAATATCCAAAAAAAACTTAATTTCTTCATCACTTTAGTCCAATATGTATTCTTCTACATATTTTTGTAAAAAAAACCCACAATAAGCGTATATTGATTGGTTTGCACAAAAGTTATAGCGTCTACAAAATAGGGGCTACATTTTTCGGCAATTGTATTTTTAATTGTTTTTTACGATTTTTAGCAGGACTGCGACATTGCAGCAGACAGATCGGACATGTTTGACACTTTTTTGGGACCAGTGACATTTATACAACGATAAATAGCCACTGATTACTGTATAAATGTCACTGGCAAGGAAAGGGGTTAATACTAGGGGGCGATCAAGGGGTTAAGTGTTCCCTAGGGAGGTGTTTCTAAATGTGGGGGCAGTGTAGTGACAGAGAGCAGAGATAGATCGTTGTTCCTGATCACTAGGAGCAGCAGATCTCTCTCTACTTCCCTGACAGAATGGGGATCTGTCTGTTTACACTGACAGATTCCTGTTCTGTCTCTTTCAGGAACGAACGCGGGTCGTCAGCTGACATCACAGTTAATGCAAGGTTAATGCTATATTGGTACATGGGGGAGCTGGAATTATATATATAAGCTTTGACAAAAAAACCTGGAAGCAGGTTTCTATGCAGAGCTGAACCAGATTTTGCACTCTTCAGTTTTAGTAAATCAACCCCTGTGCTCTTTCACATCCAGCGGGCAATGATGTTGGTATACATTGACATTTATTTTAACCACGTGAACCAAATACCTGTACATAGGAAATGCTTTGTGTTGTCCAGACTGATAAACAAACAAGAACTCTTTGGACAGGTTGCAGTATCAGAGTATTTTGAATACAAGCCATAGGTAGAGTGTCACTTCTATCCATACAGTCATTTCACTAATGTATGATAAAACCAGTCCTGCATGCTAGTGGTTTCTATAGATGATTTGGTTCTTCATATCAAAGACAAATGGTAAATCATTACATGTAGTTAACATTTCAAATCTCTTTTTCATTTAAATATTGGAAATATGAGTTGGACTTCGCAGTCAGAAAATTGCTTAATAAACTCATTACAAGCAGTATATTATTTAGACACTGTATCGCTGTGATTGACAGCTGAATAGAATGTTTTAGTGATGGCGTTGCTTCCAATGAATGTGAAACAGAACAAATTAATGTGCTTACCCACTGTTTCATGTGAACTGAAACTCTGCAAGGGAAATCTTGAACTCTGTCTTCAAAATGTACCCCATTTTGCAAGTTCATGGGATGATTGAGTGACACTATAAAATGTTCTGGAATAAAATACATAATGTATGACATATAATTATAGAAACTGTACCATTCACATAGGATGTCAGTCATTTGAATTGAATTCTGCACGTATTGTTTCTTTGAATTACTTCCTTCAATTCAATGCAAGGGCATTCTGAGATAAACATTTAAATAAATCTAAACTATAAATCTATGGTAAAACAATATGTAAGCAAACCATCATAGTGAAAATATATGCAAATTTAAACTTTTCCTATAATTTTAACTTTTCCTATAAATATCAGGCCTGCCTAGACCTGTTCTAAAACCTCCAGATAGTCAACAAAGTACCCTCCCTATAAGATTATAGGGCAAATAGAACGTGCACAAGCGTTAGAAGGGGCTGGGACCAAGATCAACTTCTACAGGAAAGGTCAACACGGGCAAATATACAGTATGACTTCAACTTCCTCATCTCTGGATCTACAGCATCGCAGGTCAGTTTGAGTTGGCTAGGTTTGTGATAAACAATAAACAAATCTTATCGACATAAAAAAAAACCTATTTAAACAAATTAATAGATCGTTATAAATGTAACCCCTAGTTCGTCCAATGAATATAAATCCCTTCAACATATACTGTGTCACAAATAAATAAATATGTTAAAGGGAAAAAAAAGGGCAAAGTACAATAAACAAGCACATTAGTAACATTAAACCCTATTTTTTTATTTATTTTATTCAAGGCGGTCTAGACTAAAGGCCCGTACACATTATCAGAAAATCGTACAAAAAATACCGATTTCGAAGTGATCGTACGATAATCTAATCATTAGAACACAGCTTTTGAGAGACGATCATGACAATTCATGCAAAATTATCTAAAGGCACAAGCACGGAAATTTTTCTCGTTCGATACCAGATCGTACAATTTTGATTTAAACAGTACAGTTGTCGTTCGAAAATACAATACAAATACAATACAATACATTAGATCACTTCCTGAATTTTTATTCTGCTGTACGAGAATTTTTGTAACTTTAGTAAACTTCATTTTTCATATGAGACTAGCATGCAAAAAAAAAAATAAAACAGACAAACATTCGTCTGATAATCTCATTGTGTGTAGCAGGCATTAGGCTAGGTTCCCTCTGTGCATTTTTAGTTTGTTTTCAGAAGCAAAAAAACGCAGGACAAATGATTTACCATGCTTTTATATAGGTCCCATTGACATTTATGCAGTTTCCTTTTTTTGAAAGAGGGGCAGGGACTTTTTTCATGTGGAAATGTGCATTTTTGAGTTCATAGACTTCAATGGAACTGCATAAAAAACGCTTCAAAAACACATATACATACTTTTTTGATGTACATCGAGGTTGTTTAAAGCACCTGCACCCACACAGACATATGTTCTGAATGCACACTATCTGCAGTAAGATGTATGTTCGTCAGGGTGCTTTACGCTGGAGTATAACTGTGTACAATGACATCTTCTAATTCATCTCAATGGGGGCTGTATACCCATGATTACATGCAGTACAGCCCCTGTATGACCATGTGCAGGAAGCTGTCTTCTGTATACTGTGTAAGATGAAAAATTGCAGCACATAACGAGTCTCTGGAAAGACTGGAACAATATTTGTTTGCTGATTATCGATTGGTGAGTTTTTTATAATCTGCGTAGCTCATATTTTGAAAACATTGGAACACACGCAAGCATTAGGAAGATTGATGAGCTTCCAAAAATTTTGTAATTGTGATGGGGTAAAGCACCTCAGTGAGGGACATACACACCAGGCCAGATAAACTATTGCCAGTGTGCTGAATATTTGTGGGATGCGCCAAATAACAGTTTATTTTGAAGGGTTTAAAGTGAAAGATGCAACTAGTGCAGCAATTTAGAAAAATCCCAAGTGCGTCCTTTCACCCAATATGTCCCCCAATCTGTGCCATTAATTATTGGGGCAGAAAATGAGTTTTCAATATTTGGCACAATAATGGTGGGCAGTAGCATGCCAAGACGATGATGGTATGTGATATTTTACACATTCTACTATGTTCCAAAATAATTATATTCACTGCAACATAATAGTTTATTTGATACGCAATGCACCAAAATAAGATGTCACATAAGACAATTTGTATTCTTTAACAACTGACAATCTCATACCACAGTGTATAACAAGCATGCTTTACTGCATATACACACTGATTTTACTGTTGTGGGTTTAGTAACACTTTAAGGGAGAAAAATAATTTCTCAACCTGTTGGTTCGTGTATTTCATGTATTTGTATCAGTAACAAACTGTTCAGTGCATTCAATCTTACAGACGCATAATATGACCTTGTTTTAAACATTCCAATCATTTTCACACTCCCAGAGGTTACTCTAAGTCATTTTTATTGGTAAAGCGTTTCCAGTCCATACAGCACACCAAAGGCGATAACATACTGTGCATTCAAGCAGTATCTGTCCAAAATTCTCATTTTTTAAAATGTGTTCCGTAGTTTTCACTCAGATCTTATGATCAAAATGTCAATCATCTTTTTTACTGCTCACCTCGGCCTCCTGTCACTGTGCCCACTGCATCCTACAGTCTCTGGTCACTGTCCCATCCCACTGCTAAACCCTCTTTTGCATACCTCCCAACATTTTAAGATGGGAATGAAGGACACCTACTTGCAAACGTATGTCGGCATAGGACACACCCCCTGACCCACCCCCTTAAAGGAGAATTAACCCCAAAAAAAGGTTAATTAAATCCACAAGGACTTTTTTTGCCATTCCTATTTCTTTATATTGGCTTTTAACATTTACAAATGCAGCAATTTTGAATTTAGATGAAAGGTTTAGCACTGGGAAACACTTTTTGAAAGATAAAAAGTGCATTTTATATACAACTATATGAATCAGACCAAAATGAGGGGGAAAGAGGGACAGAGGGACATTGCTCCAAATCAGGGACAGTCCCTCGATATCAGGGACAGTTGGGAGCTATGTCTTTTGTCACTGTACTCACTGCACTCTTCAATGTCTTATCACTAACCTTACCTACCCCAATTACACCATTCATTCTCCCTTCACAGGCATTGTTGATAAAGCATGAAGTTGTGTGTAGATGAGAAGACAGGGATCCCCATCCCTATCGGTTGCTTCCTGTTTTCCCAGGTGTCACATCTCAGGGTTGCTTCAGCTACTTTGTAGATTGGATTTCCACTAGCGTTGCACCTGAACCTGTATTGGTGCCGATACTAGGAATTTGCATGAGTACTTACTTGTATTCATGCAAATGCTCCAATACTAAAGCTGATACCTTCGGTTCACATGTATGCAAATTTGGATGAGTTTTGAACTGCACCAATTCGCATGACATGTAAGCCAAAAGGTCTTTCTGTGTAGCCCATTCATATATGTGCGGGCCGGCCCCCAGTGCGATTTGAAAAAGAGTCCTGTGCGATTTCAGTCTGGTTCAGGTGCGATTTCTAATCTCATACACTACAATTCGCATTGGAATCGCACCTAAACCGCTGAAAAAAATTGCACTAGCCAGGGGCTGTGAAATTGCACTGCAAACCGGCCCGCACATATGTGAACCGTTACAGTTCTTCATAATTATAAATAAACTGTAATCATTTTTCATTAGTCTAAAAAAAATGTCACACAACACTAAAAATAGATACCGTTAATCGTTATCGGTGAGTACTTGGTTTTAAAAAACGGTATCGGTGCATCCCTAATTTCCACTAGAGGTGAGTGCTTTAATGCGTCTGTCAAATGTGGGTATGATAGTGCCAGGGGTAGAAACAAAGAGGGGCTACATTACAGGCGTATTGGGTGTAGTAAGGCATTTGTGCTGTCATTAGATGACAGGGGTCCTTGCACAGCCCCTGCTGGTGGACCCAAGGCAGGTGCCTTTCATTCTACCTGTAGCATAAAGCGAGAAACAACAAAAATACATCAGCAGGTACAATCCATTGTTAAGTACCCCAATATGTTCTGATCATCTATAGGTACTTTCATGATTACTGAAGAAATATCTGCATGACCAGCCCAATAGCAAGGTTAGACAAAGAACCATAAAGGCTACAATAATTAAGGGAAAAAAAAAACAACCTTTTTTTCACTATTACCTTTGCTAAAAAAATATTTTGCATCAACTTGGGTAGATTTTAATGGAAGTCACACAATATGAATGATTTGCAATTCTTTTTTTTTTGTAACTGCACTGTGTGAGGTTGTTTACTAAATGGGTCATTTTCCCCATAGCCTGAAATTCTTAAGCTAGTTTATTGGAATTTTATAAATGAAAATTTCTCTTAAACCTTTTTGGGTACACAGGGGATATTAAAAAGCACTCCTTTAGCAATTCAGTCCTTTATGTGGTTTCTGGAGTAGATCACTCTGTGCTTGTGTGACAAAGGGAGAAGGAGTTACACTAAAAACTTTGCTGAACTGATTGTGGACAACTACAGTAGCTCAGATTGCTAACATTTCTAATTCAGCATGGGAAAGAAATTTAATAATTTTCTATTAAAAAAACTCAATGTCTAACTTTGCTTGTGATCTAGTTTTTAGACAATACACTACAGGCAAAAACTAAAAAAATCTGATATAATAAAGTAGTAGTGTGACCAGAAAAATGGAAAAAAAAAAAGACGCGCAGTATCTAATTAATTCCAGGTGGTATATTATTACCTACAATACAGAGCAGCTTTTCATACTTTTTGCAACGCTTCAGGTCCAAGAGTGTTTCCATTCACTGACAGAATTTCATTATGATATAATTGTATATAAAAGTGTGATTGCACTAAATCCTGTAACCCATAGCAACAACATGTCAGTGCTGCCACTGATGAAGTGAATGTTTGTTGCTAAGGTTTACAGCCCTTAACGCCCTGTTAATTAAATTTAGAATTGAAAGTTATATAACACACAGTGGCGTACCTATGGGGGGGCTGACCGCCCTGGGTGCCATACATTGAGGGGGGTGTCAGGCCAGCTATCAGAGGTGGGACAAGGCAGGGCGGGTGCTCTGTAGCTGCGCTGAATCTCTATATTTGTGCTAGTCAGCAGCTGCTCCTCTGTGTTATTCAGCTCACAGCCTGTCTCTTTACTGCCACCTCTGGCTGCTTCCTGCATGTTCACCCCTCGTGTGTACTGCAAGTACAGTATTTTGGATTGCAGCTCCTCTTGTGTCTCACAGGGACATGTAGAAATAGAACCTGGGACTAAGAAGACCACCTTACAAGTAGGGGCTGTGAGTACAAGTGAAAGGAGGAGGCTGTTTGTGTACAGGTGTGTGTGGGGGGGGCAGCTGAGTGTGTACAGGTGTATGTGGGGGGGGGCAGCTGAGTGTGTACATGTGTGTGTGTGGGTGGGGGGGCAGCTGAGTGTGTACAGGTGTGTGGGTGGGGGGGCAGCTGAGTGTGTACAGGTGTGTGTGTGGGGGGGCCGCTGAGTGTGTACAGGTGTGTGTGGGCAGCTGAGTGTGTACAGGTGTGTGTGTGTGGGCAGCTGAGTGTGTACAGGTGTGTGTGTGCGGGGGGGGCAGCTGAGTGTGTAAAGGTGTGTGTGTGTGGGGGGCAGCTGAGTGTGTAAAGGTGAGTGTGTGTGGGGGGGCAGCTGAGTGTGTACAGGGGTGTGTGTGCAGGGGGGCAGCTGAGTGTGTAAAGGTGTGTGTGTGGGGGGGGGCAGCTGAGTGTGTACAGGTGTGTGTGTGTGGGGGGGGCAGCTGAGTGTGTACAGGTGTGTGTGGGGGGGGCAGCTGAGTGTGTACAGGTGTGTGGGGGGCAAGCTGAATGTGTACAGGTGTGTGTGGGGGGAGGAGCTGTGTGTGTGTGGGGGGGAGCTGAGTGTGTACAGGTGTGTTTGTGTGGGGGGGAGCTGAGTGTGTACAGGTGTGTGTGGGGGGGGAGCTGAGTGTGTACAGGTGTGTGTGTGCGTGTGGCGGGGCAGCTGAGTGTGTACAGGTGTGAGGGGGCAGCTGAGTGTCTACAGGGGGGGGGGCTGAGCGTGTAGAGGTGTGTTGGGGGGCTGAGTGCTTAGAGGTGTGATAGCGACTGAGTGCGTAAAGGGTTGTGAGGGGGGCTGAATGAGTAGAGGTGTAAGGGGGGCTGAGTGTGTAGAGGTGTGAGGGGGGCTGAGTGGATAGAGGTGTGAGGGGGTCTGAGTGCATACAGGTGTGAGGGGGGCTGAGTGTGAACAAGTGTGAGGAGGGCTGAGTGCATAGAGGTGTGAGGGGGACTGAGTGTGTACAGGTGTGAGGGGGGCTGAGTGCGAACAGGTGTGAGGAGGGCTGAGTGTGAACAGGTGTGAGGAGGGCTGAGTGCGTAGAGGTGTGAGGGGGGCTGAGTGTGTACAGGTGTGTGTGTGGGGGGCAGCTGAGTGTGTACAGGTGTATGTGTGCAGGAGGGGGCAGCTGAGTGTGTACAGGTGTGTGTGTGGGGGCAGCTGAGTGTGTACAGGTGTGTGTGTGGGGGGGGCAGCTGAGTGTGTACAGGTGTGTGGGGGCAGCTGAGTGTGTACAGGTGTGTGTGTGTGGGGGGGCAGCTGAGTGTGTACAGGTGTGTGTGTGGGAGGGCAGCTAAGCATGTACAGGGGTGTGGGGGACAGCTGAGTGTGTGCAGGTGTGTGTCTGGCGGGGGCAGCTGAGTGTGTACAGGTGTGTGTGGGGGGGCAGCTAACTGTGTACAGGTGTGTGGAGGCAGCTAAGTGTGTACAGGTGTGTGTGTGGGGGGGCAGCTGAGTGTTTACAGGTGTGTGTGGGGGGGGCAGCTGAGTGTGTACAGGTGTGTGTGTGTGGCATGGGCAGCTGAGTGTGTACAGGTGTGAGGGGGCAGCTGAGTGTCTACAGGTGTGTTGGGTGTGGGGGAGAGCTGAGTGTGTACAAGTTTGTGTGTGTGTGGGGTAGAGCTGAGTGTCTACAGGTGTGTGTGTGTGTGGGTGGTGGGACAGCTGAGTGTGTACAGGTGTGAGGGGGCAGCTGAGTGTGTAGAGGTGTGTTGGGGGGCTGAGTGCGTAGAGGTGTGATAGGGACTGAGTGCGTAAAGGGTTGTGAGGGGGGCTGAATGAGTAGAGGTGTAAGGGGGGCTGAGTGCGTAAAGGTGTGAGGGGGCTGAGTGTGTACAGGTGTGAGGGGGGCTGAGTGCGAACAGGTGTGAGGAGGGCTGAGTACGTAGAGGTGTGAGGGGGACTGAGTGTGTACAGGTGTGAGGGGGGCTGAGTGCAAACAGGTGTGAAGAGGGCTGAGTGCGTAGAGGTGTGAGGGGGACTGAGTGTATACAGGTGTGAGGGGGGGCTGAGTGCGAACAGGTGTGAGGAGGGCTGAGTGCGTAGAGGTGTGAGGGGGGCTGAGTGTGTACAGATGTGTGTGGGGGGGGAGCTGAGTGTGTACAGGTGTAAGGGGGCAGCTGAGTGTCTACAGGTGTGCTGGGGGCTGAGTGTGTAGAGGTGTGTTGGGGGGCTGAGTGTGTAGAGGTGTGATAGGGACTGAGTGCGTAAAGGGTTGTGAGGGGGGCTGAATGAGTAGAGGTGTAAGGGGGACTGAGTGCGTAGAGGTGTGAGGGGGCTGAGTGTGTACAGGTGTGAGGGGGGCTGAGTGTGAACAGGTGTGAGAAGGGCTGAGTGTGTAGAAGTGTGAGGGGGAGTGTGTACAGGTGTGTGTGTGCGGGGGGGGCAGCTGAGTGTGTAAAGGTGTGTGTGTGTTGGGGGCAGCTGAGTGTGTAAAGGTGAGTGTGTGTGGGGGGGCAGCTGAGTGTGTACAGGGGTGTGTGTGCAGGGGGGCAGCTGAGTGTGTAAAGGTGTGTGTGTGGGGGGGGGGGGGCAGCTGAGTGTGTACAGGTGTGTGTGTGTGGGGGGGGCAGCTGAGTGTGTACAGGTGTGTGTGGGGGGGGCAGCTGAGTGTGTACAGGTGTGTGGGCGGCAAGCTGAATGTGTACAGGTGTGTGTGGGGGGAGGAGCTGTGTGTGTGTGGGGGGGAGGGGGGCTGAGTGCGAACAGGTGTGAGGAGGGCTGAGTGCGTAGAGGTGTGAGGGGGCTGAGTGTGTACAGATGTGTGTGGGGGGGCAGCTGAGTGTGTACAGGTGTAAGGGGGCAGCTGAGTGTCTACAGGTGTGCTGGGGGCTGAGTGTGTAGAGGTGTGTTGGGGGGCTGAGTGTGTAGAGGTGTGATAGGGACTGAGTGCGTAAAGGGTTGTGAGGGGGGCTGAATGAGTAGAGGTGTAAGGGGGGCTGAGTGCGTAGAGGTGTGAGGGGGCTGAGTGTGTACAGGTGTGAGGGGGGCTGAGTGTGAACAGGTGTGAGAAGGGCTGAGTGTGTAGAAGTGTGAGGGGGACTGAGTGTGTACAAGTGTGAGGGGGGCTGAGTGCAAACAGGTGTGAAGAGGGCTGAGTGCGTAGAGGTGTGAGGGGGACTGAGTGTGTACAGGTGTGAGGGGGGTTGAGTGCAAACAAGTGTGAGGAGGGCTGAGTGCATAGAAGTGTGAGGGGGGCTGAGTGCAAACAGGTGTGAAGAGGGCTGAGTGCATAGAGGTGCGAGGGGGGCTGAGTGTGTACAGGTGTGAGGGGGGTTGAGTGCGAACAGGTGTGAGGAGGGATGAGTGCGTAGAGGTGTGAGGGGGCTGAGTGTGTACAGATGTGTGTGTGGGGGGCAGCTGAGTGTGTACAGGTGTATGTGTAGGAGAGGGCAGCTGAGTGTGTACAGGTGTGTGTGTGGGGGGGCAGCTGAGTGTGTACAGGTGTGTGTGGGGGGGGCAGCTGAGTGTGTACAGGTGTGAGGGGGCAGCTGAGTGTCTACAGGTGTGTTGGGGGGCTGAGTGTGTAGAGGTGTGTTGGGGGGCTGAGTGCGTAGAGGTGTGATAGGGACTGAGTGCGTAAAGGGTTGTGAGGGGGGCTGAATGAGTAGAGGTGTAAGGGGGCCTGACTGCGTAGAGGTGTGAGGGGGCTGAGTGTTTACAGGTGTGAGGGGGACTGAGTGTGTACAGGTGTGAGGGGGGCTGAGTGTGTACAGGTGTGAGGGGGACTGAGTGTGTACAGGTGTGAGGGGGACTGAGTGTGTACAGGTGTGAGGGGGACTGAGTGTGTACAGGTGTGAGGGGGGCTGAGTGTGTACAGGTGTGAGGGGGACTGAGTGTGTACAGGTGTGAGGGGGACTGAGTGTGTACAGGTGTGAGGGGGACTGAGTGTGTACAGGTGTGAGGGGGACTGAGTGTGTACAGGTGTGAGGGGGGCTGAGTGCAAACAGGTGTGAAAAGGGCTGAGTGCGCAGAGGTGTGAGGGGGGCTGAGTGTGTACAGGTGTGAGGGGGGTTGAGTGCGAACAGGTGTGAGGAGGGCTGAGTGCGTAGAGGTGTGAGGGAGCTGAGTGTGTACAGATGAGTGTGTGGGTGGGCAGCTGAGTGTGTACAGGTGTATGTGTGCGAGAGGGCAATTGAGTGTGTACAGGTCTGTGGGTGGGGGGAGGCAGCTGAGTGTGTACAGGTGTGTGTGTGGGGGGGGGCAGCTGAGTGTGTACAGGTGTGTGTGGGGGGGCAGCTGAGTGTGTACAGATGTGGGGGGACAGCTGAGTGTGTACAGGTGTGTGTGGGGGGGCAGCTGAGTTTGTACAGGTGTGTGTGTGGGGGGGGCATCTGAGTGTGTACAGGTGTGTGGGGGCTGAGTGCAAACAGGTGTGAAAAGGGCTGAGTGCGCAGAGGTGTGAGGGGGGCTGAGTGTGTACAGGTGTGAGGGGGGTTGAGTGCGAACAGGTGTGAGGAGGGCTGAGTGCGTAGAGGTGTGAGGGAGCTGAGTGTGTACAGATGAGTGTGTGGGTGGGCAGCTGAGTGTGTACAGGTGTATGTGTGCGAGAGGGCAATTGAGTGTGTACAGGTCTGTGGGTGGGGGGAGGCAGCTGAGTGTGTACAGGTGTGTGTGTGGGGGGGGGGCAGCTGAGTGTGTACAGGTGTGTGTGGGGGGGCAGCTGAGTGTGTACAGATGTGGGGGGACAGCTGAGTGTGTACAGGTGTGTGTGGGGGGGCAGCTGAGTTTGTACAGGTGTGTGTGTGGGGGGGGCATCTGAGTGTGTACAGGTGTGTGGGGGCAGCTGAGTGTGTACAGGTGTATGTGTGGCGGGGGCAGCTGAGTGTGTACAGGTGTGAGGGGGCAGCTGAGTGTCTACAGGTGTGTTGGGGGGCTGAGTGTGTAGAGGTGTGTTGGGGGGCTGAGTGCGTAGAGGTGTGATAGGGACTGAGTGCGTAAAGGGTTGTGAGGGGGGCTGAATGAGTAGAGGTGTAAGGGGGACTGAGTGCGTAGAGGTGTGAGGGGGGCTGAGTGTGTACAGGTGTGAGGGGGGGCTGAGTGTGTACAGGTGTGAGGGGGGCTGAGTGTGTAGAGGGGGGCTGAGTGTGTACAGGTGTGAGGGGGGCTGAGTGTGTACAGGTGTGAGGGGGGCTGAGTGTGTACAGGTGTGAGGGAGGCTGAGTGTGTACAGGTGTGAGGGGGGCTGAGTGTGTACAGGTATGAGGGGGGCTGAGTGTGTACAGGTGTGAGGGGGGCTGAGTGTGTACAGGTGTGAGGGGGGGCTGAGTGTGTACAGGTGTGAGGGGGGCTGAGTGTGTACAGGTGTGAGGGGGGCTGAGTGTGTACAGGTGTGAGGGGGGGCTGAGTGTGTACAGGTGTGAGAGGGGCTGAGTGTGTACAGGTGTGAGGGGGACTGAGTGTGTACAGGTGGGAGGGGGACTGAGTGTGTACAGGTGAGAGGGGGGCTGAGTGCGTACAGGCATGATCAGTGAAGGGGGGTGCCAGATGGAGGGTGCCAGATATAGGATCCGCCCCGGGTGCCAAATGCTCTAGGTACACCCCTGATAACACATGTATGTAATGCATTTCTAAGGATGTTGTAATTAAATTGTAGTTTTTGACATTTTAATAATATTTATTCCAATTGTGTGTTAAATACTTAAATAAAATTGAGCAGCTAAGTGCCAAAGTGTTTAACACCCTTGCAGCATTGGAGTCCTGGAGTTGCTTCCCATCAGAGACGCAATCTGTATAGACCTCTCTATTCTGTTCATGTATGCTTTAACTCTGGGTAAATTGTTCTTCTCACAATCTACAAAGTCACCAATAGCTTTTAACTGACCATAGAGTATGTGTAATATGTGTATAACATATTACACATGTATTAAAAAATGTGTAAAACAATCAAATCCATAGAGGGAGAGTGACTTTTTTGAATAAGCCACTCCGCAGTGGTGCAAAAACCTAAACGGAAAAAACCCGTAAGTGTACAAAAAACGTACATGTGTAAACACACACAAAAAGTGCACTTAAGGGTGTGTCTTTAGTCTACCCCCCGAAGGAGTATTACTTCTACCCTGACACCCCAGGGCGCTAGGCTCCTGACGGGGACATAGGTTTACATGGTCTGCCTAGCCATAATGCCTGGCAGACCCCGTTCTTCTAGGACAGCTGAATCCATCCATCGAGTACTAGGTCAGGGGAGCTCTCCTGAACAGAGACCCCTCCAGTGGCAGGGGAGGAAGGAACTTGATGATCACACATCCTCCCCCTAGACGTCAGGGTAAGCCCAAGGACTCATACCCTTCATCCAGTGAAAAACACACACAAAAGTGAAAGGTGACAAACGTGGGAGAAACATCAATAAACATAAAAAAGTGTCCGTTCCAAATGTGCAGTGGCCTAGGCCCTATATAATAAGCCACTGTTACAAATTTGGGGGTTGATTTAAAAAAGGCAAAAAAAGATGATCTCTTCGCAAGGGAATTTTTACTTTGCAAGGGAATTTTCCTTTAGCTTAGTGAGTGCGTGAAAATTGATTTTGCAAAGAATACCTAACCATGTGCAAAAAAAATAAAAACTGTATTTTTTCTTGCACATGATTGGAGGATGTAAGTCAGTTCATCTTATTTACTAAGCTAAGGGTACATTCCCCATTTGCCTTTAGTAAATCAAAGTCTCTGTATACATCAGTGAGCTATTTTTATTTTTCATGCTAAATGTACTTTGGGAATGTATTTAGAAACAGATGCGTTGGTTATGTTACGCTCTGCTAGTTGCAAACCGCCATGTACTATTCTAAGTTGCACGGCCACATTCGTTATTAAAAAGTGAAGTTCCTGCCAATCTTTCACATCAAAGCTATTTAAACACAAGCTGAAATCCTGGGAACCTCCTTCTGGTCGGGTGGTAATGATTTGCATATTTCTCATAACATAAGGAGACTTCTGACTGCCAATAGCAATTGAGGACTCCTCCTGCCTCTAGGAGAACTTTCCATTCATTGCACTGTAGCTGCTGAAACATCTTTCAATTCATATTAGAAGTATAGTTCTTTTAGGAGAGAAACTTTGTCATATTGTCTCAGTCTAGCGAATAGTTTTTTTTTTAAAAAACATGAGAAGTGGAGAGGTCCTTGCACTGTTTATATGGATGCACTGTCTGCTGGCTAGCTACAAAGTCATAGCTACTACTAAGCCAACCACTGCAAGTAAGTATGTTTCTTTAGTTATGCTTTGTCTCACTTCCGTCTCTTTCTATTATTTCAAAAGAATAGATTAGCAGTTCTTTCCTCTTGAAATCCAATCAGGTATTTTAAAGATTGTGTTTCTTTGTATACTAAAGCTAGGCAGTTTGATTCAAACTTGTTGCAGAAACTTTTTAAATTATGTCTAAACTGTTTGCATGCTATTTACTAATCTGTATAAAGGTACATAAAGTTAACAGATAGACTTTTAAAGATATGTTTTTTATTTTTTATTTTTTTATTTTTTATTTTAAAGATACGTTTTATGTCCTTCCCACCTATGCAAATCATACTTCTAAAATCATGGAATGTACTAGAATTCTGTCGCTTGCATGTGTGCTCTCATAAGAATACGTGTGTGAACTCATAATAGGAGGGATGTATTGCATTTTCCTTTTGAAGTTAATGCCAGATATTGTAATAGACTGAATGGTATGTTAGGGAGAATGTCAGTTTATATGACCTGGAAAAAAGTTTTTTCTAATAGTTTAAGGCAAAGAACACTGCTGTGCCAGTATTCAAAAGCAACCGGTCATAATCAGTTCCTTGGAGTCAGATTTATGGTGGCCATACACACTTTAATTTATTTATCTGGTTGATGTGTGATTTGTTCAAATCTATTAAATCAGCAAGCAATCAAATAGCCATAACTTCTTTTTCTGATCAGTTTAGACTAAACTTAGATTGTCTCCAAGTTAACTAAGTACTGAGATACTTTGGTCATGCATACGATCATATTTTGATAGATCGGATTATGAGATTGCATGGTGGAAACAGAGATGTGATCGATAACATAAGTTTGGATTGTTCCTTAACTATTGATCAAAATCCACTTCCCTGTGTATGTCATATTGAATGAATGGGTTGTTGACTGTAGATATGGAATAATCTTATTAGAGATTGATTGGAAAAGAAATTGATCATAAATCAATGCGTGCATGGCTACCAATAGGCTATATTTAGAGTTGTGGTTGGGGGGGGTTGCAATTAACCTGCGTTTTTGCTGCCTGCCAACCGCAATAGGGTAGCAGACGTGGTAGGTGTTTATACGTCAGGGCAAATTTCACCGGACATGTAGTGAATGGCAGTCACAAGCCCACCGAACCCTACACACTATACAGTCAAGAAAGTAGGGAAAAGCCCCACAACCGCATGCAATGGTTGCTATTGCCGTGCGCTTGTCAGTAACAGTGGGGCTAAAACAGACAGCGAGGAGGCATCACATTGCTTCCTTACTGCTCGTCAGTAGCCCCTGACGTGTGATCCGAATGCGGATTGTACTTCAGAAGAAAGTGAGATTTAGACGCATGTCTAAATCTACCCTAAGACCTCTTTCACACTGAGGCAGTTTTTAGACGTTTTAGTGCTAGAAATAGTGCCAATAAAGTGCCTGAAAACTGCCTCACATTCATTGCAATGAGTGCTTTCACACCCAGACGGTGCGCTTGTGGGATGTTAGAAAAAGTCCTCCAAGCAGCATCTTTGGGGTGGTTTGGGAGCACTGTATACAGCGCTCCCAAAACGCCCCTGCCCGTTGCAATGAATGGGCAGCGCTTCCGAAGCGCCTGAAAAGCTCCGCAACACGGGAGTTTCAAACCCCTTCTTTCGGATTAAAAACGCCCCGCTAGCAGCTGAAAAGCGGCGCAAGAGCACCGTCTAAACAGTGGTAAAGCACTGCTAAAACGAGTGCCGCTTTACCACTGGCGACCGGCGTTTTCAGTGTGAAAGCATCCTTAGGGAGATGTGATTTACAGGGCACTGTTAATCTAAAAATCATATTAAATACATTTGCAATTCATTTTACTCAACCGCGTGAAAATCTCTGATAGAAAAGTTCCTGGCAGAGTAAACTGGTGTTGGATGAAACATGACAATGTATTCATGTTTGGAGTGTAGATGAGAGCAGTGATTTAAAGAGATTTAAAGGGTTACAAAGTTTGTGTAATTAGCTTCTCGTGGAAGCATCCAACTGCTGCAGGCTATTGCCAAGGGAGCCACAGTTACATAAGTTCAACTCCACTTCCTCAAACTTAAGTTCAACCTAGCCTCAGTTCACACTATGAGTCGCATATGAATCGCACAGAAACCGCACCGCATTCCCGTACACTTCACATGCGATTCAGTGCAGTGCGTTTTGAGCCCATTCATTTTGAATAGTTCAAATCGCACCACATCTGCACCAAAAGTCGTGCATGCAGCAATTTTGGGAATGCATTGCAAACAGGTCACACTGTCACTTTTTACCATGCGATCTGGTGCAGGCAAACACACTATATTGACGATCTGCATTTGGGGTGTCATTAAGATTGCACTGACACCCACTGTAGCTCACAAGGGCAGTGTGATTTGAATGCGATGTGGGAAACACACATGGATCACCGGTTTCCTGCACCACATTCTAGTGTGAACCGAAGCTTATGACTAAGGATATTCTCACACTGGGGTGGGGGGCGTTAGCAGTAAAGCGCTGCTAATTTTACCACTGTAATAGCGGTGCTTTTCGGCCACTAGCATGGCGCTTTTAAGCCCTGCTAACGGCCAAATAAAGGGTTAAAAGCACCTGCAAAGCGCCGCTGCCGAAGCAGTTTGCAGGCGCTTCGGCAGCAGTGCCCATTGATTCCAATGGCAGGGGCAGTGGAGGAGCGGTGTATACACCGCTCCCGCACCGCCTGAAAGATGCTGCTTGCAGGACTTTTTCTAACGTCCTGCAAGCGCTCTGCATCAGTGTGAAAGCACTCAGGCTCTCACACTGGGGCTGCAGGGGAGGCATTTTTCAGGCGCTAATTTTAGCCCAAAAACGCATGAAAAACACCCCAGTGTGAAAGGGGTCTTATAGCTACTTCCATCAAAACCTATTCACAAAGGTAGAGGAAAGGCTTAAGTGGGGTTTCATGTTCCCTGTGAGGTTTTTCCTCACTGTCTGTGCCCTTGTTAGGGAGATTCACCCTCTTTTTTTGATCTAGTGACCATTATCACTAACAGTGAAAGTGAAAGAAAATCCCACATTTTGGGTTGTCATCTAAACAGGAACAGAGGGGAAATCTGTTCTGCTGTTCTGATGATAACCAGGGGTTCTCTCTTTTTAGAGGGATTTCCTCTCATTTCCTGTTTTGACTATCGGACAGGAAGTAAAAGGAAATCTCCCCAATGGGACACAGATGCCAAAACAAAAACCTAACCTTACTCTTTAGATCACTTTAGATCTAATGTAAATGCAGGATTAGTTTAAATATGTAAAATGTAAATATTTGGGTGTTTCCCTAAAGAAGGATAATTTGTCTTTGCAATAAATAAGACATATTCTGGTAAACATAGGGGGAGATTTACTAAAACTGGTGCAGTCAGAATCTGGTGCAGCTGTGCATAGTAGCCAATCATCTTCTAACTTCAGCTTGTTCAATTCAACTTTGGCAATAAAAGCTGGAAGCTGATTGGTCTCTATGCAGAGCTGCACCAGATTTTGCACTCTCCAGTCTTCATAATTAACCCCCATTGTGTATTTCTATTTTCAGCACCAGTAATAAGCCTTTTGTAATTTAGGTGATGAAGTGGGCCTTCTGTTTGACTGGAAAAAGCACATTTTGCACCCATCTATAGTCTTTTTTTCCAAACTACATTTGCAATTGAACTGCTATCATTTCACACGGTAAATCTAGTTAAAGCAGCTGCCAATCTTTTTTTTTTTTTTTTTTTCAAGCAATAAAGGCGAGTTCTTTTGATAATCTCTCTTATGACTGCAGCAGAGAAAACACAGCGGGGGTTTTGGGAGGAGCAGGGGTTCGAAAGACAAGCTGAAAAATGTGACCGATGGTTACCTTACGACAGCTCAGCGTCTAACCTAACATAAGGTCATTGTGACTCCACCCGGCCTCACACCCCCTTTTCTGACTGGCTGATTGGTTCATTGAGAGCAGCATGAGTGGGCTAGTCTGAAAATGACTCTCTCAATCACAGCTCTTGGCAACTATTGTTACATGAACAACTCTGTCACCACACTCCTCTCCCTCCATAGCCTGAGGAAATGTTTATGTTCTTCTATGTGCACATTCATGCTTCCTAACTCACACTCACATGTGGGAGGAAAACACTGGAAGGGTTTCTTTTAAAGAAAAAACTTTTCTTGCTGTAACTACGCCACAAAAAAAAAAAAAAAATGCTACACAAAGACTATGTATGATAATGAGCCCCTGCGCAAAACCAATAATGTGAACCATTTAGAGTCTTCAAGCTAAGAAAAGCTAAATAATTAAACCACAATTAGAAAACAAACTGCACTCATCAAAATCAATACCATCAAATCAATCACAATAAAAAGTGAAAATAATGTGAATTATATAAAAAAAATACATGAATGAATTCATAAATATATACATAAAAATATATATAAATGATGAAAGATGTCACCACAATTAAAATGCCTATATTAATCCAATAAAGAGTGCTTGGTGCAAATTACATAAATAAGTTCATATATGAAGATCCTTATGAATAGCAATAAAGTGCTTGCTGTAATTCTCAGTAAAGTGCTCCAAAAGTACTATCTGTGCCACTTCAATGGAAAAATCGTGCTGCTAGGTGAAATAACTTCGTACTTACCAGAAATATTTGACCTCTTTTCTCAAAGAAGGTCAAAACAGCTTAAGGTAAGTGTATCCCAAAAAATAGTTATGGTCTACTCCCCCATCGATGTCCTGGGCCTTTTTGGACGATTATAAATCAGCACATCCTAAAAGGCATTCCCGTATCCTTTGTAACCCTCATTTGCAAGGGAGAGACATAAAATATTCCTTCATAGTGTCGTATTTCAAATGTTCAATGCCGAGTAATAAAAATTGCACTTACACTTTACACAATAAAAACAAGCGTCAATAAGGAACTGAAGAACGCTGGTTTGCGCTCCCCTTCCGTTCTAGAAGCCGGAAATGACGTATCCTGAAAAGTCCCACCCTAAGCGTTTTGTCAGTAAATGCCTGACGTCATCAGGGGTCACCAATGGCGACTTTCCAGGACACGTCATTTTCGGCTTCTGGAACGCAGGTGGAGCGCAAACTGTTCTTCAGTTTCTTATTAATGCTTGTTTTTAGTGTAAGACCCCTTTTGACACTCCGTGTTAGAGGTAAAGCGCCACTAGTTTTAGCAGCGCTTTACTGCCAGTTTAGCTGTGCTTTTCGGCCGCTATCGGGGCGTTTTTTTTAACCCCCGCCAGCGGCCGAAGAAAGGGTTAAATGTGCCCGAAAAGCACCACTCCTGAAGCGCTTTGCAGGCGCTTCGGCAGGGGTGCTTATTCATTTCAATGGGCAGGGGCGGTGGGGCAGGGGCGGTGGGGCAGGGGCGGTGGGGCAGGGGCGGTGGAGGAGCAGTGTATACACCGCTCCTTCACCGCCCCAAAGATGCTGCTTGTAGGACTTTTTCTAACGTCCTGCAAGCACTCCGCCCCAGTGTGAAAGCACTCAGGCTTTCACACTGGGGCTGCAGGGGAGGCATTTTTCAGGCGCATTACAGGCACTATTTTTAGCCCTTTAGTGCCTGAAAAACACCTTCAGTGCGAAAGGGGTCTAAGTGCATTTTTATCACTCGGCAATAAACATTTGAAATACTACACTTTGAGGGAATCTTTTATATCTCCCCCTTGCAAAAGAGGTTTACAAAGGATTGTTTAAAGATACAGGAATGCCTTTTAGGATGTGTTCATTTGTAATCATCTAAAAGAGCCCAGGACATCGATGGAGGATTAACCATACCTACTATTTGGGGATACACTTACCTGAAGCTGTTTTGACCTTCTTTAAGAAAAGAGGTCAAATATTTCCGGTAAGTATGGAGTGTTTTTACTTGGGAGCACGATTTTTCCATTGGAGTGGCACAGATTGGTTTTTAGTATAACACTTTTTATTGTGATTGATTTGATGAGCGCAGTTTGTCTTTTAATTGTGGTTTAACACAAAGACTATGGTTTAGTGAACAGGTCAGTTATAATAGTTGGAGACTGTAGAAAGCTAGCCATACACTAAAGCCTAGTACACACAATACGCGGGCTGAACAAAAAAAAAACCTGGCAGATCGCTGTACTAACACATGCAATGTTAGTACAGTGATCTCCCTCACTGTACTATTGTGTTCTGACAGGGCAACCCCCCCGCCAGAACACACAGGTCAGGGCTGATTGGATGCCGATCGGAGGCTAGTTTTCCATCATGCTCGTTCGACAGAAGCTGGTCATGAGCCCGGCTTCTGTTGAACAGGCAGCTGTACACAAAGGGCTGAATGTCAAGCGTTTCTACTGTACAGGCTGATTTTACCCAATATTCGGCCTGTGTGTACCCAGCATTAGGCTACCTTCACATCTGAGTAGAGTGAATTTTAGGCCTTTTTATTTGAGCGTTTTGCGAGCACATACGAGTGTTTAGGGAACCAATACTAAATTGTCCCTAGTATGTATGAATGTGAGTTAGGGACCTTAGGTTGTAAGCTCCTTGAGGGTAGAGACTGATGCGAATGTACAATGCGTATGTAAAGCGCTGCGTAAATTGACGGCTCTATATAAGTACCTGAAATAATTAAAATAATAAAATAAATATTACATGTACTGTATATTCAAGCTTGTATAAAGCACTAGGGGAGGGGACCAATTCTTTCTGGCTTAAAAAATACCTGAACGACGACTGCAAAATCACTCAAAAACTTTTGTCACTTTAGTTTACATGTGTTTCCATTGAAGTCTATGGGGCAAAAAATGCTAACACCTGTCTCAAAAGTAGGTTATGTAGCGCTTTAAACATCAGGCATCATGCTGCAGGTACCAGAGTGCTCATATGTGAACAGCCACCATTGAAAGCCCTGTATTTAGGATGCTGGAAATTCTAGAGCTTTGAGCTAAAAAAAATGCTCAGGTGGGAATAGGGCCTAAGGCGCATTGGTACAAGCTTTTCAGGGGTCAGGCCCCATTCACACCTCAGCTTCTTGTAGCTCAATGCCTGATGCTCCAGAAGCTATATGAGCTATAGCTGAGGCAGGTTTAAACGTTTTTGGCCCCTTGGACTTCAATAGAAACGTCTGAAAATGCATAAGCATTTTTGAGCGTCTTTTCAGGAGTTCTAGGAGAGAAGAGGTTGCAGGGAGCGGTCTAGCACCATGGAAGAGCCTGCGGGATCAAAGGACTGGGTAAATAAAGCTGCTTTAACCAGTCCCTGAAGCATAAATCACCATTTAACCCTGGCAGTGTGAGCGCAATGCAAGGGAGGACTTTTACTTTTCCGGGAGTTTAGCTTTATAGATAACTGCATGATCTTTACTCTTTACATGCCTTATTTTTCTTTTCCTCTCTGCTCTTCCCACAGGGGACATTTTCAGATTAATCCATCTCCCAGTTAGCACCTGGAACTCTGCCTAGAACTCTGGGTCTGCCTCCTGCATACCAATGTACTAGGATGCATTATCTAATAAGTAGGCTTAATTCACACGGATTTTGCATGTTCTCACAGTGCTTGCGTGGGATTGAGTATTCTGGTTTCCTGCAACACTGCAAAGACATACTGGTCGGTTAATTGGATCCTGTCTAAACTGGCTCTAGTATGTGTATGCATGCCTGTGAGTTAGGGACCTTAGGTTGTAAGCTCCTTAAAGGCAGGGACTGATGTGAATATACAAATATGTAAAGCGCTGCGTAAAGTGTTGGTACAACTTAAATTCCTGTAAAAAGTAAAGACATATATAATCCATAAACAGTGAAGTAGCAAAGTACAGTAATCTATAACAATCAGCATCCACCTCGTGCTAGTCAAAATCGGTTGCTATAGGTTATTGCAATCTGTTCATAGCAGAGTGCTTCTTGTGCTCTTTAATAAATAAAAGTAAAAGTCGCAATAAGGAGAATGTGGATCTCTGGCTGTTGTGGAAGTTGAAGTCTCAGAATACCCTGCTAAACCCGCAACAACTGCAGCAACCCTGGCTCCAGAAGTTATGTAACATTTTCCATAGTAATTAACACGCATCATAAGACGTCATTTACCCAGAGGTGGAATTTTTATGCAAGGTCAGCACACGTATCTACTCAGAATATTGAGAGATAAAAGCAAATACAAGTTTTGTGAATTGGCATGAAATATATGCCCTGTAATAACCCATCGCTCACGTTATGCGAATCTTTGATGTGAAATCTTGGACAGCAGACAGTGTATCTTAGAAAGCATAGAGTAGATCATTATCTAACTGGTGGGCTGATTCTGTTTGATCTCTCTGATAAATAAATTACAGATTGGCAAGCGCATGTCTACAATTTCCAATAATATCACGTGGGTAAAGAACAGCAAGTAAGGTGGATTAAGTGCCAACTATCAGGCTAATATTGTTTGTTGAGTTTATTTGGTGATTTATTGCATGTTTTATTAGTTTCACTATGTTTACAACACATAATAAATTTGTTCTACATCTAGTCATTATCATTTGGGATCATTAAAATTTAAATCCCCAAAACAAAAATGTAATATATTACAGCTCACCAGACCTTAGATGTGGTGGTTGCTGCATTAGTTTTCAGGCTAATTCATGTATAGAACAATGGCTGTTGATCCTGTCAGAACCCCCAGTGTCCTTGCAATTGTGCTTTGAACAAACAATATCATCAGCTTTCCCATCTATCTTCTGTAGACTACAGAACACTTCCCCTCTATGTAATGGGGATAATAAAAGGGGGGGGATGTTTGTAGTCCAAATCAGGAGCGCAGCCTATGAACATGCTGCTTCTCCATGAATACAGTACATTTCCTACTGTAAAAGCATTATTCATAAACAATTTTCTGCAACATGTTCTATATCAATGTTTAACGCAAATACCAAAAAACAATTACTATTTAATTTAAGATTTTATAAAAATGTATATTGTATATATAACCTAAAGAAAGCAATTTTTTTCTACACTGAACAGTGTCTTTTACAACTATTAGGACCCCTTTTTTCGCATAGGCAATTTTATTACAAAGGTTAAATAACCCTTTAATTGTCAGGTGTTTAAACGCATTACAGGATAACCCCAGGAAGTATCATCAAAAAAGGACTGCGTGAGATGAGCATAGCTCTAAACTTTCTGAGATGGGAAACTTTTAGCACAAAGTGGGGGTTATTTACTAAAACTTGAGAGTGCAAAATCTGGTGCAACGCTGCATAAAAACCATTCAACTTCTAGGTTTTATTGCCAAAGCTTGAAGGAGTTGTAAAGTCAGAAGTTTTTTTATATCTTAATGCATTCTATGCATTAAAATAAAAAAAAAACTTTCTTGTGTAGCAACCTCTCCAGCATGCCCTAATTACTTACCTGAGCCTAATCTCTCTCCAACGATGTCCCCTAGTGTCTTAGCAGTCCGGGACACTCTTCCTGATTGGCTGAGAGGCACAGCAGTGGCGCCATTGGCTCCCGTGGCTGTCAATCAAAGTCAGTTAGCCACTCACCGGAGTAAGGGGTTGGGGCCGGGTCAGGCTTCATGTCTGAATGTACACACGGAGCTGTGACTTGGCTCGGGTGCCCTCATAGAAAACTGCTTGCTGTGGGCGCATTTGACAGGAGGAAGGGGCCAGGAGCACTGAAGAGGGACCCGAGAAGATGAGGATCCAGGCTGCTCTGTGCAAAAGCCACTGCACAGGGGAGGTAAGTATAACATGTTTGTTATTTTTTTTTAATAAAAACGAGACTTTACAATCACTTTAATTGAACAAGCTGAAGTTAGAAGCTGATTGGCTAAGATGTGCAGCTGCACCAGATTCTGAGTGCATGAGTTTTAGTAAATCTCCCTCAAATTTGTAGGCAAAGGACACATGCCCTGCCATGCCCCCAGTTATGTGGCCTATGAAGGATTAATAGGTAAAAATGGATTGTCCAAACAAGGAGTCTCCAAACTTTCTACACAAAGGGTCAGTTTACTGTCCTTCAGACTTTAGGGGGGCCAGACTGTACCTAGTGGGTATAGATAATGCCCCATCTTTGGTATTAGGGGAGAAAAAATTTGAATCAGTGGGAGGAATAGTACATCATCCTTGGTGTCAGTGGCAGGAATTATGCCCCATCAATGGTATTAGTGGCAAGAATTATGTCCCATTGATAGTGTTAGTGGCAGGAATTATGCCCCATCGATGGTGTTAATGACAGGAAATATGCCCTATCAATGGTGTTAGTGGCAGGAATTATGCCTCAAGGGCTGGATAAAGTTAAGGAAAGGGTCGCATTAGGCCCCAAGGCCAGAGTTTGGAGACCACTGGTCTGATTCCACAAGTGCCCTCTTCACTGCGCTTCCTTTAGACTGGCTTTTTAAAACAGTAATACGATTATAAAAAGGTTTGTGTGAAAGGTTTAGTGTATTGTAACACTTTTGGTACTTAAATAATACATGTATTATAAAGTTCTACACATCTGTCCAAAAAGAAAGACAACTGAGAAGGAAAGACTGACAGACGAATTTGATTCCAAAAGATGGACAGACCCTTCAATTTAGGGACAGTTGGGAGTTATGGATGAGTGTCCTGTGAAAATGACCCATACCTCCGTGCTGCCTTTTCCAAGATACAGTTCTCCAAAAAT
This sequence comes from Lithobates clamitans, assembly GCA_037952925.1. Lineage (NCBI taxonomy): Eukaryota > Metazoa > Chordata > Amphibia > Anura > Ranidae > Lithobates > Lithobates clamitans. The sequence continues at coordinate 4,371,388 of JBBGZY010000501.1, read as the reverse complement.
CCCGATGACAGCACAGGGGTACCCTTAGCTGACTACTTACAATCACATGGACTTCTACTGCAGCGCCTAATTCGATTCAAATAATGGCGGGGACCAGAATAAGAATGCACAAGGGCCAAAAGCAGCCAGCTAACAGGGCAGGGTTTTCAGTAGGCTACATGTCTGAAAGAACTGTATGAAGGTAATTGGAATTAAAATATTACACTTACCACCTGTGGTCCTTTTCAATACTTACAGGAGTTCTTATGTAACAGTGCTTGTTACCTCTACTAAACAATTCAGTTGGGGTTAACTTACTAAAGGAGAACATATTTCACTTTCACTGAAGCTGTATTCACTTTAATTATCCAGAGGCAATAGAAATTTCTATTTGTTAAAGTCCACCGAACACAACTAGGTGTTTAGAGGTAACTCAGGTTTACTTGTCAAGGTGAAAAATGTAAATGTTTCATAAACCACCTCTATATAACTTTTTCCCGAATGCTAACTATTCCAGCCAAATTACAATGTGGCAATATAATGTTATAGCACTAGTTCTATGTGTTTTTTTTGTTTAGTTTTTTTGCATTTCATGTCTTTCATTTATGCTGCAGAAAGCCAGAGAAGTTTGTAGCTCATTAATCTTTATAGCCAGCACAGTCTTTCATGGAAGGATGTGTTGAATTTGTAGAAACCATCATTAACTAAAAGATATAAAAAGTCATATATTACTAGCCATAAAATGAGCAGATGACAGCTTTATGGCACTTGTAGACACTGCCACTTTAGGATCCACATGGTGCAACTGTGAGATTCAGCCTCACAGTTGCAACATGTGGATCCTAAGGTGGCACTTCTCTGTTTAAGGAACATTTATTGTGGTGCAAGGCAGGAAAGCTGTCAACAAAACTGCTTTCCTGTTCACTCAGTTTTCACATGCTTCTTTGGCAGCTTTTAGATAGTGTCAACAGTGCTTGATTCATGGGAACGTTGCACTGTAAGTTAAGAACAACTAGCAGTTCTTGGAAAGTGTGCCTCCAGAGAAATAGGTCTGCCAAGTCAAATGCTCACAGCAACTTATCGCCTGCAGTCATCCTGCAAAGCAAGTATGTACAGTTCAAGTCTGCTAACAGATATACAGGAATGTTAAAATCTCTTCAAAATAATTACAGGCAGACAGGACCCCTAAAAAGCAGTTCTGTAAGGACAAGTTCACTTCTATCATTTATATTTTATTTATTATTACAGGTGCTTGTATATATAAAACATATATTATTATTATTATTATTATTATTATTAGTATTATTATTATACAGGATTTAGATACATGGGGGCAGACAGTACACTTACAATACAAATCAATACAGAGGGATCAGAGAGCCCTGCTCATTAGAGCTTACAATCTAGAAGGGAGGGTCAAGTGGAACAAAAGGTAATAACTGTGGGGGATGAGCTGATGGAGAAAATGAAAATACAGTTGTTAGGTGTGGGTAGAATAGGCTTCTCTGAAGAGAAGTGTTTTCAGGGATTGTCTAAAAGCTAATAAAGTAGGATATAATTGGACAGATTGGGGTAGGGCATTCCATAGGTTTGGAGATGCTCTGGAAAAGTCCTGAAGGCGAGCATGGGAGGAGGTGACGAGGGAGCTAGACAGCAGGAGGTCTTGAGAGGAATGAAGAGAACGAGTACAGTAGGTTGGTATTTAGAGACTAGGCTAGTGATGTAGCTGGGGGCTAAGTTGTGGACGGCTTTGTAAGTAGTTGTTAGTATATTGAATTTAATTTGTTGGGTGAGCGGAAGCCAGTGGAGGGATTGACAGAGAGGAGTAGCAGACACAGAGCGATTGGTAAGGTGGATGAGTCTGGCAGCAGCATTCATGATGGATTTAAAAGGTGATAGACTTCGTAAAGGTAATCCAGTGAGAAGGGAGTTGCAGTAGTCAAGGCGAGAGATGACTAGGGAGTGAATTAAGAGCTTTGTTGTGTCATTGGTTAGAAAGAGGCGTATTTTGGAGATGTTGCGGAGGTTGAGGCGGCAAGATTTGGACTGTGATTGGATGTGGGGCTTAAAGGAGAATTTAGAGTCCAGGAATATATATCAAAGTTTGTACTGGCAATTTATGGATGATGATGCCAATGATGTTTTACTTGCTCTAACACATTCTTTAACACATTCTAACAGCTAGCAAGCATCATATAAATAGATGGTAACCTTACAGTGGAAAGGCTAGCACTGTTTATAAATAATGCTAATTTGGTAGGTCTGTTTATTTCCACAATGGTGGAAAAGATGGTATTGGAGCTGTACTGGAAAATCAAATCAAGTTCCAACTGTCACTTTTTTTGCGGAGATTGGCAATAAAAATTACAATCTTCTTGTACAATCTCTGTATAATCTCCTTTAGATTTACCAAAACGATTCAAGGACTTACCTAAACCATCCAATGGTTGTTGGTAGTTCTAAAGGAGCTTGTACCTTTATATTGGAACATGTGTGGTCATCTATAGGAATGCTCAAAGTTTTCCAAATTTACTGTTCTTTTGATCTAGGGGTTTTTAAATGTGGCCTTTATGAAGCACATCACAACTTTTAGTGATTCATACACTAATCTCTTCAGGTTATAATCATCAAGATAGTGGTTGCTTGAATTGAATCTTGTCAGTTCCGGAATTGTTCCATCTGAAACTCTTCACTCATCACTGTTTTCTATAGCCAACTGTACTTTGTTTAATTTTACTTTTACATTGTGTAAAAATAAGTCTTATTGTCTACCAAATCTATTTTCGCTTCACTCTTAGCATTCCACTGCCACTAAGAGATAATTGTTGACTGTGTGTCTCACTATCCTTATCACTATACTGTAATGAAATGTGCATTGCATGCCCAGTAGAATGTGTTATATTGAAGGGTTTTTAAAATTAAATTAAGTGCCTATAAAAAGCCTTATAGTTAAAGGCAACATTTTATTGGAAAGTACATCTGTTGGATGCATTTCTGTACAGCTGCCAGATTTTAATGTATTGATTTGTAAAGACCTGTGAGTAGATATACGCAACCTAGAGGTCAATTTTCACAACCACAGCTCTGCCTATTCCTACCTCTGTTGGCATAAGCATTGATTGGTGATGCAGCTGATTCAGTATCATGAAAGTACAAGATATACTATGCATGCAGTCAGTACATGCCCAGCAAATAAGTTACTGAATCAGCTTTTGGAAGTTCACAGGGTTAGGAGATAACAGAATAGTTAGAACACAAAATAGTAAGTATAGTAACATTAATCTACTAGATGAAGAAACTCACTTTGGTTGTATAACAGGTTAAAAGGTTTATTTAAGACAAAAAAAATCCAAATGGTAAATAAATTACAATATTACAACTTACAACTTAATTACAACATATGCATGTATATACTTTGATCATAAAAGATCTGTATTACAGTGAACAAAGCTTTAAAGACATACTCCATGTGCAAATAATTAAACTGACCTTTTAGGAGCTACACAAATCCATACCACTGCATGCACATATCTCATTTGTGCTGGGCATTAAAATGCCTGCAGCAGCTGTTTACCGGTCAGCCAATGAAAAAAAAAATTCAAATGCAGTCATTCAGCAGTAACACAACAAATGAGATCTGAAATGTGTGCCCTGAAAACTATTTGAAGAGAATTTGGTGAACTAAAACTTGATTCGTGAACTTTAGGGTTATGTAGGACTTGTCTGTTGAGTTGGTCAAAGTAAGATATTTCCTTGTACTGGACAAAAGATCTCCCTGTTCATGGCCAAATCTATATACACCAGTGCTTTAATCATGTTATTTCTGGGTGGAAATGTAAATACGGAGGGCAAACAAAGAACTTCTATGTTGGAAAAGCGTTTGCACGCACAACATAAGGTAATTACTCAGGATGTCCTGTCAAATGTACCGTATTCATAAGAAATTGTGTCTGCCTCAGGCTAAATCTGTAAATCGAACATTCTCGTTGTCTAAGAGTTAGTAAAACATAAACAATAATGTAAAAAAAATCTGAAAAAAAATATTTTATTATTAGAGAGTCACTTTCTTGCATTAGAAAGGGTTTGACCATCACTGGCTTTTCACTTTCTCACATTTTACTGCCATATATCTATTCTGTTTGAAGTTCGGGTAATTGGAAATGAATGACTGGTTTAGTAAACTATTAACTGCAGTGTGTCTTATCAGCATTTCCTAGTCAGTTAAGGCTGCCATAGACCGGAGAAGGGTGAGACAAGCAAGCAAAATCTGAAGTCTGGAGGGGGATCAGTGGTGGAAGGGGGCAGTATAGATTGACCACTGATTGAAAAATAGATTTAAAAAAACAGTTGACTTGAGTTTTGCTTTAAAATTAGTATCATATACCTAAGCATGAAAACAGGTCTAAGGTTTTTCTTATTGTCAAGGCGGAAAAAAAAACAGTCCCACTGAACTCTACCACTCCACTCCAAACTTCTGAAAATTACTAAAACCTTGTTTTAGTTTTTACACATTAATGTCATTTTAAAAAAGGGAAATCAAGTATTTAATTAAATGAAAATGGCACATATACGCAGATAAACAAGATGTCACTAGCTCTCCTTCAACCTTCCTTATTATTATTTTACACTATAGCTACATTATTTATAATACAACAGCTCTTTACAACATAAGGGCAGACAGTATACTTACAATACAATTTAATACAGTAGGAATCAGAGATACCTGCTTGGTAGAGCTTGTAATCTAAGAGGGAGGGTCTAATATGAAACAGCTAAAAATTGACACACAGAAAACAGCTGATAAGCATAGTTACATGTTTACATGTTTAATGTCATGCTTCGCAGCATATATTCATAATTTAACTTTATTTTACAGCAGCAAATATCTTTGGGAAGAAAACTGATTTTAAAGACATTGAAAGTAAATTTGCACTGCGTACTCCGAATGAGCCAGATGAAGACACCTGTTACCTTATCCCTGGACAAGAACACTCTATTGCAGAATGCAACTTCAACCAAACAAGTAAAACATTTGTGGTTATACATGGATGGACGGTAAGGGAATATTTTTTTAGACTTTAGACATTGTATAATATATTGAGGGCCAGTTCACAACAGAATGTGGTGTGGGAAAGGCGCAGTTTGTGTGTTTTTCCTGCACCATGTTCAAAATGCACTGCCTTTACACAGATCGCAAACAGTGCGTTTGCAGGTGCCAGATCACATGGTACTGCAGTACCATTAGGTTTGGTGCAGAGCATTTTTCAAATGTAGTGCATGCACTACTTTTTGTGCGGTCCAGTGTGATTTGGCAGTCTATTTAATTGCAGTGGTTGCCAAATCACACTGCAGGGGAATGCATGATGCGCATTCCCGTGTGGTTCTGGTGTGAACCAGTCCTTGTGCTGTGTATATTGTGCAAAGCATGTAAGTGTTATACAACACAATGAGGCTTATTTGCTAAAGGAATTGTTCATTTTCACTCAAACATAGTATGACTATCCACTATAGTTATCCAATCATGTGAAAAACTACTTCTTTACGTGCATTCTAAGAGATTATATACTTATAAATAAGTATAATCAAAGTGAATATTCAGACCATGTTTGAGTGAAGATTAACAACTCCTTTAGTAAATCAGCTCAAGCCTATCTTAGTCAGAATCAGGTAAAAAAGTAATCAAATTATTATATCCAATGAGAGGCTCAAGACATTTTTATACTATCTTTTTGCTTCAAACAACTCTCATTTCACTTTCATATCACTTAACTCGCCGCTGCATTACAACGGTGAGGTGATTTGCGGTTGCAGGGCTGTTAATTTAAACATTTTTTTTTTTTAAACAAGCTTTTTTTGAAATGTCACATAGTGCCATTTCATTAAGTTCAATTGGCCATCACATGGTGCGATGTGGTAAGTTGCCTCGCACTGCACTACGCTGAAGAAGTACGGCCTGCCGCTCGCACACCAATGCAACATAATAGCATAAACCGGGCACATGGGAGACAAGGCAAATATGCCTTGCTTTGCTGTGGGACTGCACTGGAATTGCCCTCAAACACGGTCCCACTGCACCTGGTGGAAATAGTGCCTCAACCACTGTCATTTTTATCAATGTAAGAGACATCACATTAAAAAGTTGCAAGAAAGTTCCTTTACAAACCCCTCAGTTTGCTTTTTTTCCTATTTTCAATAACCTCTTTGACATTACTTTACTTGTTGCCACTCTGTTTCATAACAGGATGTTTTAAAACACTGGGCAGATGATGTCTAAATTCTAGCAATCAATGAGCTTCCACTCATTATCAGTGTAGTGCTACAATGAAAGCTGATTGGTAGTCAGGAATTATTGTCCATCCCTAGCCAAGTTTGTTTTTAAGTCTTGGATAGAGTAGAAAAGAGGTTTCCACATACACCCATGTCAAAACTACTTGTCATCAAGGGAAAAAGTAGAGTAAAATCTTCACAGCGGGAGCCCAGACATCAATAAAAACCTGACAGAGGTTCTAATCCTTCCCACTCTAAGATTAAAATACAAAAATAGCTGGATTTGGTGTTAACTATTTTTTTTACATTCTTTTGTTGACTGTTTGCTCTGTACGTCTGTGGTCACATCTCGGTCCTATTTTATATACAAAGCATATTATCTAAATTGATGTCATTAACACAGTGTAGCTAGTTGCTTCTTATAGTCCACCCTTTGCTTCACCTTAAAAAGTAAAACAGAAATACAGGGGTTGATTGACTAAAACTGGAGGGTGCACAATCTGGTGCAGCTGTACATGGTAGCCAATCGGATTCTAACTTTAGCTTATTCAATTAAGCTTTGATAATAAGACCTTGAAGCTGATTGGCTTCTATGCAGAGTTGAACCAGATTTTGAACTCTCTAGTTTTAGTAAACCAACCCCACAGCTTTTATTACTCATGACAAGGTGATATGGTTTACTGCAAATTACTGCAGAATTGCCCGAAATTCGAGCTATGGGTGGCCCTGGAAGTACCACAACTTAGAATTCAACTGAGCAGAAGTAAAATTATCGGGCAAGCATTGACTAAATCCTATCAGATGGAGTCTCTTTGGCAGCTCCTCTGCACCCAATACAATAACACTGAGACTCCTCCACCTACATCATTAGCATTGATGAGGGACTTGATTGATATTTTTTTCCAGCTGAAAAACAAAATTGAGCCCTGTATGGTGACCATAAATTTGCAGCAGGTTACTCATACTGCAGTTGCTTTAACTACATTTTTTGTAAGAATAGTTCTTAAATTAGCAAAAGTTGTTAAAACCAACAGCTACACTTTATGTTGGCTCTAGAAATATGACCAATATGGCCACAGTCTGGTATACCAATATGAAAGCACCCCTGTAAAATGTATGAGCTCTGTCACTTTGTAAAGTAACATCCTTAGAAAAAGTACTTTTTTTGGCCAAATTACAGTTATACCCTATATGAACACTACTCCAGATCATTCTAAATTACAATGTCACTTTTCTGTCCCAGTATTTTCAGTTCAGGAAAGGCTAGGTAGATAAATGTAAATGAACCAGGAACATCTAAATGTACTAAAGCTTCCAAGCCTACTATTCAAAACAAACAATGGTTATCTGTAGGATGTTTTTACATTTAACACACTGTCCTAAATACAGGAACTCCTAATTTGCTGATGCTTGGACAAATTGCCCATTATTGAAAGCCTTGATTGGCCCTTTCACCATTAAGAAAAAAAATCTGTCATATATCCTATATGCAGGGACCATTTCTAGTTAATCTTAGCTGGTTGCAAATGTATCTAGATTTGTGACAACCATCCAAGAAATCTACATTTGATATAGTTCTCTCTTGTCATATCAAGAAATAATCTGTCTAAAAATGAAAAATGGATCCACATGCAAGCAATTAACTGAACACATGTTGCAGTGTCCTCTGGTTGTAATGTGAACTGTTCAGGCTGTTCCAGGGATACTGAGTCTGGAACATTATCTATCTCACAACCTTATACTTATCAGCAGAGGAAGTCAAGGGCGCTAAAACTAGGAAATAAAACATCCAAACTAACATAGTTGTTAGGTGGTTATTTATGCCTGAATGTTTAAGCTATGTTCTTTCTTTTTAGGTAACTGGCATGTATGAGAGTTGGGTCCCTAAGTTAGTAGACGCCCTATATAGAAGAGAGCCAGACTCAAATGTGATTGTGGTAGATTGGCTATCTCGAGCACAGCAGCACTACCCAGTTTCAGCTGGGTACACGCAACTGGTGGGACAGGATGTCGCAAGTTTCATTGACTGGATGGAAGTGAGTACAGTTCAGTAGAGCTTGAGAACATCTTAAGGGTGTAGAGAGCAAGTGTTACCTTCATTTGTGCCATTTATATTATTTTGTTTCATATTTTTTTTTAATTACCCGGTAGGCTATTTAGTCCGACACGTGTTATAAGCTGTACTTGCATTCTTCAAGTGTTGTCTTTTGGAAAGCTGGGAACCTTATTAGCAAAACACACACAGGGAGAGTACATTTGTTTACCATTCTTTAGAGCAGTGTAGGCTAAAGTTGGAGTATTTACTAAAACTGGAGTGTGCAAAATCTGGTGCAGCTCTCCATAATACCCAATCAGATTTCTTATTTTATTGCCAAAACTTATTTGTATGAACTGAAGTTAGAAGCTCATTAGCTATAATGCACAGTTGCACCAGATTTAGTGCTCCAGTTTTAGTGAATCCCCCGTATTGTGTCTTACCTACACTTTAATTCAGACTAATGGCTTGGGTGCCCTGGCCTTGGGGTGCTTTTAAAACTCAGATACAAAAAAGAAGGGAAAATTCAATTACGATCAGTTATTTTATTCTGAAGATCTTTTTTAATTTGACTTTAATATGTCACATAGTTTATAATCAATTAAACTTCAATGTCCTTTATAGGAACAGCTCAACTATCCTGTGGACAACATTCACATTTTGGGATATAGTCTTGGTGCTCATGCAGCAGGTGTTGCTGGAAGTCTCACCAAAAATAAAGTTAACAGGATAACAGGTGAGATAAACTGAAATGGTTGCATACGTGTGGCACAGGTCAGTCCAACCAAAAGTGATATATTAGTTATTGGTGGATCTTGTATGTCTTAAATTCTCCTACAGTGATAGCCCCCTGCAATAATTCTCAACTCTGTTCTTATCCTCGTGGGAGTTCTGGATGTCCCCCAATTACACATGTGTTCCATCTCCCACCATTCCATTTTACATAACATAGTATTAATAGAAAAACCAAGAGGAACCCTTCATATTGGCCACATCAGATGTGCAGACCCGGTAACGCACAGATACATCTCCAACAATGTCACTGAAATATAAGAAATGTTCCCAGATAGTTCAACCCTTGAAAATCTACCAAAACTGAAATAAAAGTTTTTGGTTGACTGATTCTTTAACTGCTTGCTGACTGTATACTGCAGGACTCAAAATTTTAAGTCCTGAGGTACTAGCTAGGCCTCAAGGGTTACTTGCCACCAGTTGCCCCACCCAATCCCTACCCTGCCCTGCCCCTAATTCGGCCCCTAAACATGTCCTCATAAATTACCTCATGAAATTACACGTAACTGTTTTATGCAGAATTGAGTTACAAAAATACATATTAACAACAACTTTATCTGTGCCCCTCAGCACAGCCTCACCAGTGCCCATCAATGCAGGCTCACCTGTGCCTATCAATGCAGCCTCACTGTGCCCACCATTGCAGCACAGTGGTGCCTACCATTGCAGCCTCACTGTGTCCACCATTTCAACCTCACTGTGCCCACCATTGCAGCCACACTGTGCCCACCATTGCAGCCACACTGTGCCCACCATTGCAGCCTCACTGTGCCCTCCATTGCAGCACAGTGGTGCCTACCATTGCAGCCTCACTGTGCCCACCTTGGCAGCCTCACTGTGCCCACCATTGTAGCACAGTGGTGGCCACCATTGCAGCCACACTGTTCCCACTATTGCAGCCACACTGTGCTGCAAAAGACATACATTTTATTTTGTGTTTCAGTGTCGCACGACGGCGCAATTGTTGACTGGAACGTCGGGTGTTCGCCTGTTCCCCGAACAGCGAACAATATGCGGTGTTCGCGGCAAATTCGAAAGCTGCTGGAACACAGTTAAAGTCTATGAGACACTAACATGAAAAATCAAAAGTGCTCATTTTAAAAGCTTATATGCAAGTTATTGTCATAAAAAGTGTTTGGGGACCCGGGTACTGCCCCAGGGGACATGTTTCAATGTAAAAATTTTTTTTAAAAACGGACGTTTTTTCGGGAGCAGTGATTGTTTTAATACTTAAAGTGAAACAATAAAAATGAAATATTACTTTAAATATCGTGCCTGGAGGGTGTCTATAGTATGCCTGTAAAGTGGAGCATTTTTCCCGGATTTATAACAGTGCCACAGCAAAATGACATTTCTAAAGGAAAAATTGTCATTTAAAACTGATCGCGGCTGTAATGCATTGTCGGGTATCGGCAATATAAATAAAACTCATTGAAAAAAAGAGCATGGGTTCCCCCCCAGTGCATTACCCTTTTAAAAAAAAAATTGCATTGATACATGTCCCCTGGGGAAGGTCCCAGGTCCCCAAACACTTTTTATGGCAACTTGCATATAAGCCTTTAAAATTAGCACTTTTGATTTTTCATCTTCGTGTCCCATAGACTTTAACGGTGTTCACGTGTTCTGCCGAATTTCTTGCCTGTTCGCAGGTTCTGGTGCGAACCGAACTGGGGGGGGGGGGGTTCGGCTCATCCCTAATGTCTAGCAGTGATAAGTGGATCTATGTGTAAAGCAGGCAAAACAATATAGTCCTGACTATTTCCATAATAGTTTCATTTTCTGCAAACCAAACTATTTTAAAAAAAGAGGGTCTATTTAACTATTGCTTTACTCTACCTAGTCCTAGAGTAACAGCTCTACTGATATTTTATTCCATAAAGTCAAGTAAATACAAATTCTTTGCTTTTTAACCAAATTTACTATCAGACAACGGGGTTCATATACTAAAACTGGTGCACTCAGAATCTGGTGCAGCTGAGCATGGTAGCCGATCAGCGTCTAAGTTCAGCTTGTTCAATTAAGCTTTGACAAGAAATTCTGGAAGCTGATTGGTTTCCGTGCAGAAGTACACCAGATTTTGCATGATCCAGTTTTAGTAAATCCCACAATCCCCCAATATGAATCAAACCAAATTATCCAGCTACGAGAGTGTTAAGAGAAGACCCAAACAATTACATTTTTAAGCCTTGTTTTTTTACACTCCTTTTTTGAGTAATTTGTTTTTGTCAGTTTAATTAGATAATACTTATGATATCTCATGTATTTATTCCTCGTTGTGGAAAATCTGAATTTAAAATTATTCTGAATTGCAAAACTGTAGCATACGTAGGCCAACAAATAGTTATCTATTTACATTTCAATGATGAACACTAGATAGTTGTTTTTAGCAATTAGGAAGCTAATTGTGCAGTAAATCTTATTAACACTGCTGAATTAAGTGATAGGTTAGGGATAATGAGGTAATATTTTGATTGCATTAAAAAGCCTACTTTTAGTAATAAAACTAAATTAAATATAAACATAAATAACAATTGAAGCTTCTGTGTTTCATTTGACTAGGCACTTAATCTGCTCAGTTAGTTTAAAGTGACACTGCCATTGCAATGCTGACAGTTTAAGCGTCATATTGTTAGTCTGACAATGTTTTTCTATGTAGGTTTGGATCCTGCTGGGCCAAGTTTTGAATATGCTGAAATTTCGGTGACTTTGTCTCCTGATGATGCCGATTTTGTGGATGTGGTGCATACATACAGTGTGGGTACCCCAGACCGTAGCATAGGCATCCAAAAGCCTGTTGGACATATTGACATTTACCCAAATGGTGGAAAATTTCAGCCAGGATGCACTATTGGAGAAACAATCCGGCTAATTGCAGAAAAAGGTCTACGGGGCCTTGCAGGTAAGAATTCATATATGCGTATGTGTGTATGTGTGTTTTGAATAGTAATCATATACAAAACTAGGACGTTCTAATTTTCAAATGCTTGTTTAGAAAGGATGGCTACCCCATCTCCTCTTGCCTCTTTTACCTTGGGTCTCTGAGGTCACAGGGAATAGGAGGAGTAGTTGTAAGCTACTGCAGAAACCTGATAATGCATCCTTTTTTTACTCCAGGCATAACTATACAGTGTTAATAGGATGGCAAGGTTTACTCTTAATTTACCAGGGAAAAAAAGCACAACAATAAAGGTTAGATTATACTGTATAACCAGTACTGACTGGGTATATACCTATAGTCTTAAATGTTGTTTCAGTTTTAGTAAATCTCCCTGATAAATCAAGCGTAAACCTTGCCATCCAATTAACATAGTAAATGACAGTATTGGCAAACTTATCACTCAGACCTGTGATAAATAGAGTATAAACGGCTATTGTAGGGGTAGATGATGAACCTACTTCTTTGTCATTAACCATAAATGCTATTGGCTCTTTATTACCAGATTATTTCTGAAATTCAATTCTTTATGAAATAAAACAAAAGGAAATGATGAAGTTAGATAGTTGTAAAATATTTGATGAAGGCCTTGTTTAGGTTTTATTCCATGTCTCTGGGGCTTTTAGATACATCTTTGTAAGGAAGCTTAGGGATCCCACTGAATGACCAAGCCTCCACACACAAAACCCCTAATATTTGATTATAAGACAGGAAGAAATATGTTAATAAAACACTGCAGAATTTCAACAGTTGTTACAAAAGTAACTAGTCTTGGAAGTCTAAAAGTTCCTGTACCTGTTAGGAACCCTTTGGAGCTCCTGCACTCAGTATGGGGTTCTTACAGTAAGTAAACTAAATACTGCATTTTCACACTATAAATTACACCAAGTGATGTTACCTACCGGCAGTCTATATCATCTCATCACCTCATAAGGACTTTAGCCATGTAAAAACATTTCAGCAGAAATGTCTGTAATGATACAGAACATATATTTTTCAAAAAGGAGTTCTTAATTCCTAAGTACATAACCAATTTTAAATTCACTTTGCTGAAGTCAGATCTGTGCAAAATAGATTCTGACTGGTTGCTATTGGTTTAAGCGCACACACCAGTTTTGACCTCAGGTTAGTCTACATTCCTAAAGTCCAAAGACCTTCATGGTGTCAGTCCAGCTTGTTATCCCCCAATGTCCACAATCAACAAAGGTGACAACACAAACAGGCCATAGCTGCACTTAAAATCCTTATTGATTCTTCAAAGTGTTTCACTCTCACTCTATGGATAAACATTATTCAGCATGAAAGATGCCAGGAATTTCAGAGTTCTTATCTAACATTGCAGAATCAGTAAAGATATGTGCAACTATGACTGGTTTGTGCTGTCATCTTTGTTGAATGTGGTTGCTATGGATTACTGCACTATAGATTAGCACTTAGGAAGTAAGAACTCATTTTAATAAAGCAATTTTAATTGAATTGCTGGTTAATCTGATTAAAGTGATATGAAACCCTGCATTTTTTTTTTGCAATTTAAATGCAAATGTAAACATTTACAATGTTTTGTGCTTTTTTATGCTTCAGAGTTTTCCTTTCATCTCTGAATCAGCTGGTTCCTTTATTGTCATCCTCACGCTCTGCTTTTAGAGTGGCCCCTTTACCTTAGGGTCCTGTGGTCCCACCCTATTCATGTGTGAGGTGGAACATGGGAGAGGTCAACGTGCAGATATTGGCGTTGCTTTACTAAAGGCAAATAGACTGTGCACTTTAAAAATGCAGTTGCACTCATTTTCCCCACAACTTCACTTTATAAACAATTACATGCAAGAAAAAAAAAAACATAATTTTTGTTTGCACAAGATTGGATGATGGAAATCAGCAGAGTTTCACAGTTTCACCACATTCACCAAGTTCTGGGGAAAATAAGTGCAGCTATACTTGCAAAGTGCACAGTCTATTATCTAAATCAACCCCATTGCTTGCGCATTTAATCATTATGGGCTTCCTGTGCATGTAACCATGGGCATGATGGCCCTATGCACGCAGGAACATGTAGTCCCAATGAATATAAACTTTTGAATTGTAATGAGGTTATGAGTGCACACCTTCCGGTAGAGTTAGAAATGGCACACAAAAAACAGGATGCAGGTAAATCATGACAAAAGCGGAAATGCTTAGGAACTGTGTTGGCAGGAATGGGTTACTGTACTGTGCTAAATAAATAAATATTAACATGTTGCTGTTAAAAAAGTGGAGGCTTTAGTATTTCTTTAAGTGAATGGTATTATGCTTCACACAGTTTACCTGCCTACTTACAAACGTTATAAACCCAATTTAAGACCACTAAGTGTATGATACTCTTCACTGAGTGCCAAGAACATATTGTCAATGTACGCAATCAATTAACTTAAAATGGAGGGCCACCCAGAACAAAAAAAAATTCACCAAAAATCCTAAAAAAAATTAAAAAAAAAACATTTGAAAAAAAAAATGTTTAAACTTACCTAAACCCTTGTTGCTAGGCAGTCTTCCTAATCTGCCTCTTCCTTTTCCGTGGTGTGTTCTTCTCCTCGGTGAGCGGCCCCGTTGTCTTCTGGGAACTGTGTGTGTTCCCAGAACACCATTCACAGAGCGTCGCGCCGCTCGCGCGTGCGCAGTAGGTAACTGGCACTGTAGCTGCAAGGCTCCACTGCCTGTTTCTCTTACCTAGGATGGCGGAGCCGGGACCCGAGAGCCGAGGGACAGCGCCGACATCGTGGGCACCCAGGACAGGTAAGTACTTATAACATAAACATCAACATTTGTTCATTTTTTTATAAACATTATGTTGGAGCAAATATGCTGCATTTTTGTTATTAACCTCCCCGGCGGTATTACCAAGTGTGGCTCGGGGTTAAAATTCAGTCCCATTAGCGGTAACCCCGAGCCACACTCGGGATCGCATTGCAGGATCCTGGTGCAGTGTTACTTACCTTGTCCCCAAGATCCTGCGATGTCCCCCGCAGTGTCCGTGGGCTGTGTCCTCCTCCGAAGCCTCTCCTTGCCAGGCTCCGTTCCCTGCGAGCGTCGCGACGCACAGGGGCGGAGCCTGGCGGCAAATTCAAAAAATTGTAAAAATCATAACACATACAGTACTGTAATCTTACAGATTACAGTACTGTATGAAATCATGTCACATCCCTTTTGTCCCCAGTGCTTTGTCCTATACCCTGCATGCAGTTTTATATTATATATACTGTTCTTTCTGCCTGGAAACTGGAGATTGTCCATAGCAATCAAAAAGTGTCCCTTTACGTCAAAAGTGGCTTTAGACCAGCTAGAAAACAGCAATAGTAAATTAGAACACTTGCAGAATTGAGCGATAGTGAATCGTGGGGAAATTTATTTTATTATATTAATTTTTTTTTTAATTATTTATTTTTATTTATTATGTTATAATTTATGTTTTTGTGTTTCAAACTTTATCATACCCGGGATATCTACTAGACTCTTGTTTGGACCGATTTAAGTCGGTTATTGTTAAGAATTACAGGCCTACAATATAAAACGCCAAATTTCCATGCAAAATAATTGTACCGCTTTCAGCACCTAAAATCCGAAATAATCATACCGCCAGGGAGGTTAAAGGCTGATAGATTGTGTGACATTTAGAGTATATGTATATATATATAAATATATATATATATATATATATATATATATATATATATATATATATATATATATATGTAACTTATTTTTCTTATGTTTGTACAGACGTGGACCAGTTTGTGAAGTGCTCCCATGAACGCTCCATCCACCTCTTCATTGACTCTCTTCTTAATGAAGAGAAGCCGAGCATGGCCTATCGTTGCAAATCAGAGGACAATTTTGAAAAAGGACTCTGTCTAAGCTGCAAAAAAAATCGCTGTAATACATTGGGTTACAAAGTCAATAAGATACGTGAGAAAAGAAGTGTCAAGATGTTCATGAAAACTAGTTCTCAGATGCCTTTTAAAGGTACAGTAATACTTTATTAACTTATGAAGTAGCTTACATACCTCAGGCTTGAAAACACAAAGCTTTTGTAATTCTATATGCTTTTTTACTGGGCCTTTAAGATTAATTCTTTATTAAAACATGATGCTAAGGGTGTATCTCTTGAGTATGCCTTTACAGGGCAAACAATTTAGCATTAAAAATGATGCCGGGTCAGGTTAGTAACAGATAACATGTTTATAGTCTATACACATACCTAATGCATCATAAATAAATATTAATGCAATGACCATACCTGGCTACTAGAAAATGAATCAGCTACCGTATACCTACTGGACACTTATTATAACCTACCTTTGCACATCAAGCAAAACATTTCAGCATAGAACAATGGAGGCCACAACTGCCAAGCTGTTACTAAAAGTTCACCATTTGGAGCTGTGATCCTTATCCTTGTTTTATTACTCACAGTGGGGTGATTTACTGCAGAGGAATAAAAAAAGAATAGAATTTCCTTTGCACATGATTGAATGACTGACATGTATACAGCCTCACTCAGATAAGTATTATTTTACTAAATCAATCACAGTCAAGCAATGGTTGAAAACAAGCATGTAAATAGTGAAAGTAAATTGATCTGCATACTTTTTCCATAGGAGTAACTTTTTAAGTGATAAAGCAAGGATATGGATGGCAGTCCTAGGAATTGCATCTTTAAACTAAGTTAGTAATGGCAGCTCCTATTTTTCTATCCTGATGTGTACACTTTAAAGCAGAACTAAAGTTCACAGGGTCAGAGTGGGCTCCTGGCATGCTCTCCTCCAGTCTCGGCAGGTCCAGGCTCAGGGTTCATCCTCTACTGCTACCATCTTTTCTGCTGCATTTTACATATCCTGTGTCGCTCCACATTGGCCATAAGGTGGCCATTGCTGATGCAACTTCTGCATATGAGCTCAGGACTTACATTGCTCTCAGGTGAGTCAGGAGTGTGCACTGCACAGTGCATGCACCATACAATGTTTACCAAAAATAAAAATTGCTATGGGAAAGAGGGATCTTTTTTTTTTTTTTTTAGACTGTGTTCTTTTTTACCTTCTAATAACTTTTTTTAGGGGTCTAGTCCCCCTTTGATGCATATAATGTGATTTTTCAGAGTTGCTTAGGAATCATATAAGAAAATATATGGTGACATTATTTTGAATTGTTTTTTTTTTCTTCTCTTATATGAATGAATTGACATATACTTGCTATTTGTATGTTTAGCATTTCACTATCAAGTGAAAGTCTATTTTTTTGGAAAGGAGAACTTAACTGTCACCAACCAAACTTTACTGGCCTCCTTGTATGGTACTAAAGGGGAAAGTGAAAACAGAAAGTTCCAACTGTAAGTATCGTATGCTATTTTGGCTTGCTGGGAGCTCTGTGTACAGATGTTGTTTACAGTGTGAACTGCCAATCTCTCAATGACATAAACTTGTGGACATCAGCTGGTATCCCATGAGACCTAATTAAACATACATTAATGTATATTTGTATGTGGGATAATGTTATTGCCATTCCCAGTTATATTCCATTAGGTCTCTATGGGACAAATGGTACTTAATACTCCATAACAATAAGAAACCTCACGGATTGAGGGGGGGGGGGGGGTTGGTTATGTGAAATAGAAAGGTTTCCCACAGTCATATATTTATTCAATGTCACTGTTCTTATTATGTAAAAATGCATTAGAAGATCATCAAATACATAAGGTTTTGATATTATTAAATAGTTACAGAGTAATTTACTTTATACATGGAGATGTTAAATCAATTTAGGTTATTTTATATAAAGTATTGTTAACAAAAACCCCTCAAACCCACATTCCTGCTTAACATAAAAGGAGAAACTAATGTTTCATAGGCCCCATGGACATGGGAGTCAAAATACATTCTTTCAGATGTGTTTAGAAGCTCATTTCTTAACTCATTTGGAAGCATGTTCATCTTGGCTATGGCTGAATTCACACCTAGACATTCAGTTGAGTCTAGGTGTATTCAGTCTAACTGCTCAAAAATAAACTAGAATTTTGTGCACCTCAGTTCCATTTAAGTTGACCATACACTAGTAGATTTTCAACTGAATGTTTATGCGAATATTCGTACAAAAAATCTCTGTATATTCCATCATTTAGTGAATGTTGTACAAAAGCACTCTGAAAGTTTGCTTGCTGTTACCATTAACATTCAGATTTCAAGTAGATTCCCGAATGAAAACCTTATACAATAGAAATTGGATCATTCGGGAAAAAATTCCTTCCTGCTCCATTGAATTTTCTGATTGCTATGGTTGAAAACAAACTCTTCCCTTTTAGTCGTTTAATATTTTTTTACATCTGTTCAATAAGTTTAAAAAAAAAGAATACCTGTTTTTTATGTCAGGAATTCAGAACTGTTCTATGCACACTTCCTGTGTTATCTCAAGGAGTCGATTTGGTCCTCTTCGTTCTTATTTTGAAATATAGAATAATTAGTAGGCTAAAATCATCCAGTCCACAAAAAATTATCTGTATTGTCAGCCAACAAGAAATTAGGAGCTGAGTGCATTTCTGGCAGATTAACAGGTATTTTTTTCTACTGGCGGACATCCAATCGGGTTTGAGTGAATGTAACATTTAAAATAATTTTCTTGTATTGTATTTTTTATTAACACACAGCTTGGTGTTGCTTTACTAAAACTGGAGCAAGCAAAATCTGGTACAACTCTGCATAGATACCAATGAGTTTCCAGGTTTTTTTCTTAAGTAGTTAGCACTTCTGCCTAGCAGCACTACGGTCGCTGGTTCGAATCCCAACCACGGCACTATCTGCCCGGAGTTTGCATGTTCTCCCTGTGCATGTGTGGGTTTCCTCCGGTACTCCAGTTTCCTTTCACACTCCAAAGACATGCTGGTAGGTTAATTGGTCCTGTATAACTTGGCCCTTATATGTATATGTATGAATATGAGTTAGGGACTTTAGGTTGTAAGCTCCTTGAGAGCAGGGACTGATGTGAATGTACAATTTATATGTGAGGTGCTGCGTAAATTTGCAGCACTATATAAGTACCTGTAATGATTATAATAATAAATTGAACAAGCTAAAGTTAGAAGCTGATTGGCTACCATGCACAACTGCACCAGATTTTGCACGCTCCAATTTTAGTAAATCAACCTCATTGTGTGCTTGACTTTTTAAGCAATCTTATTTTGTTTATTTTCATTTCATTTATGTCCCATGATGAGCTAAAATTAAAGACATGATGCAGTCTGCCTTATGGCCATAGGTAGCATGGTCTTGATAGTGGAGATCACTGGAAAATGTTTTCCTTGATGAACTTAGATTCATTTTTTATGGCTTAATATAGGATTTCAGCATTTTTTAAACTGTAAACTCAGTGCATATCCTATAAAATAAAGAACACTTTGCTCCCTGGGAAAATAAACAGGCTGTTTTAAGGCACAGGTTAACTAGGCAGTCACGTAGAGTACCATCAACTAAAAGGGGTGCCAGGGTAAAGTGAGAAAGAGTCATCTAAAATTTAGAAGTCAGGCATATTGTATTTGTGAAGTGTGCTTGCTCTAAGTGTTACTTTGATTCGAGTGAAACAATTTCAAAGTGTCTGTGTGATTTTTGTGCCAGTCCATAGCCATTGCCTTTCCTTTATAATGCCCATAGAAGCTTTGCACTACAGACAGTCACTAAAATATGATGTAAATTATGTATATCTACATGTATTGAGTGAAGGCCTGCAGTGCAAAATAGGTAAGCACAATATAAAGAAAAAATGGTTGCAAGGGCAAGGGATAAAAGGCAAAGATAAGTGGTCTAAAATCAAATTAACTTAGAGTCTGCATACATTTAACAAGCAACTTTGCACAATGTTGCCTGCCCTCCAAATGTAACCTATTTTTTTCAGCACAGAAAAATGTATCCCAACATCAGAAAGATAGGTATGCAATTAACCACTTAAAGACCAGCCTCGTTTTGGATTTTAGGTGTTTACAAGTTTAAAACAGGTTTTTTTGCTAGAAAATTACTTAGAACCCCCAAACATTATATATTGTTTTTTTTCTAACATCCTAGAGAATACAATAGCGGTCATTGCAATACTTTTTTTTGCACCGTATTTGCGCAGCGGTCTTCTAAGCGCACTTTTTTTGGAAAAAATTCACTTTTTTGAAAAAAAAAATAAGACAACAGTAAAGTTAGCCCAATTTTTTTTTATATTGTGAAATATAATGTTACGCCAAGTAAATTGATACCCAACATGTCACGCTTCAAAATTGCGCCCGCTCGTGGAATAGCGTCAAACTTTTACCCTTAAAAATCTCCATAGGCGACGTTTAAAAAATTCTACAGATTGCATGTTTTGCGTTACAGAGGAGGTCTAGGGCTAGAATTATTGCTCTCACTCTACCGGTCGCGGCGATACCTCACATGTGTGGTTTGACCACCGTTTTCATATGCGGGCGCTACTCACGTATGCGTTCGCTTCTGCGTGCGAGCTCGTCGGGACAGGGCGCTTTAAAAAAATTTTTTTTTTGTTTTTATTATTTATTTTATTTTATTTTATTTATTTTTTCACTGTTTTTAAAAAAAAAAAAATTTGGATCACTTTTATTTCTATTACAAGGAATGTAAACATCCCTTGTAATAGAAAAAAGCATGACAGGTCCTCTTAAATATGAGATCTGGGGTCAAAAAGTCCTCAGATCTCATATTTAGACTAAAATGCAAAAAAAAAAAAAAAAAAAAAAAAAAAGTCGTTTGAAAAATTACATTTAAAAAATTTGTGCCTTTAAGACAGTGGGCGGAGCCGTCGTAATGACGTCGCTCCGGCCGTCACATGGTATAGAGACGGGTGGGGGCCATCTTGGCCTCACTCGTCTCAGTACCTCAGCGGTGACAGGTCCCGATCTCCTCCGCCGTTACCGACGGTTCCGGTAAGCGGCGGAGGGTGCGGGAGAGCGGCGGGAGGGGGGGTGGCACCTCTCCCGCCGCCGATAACGGTGATCTCGCGGCGAACCCGCCGCTGAGACCACCATTATCGTTTACAGAATCGCTCACTGTAAAGATGGATATCTCGGTTGTGGCAGCAGCTGCTGCCGTTACCGAGATATCCATCTTCAAAAAAATGACGTATATATACAGTGAGCGGGGCTGAAGTGGTTAAGAGGTTAAGTTTATGTTAGGAAGGGTTGATGTCTTCCAGCCCCGAAAGCTAATGCATTAGGTACTTGGTATATATTATAGACATATGGAAGAACTGTAAAGGGGTATAAACAGTGTAGGGGCCACTGTGGGAGGACACTGGAGCCATGATATACAGGATATCTGACAGAATTTGAAGAAATACAGGGTTAGAAAATCTCAGTGCGGTGGTAAATACATAAACTCTACTGCATTAAAGATGTTAATGAGAGTAATGGTGTGATGGTTCTACTGGCATATGAAGGTTAAAAGTAGATGTTCAGCCTAGTGTAACGAAATGGTCAGAAACAGTCTTGCAAATAAGTATGTTTGCATTCTGCTGCACCAAGTAAACTTTTTCATTTATATAGTGAGTGCACATCAAGAATTATAACTGATTTTGTCTCTTTTAGAGCTGAAATGTCTTCAAACAAAACCTATTCATATTTGATCTTCACTGAACTGGATGTAGGAGAGCTGCTGATGTTGAAAGTTAAATGGGAGAAGGAATCATTCTTTAGCTTGTCAGACTGGTTTACAACATACGCATTCGATATTCAAATGATCAAGATAAAGTCGGGAGAGTTACAGAAGAAGTAAGTAGCTTTGTAGAAGCACATGCTTATAAAAATGATTAGTAACCTTGTCTTTTAGATCTTGTCATTGCCTATTTAACTACTTCAGCCCCAGAAGGATTTACTCCCTTCCTGACCAGAGCACTTTTTGCGATACGGCACTGCGTCACATTGCACCCAAACAAAATTGACGTCCTTTTTTTCCCACAAATAGAACTTTCTTTTGGTGGTATTTGATCACCTCTGCGGTTTTTATTTTTTTCTCTATAAACAAAAAAAGAGAAAAACAATTTTAAAAAACA
The DNA here is from genome assembly GCA_037952925.1 of Lithobates clamitans. Classification (NCBI taxonomy): domain Eukaryota; kingdom Metazoa; phylum Chordata; class Amphibia; order Anura; family Ranidae; genus Lithobates; species Lithobates clamitans. Next base: position 4,349,318 of record JBBGZY010000501.1, on the reverse strand, counting down.
GCAATATTTTTTACTTTTTGCTATAATAAATATCCCCAAAAAATATATAAAAAAACAAACTTCTTTCTCAGTTTAGGCCGATATGTATTCTTCTACATATTTTTGGTAAAAAAAATTGCAATAAGCGTATATTGATTGGTTCGTGCAAAAGTTATCACGTCTACAGAATAGGGGATAGATTTTTGGCATTTTTATTATTATTTATTTTTTTTATTAGTAATGGCGGCGATCTGCGATTTTTATCGTGACTGCAACATTATGGCGGACACATCGGACACTTTTGACACTATTTTGGGACCATTGTCATTTATACAGTGATCAGTGCTAAAAAATTCAGTGATTACTGTGTAAATGACAATGGCGGGGAAGGAGTTAAACACTAGGGGTCGATCAAGGGATTAAGTGTATCCTAAGGAGTGATTCTAACAGTGGGGGGATGGGCTACCACTAACATGACAGCGATCACTGCTCCCGATGACAGGGAGCAGTAGATCCCTGTCATGTCACTAGGCAGAACAGGGAAATGCCTTGTTTACATAGGCATCTCCCCATTCTGCAGCTCCGTGACATGATCGTGGGCCCCCGGCAGACATCGAGTCCACAGGACCCGCGGGCATGGTCACGGAGTTCACGGCGGGCGTGTGTGCCCACAATGCCATGTATTAAAGGGGACGTACCTGTACGCCCATTTGCCCAGCCGTGCCAATGTGCCGACGTATATTGTCGTGCGCTGGTCGGCATGTGCTTAAAGTGATTCTAAAGTCGATTTTTTCTTTCTTTATAAATAATAAACATGTTATAGTTACCTGCTCTGTGAAATGGTTTTGCACAGAGCAGCCTGGATCCTCCTCTTCTCGGGTCCCCTGCCAGCGCTCAGGCCCCTCCCTCCAGTTGAGTGCACCTACACCAAGCAGTTTGCTATGGGGGCACCCGAGCTGAGCCGCAGCTTCGTATGTCCATTCAGACACGGAGCCGTGGTTCGGCCTCGCCCCCTTTCCTAATTTGCTAACTAACTTTGATTGACAGCAGCGGGAGCCAATGGTGCCGCTCCTGTGTCTCAGCCAATCAGGGGAGAGTCCCAGACAGCCAATGTACTTGTGCACATCGCTGGATAGAGATGGGGCTCAGGTAAGTATTAGGGGACTGAAGGGGGCTGCTGCACACAGAAGGTTTTTCGTCCAAGTGCATAGAATGCATTAACATAAAAAACCTCCTGCCTTTACAAGAACTTTAATATTGCTACCATTTTCTAGACTATATATCAGAAGAACAATATAATTTGACACAACTGAATGTGTACATGATGTTATAATGATCAAGCAATTTTATTTACAATGCAACTGTATTGCCCCGTACACATGGTCGGATTTTCCGACGGAAAATGTGTGATAGGACCTTGTTGTCAGGAATTCCGACTGTGTGTAGGGTCCATCACACATTTTCCATCGGATTTTCCGACACACAAAGTTTGAGAGCAGGATATAAAATTTTCCAACAACAAAATCCGTTGTCGGAAATTCCGATCGTGTGTACACAAATCCGACGGACAAAGTGCCACGCATGCTCAGAATAAATAAAGAGATGAAAGCTATTGGCCACTGCCCCATTTATAGTCCCAACGTACATGTTTTACGTCACCGCGTTCAGAACGATCGGATTTTCCGACAACTTTGTGTGACCGTGTGTATGCAAGACAAGTTTGAGCCAACATCCGTCTGAAAAAATCCTAGGATTTTGTTTTCGGAATGTCCGAACAAAGTCCGACCGTGTGTACGGGGCATAAGAACTTTATTTGGATATGTTATGCAACAGCTCAAAAAAACAAAGTTTGTCCATTCATAAATTACAATAAAACAGCTATGAGCTTTTGAAAATGTAATGCACATCATGCCTAATATTTACTTGCTAATGTTAATTGCTTACTGCTTTTTTGGCATCATTGGTTTTAAAATGTAGATGCCGTGTGTGGAGGTTAGCTCGAAAAACTTTTTATGAACTGCAGTCCAACCAATGAAGTACACTCCTGGGCTTTTTGCCCACTTTTATTCAAAAGTAAAGTTTAAAAAACCCCAGAATGTTACGCTTGCGGGGGTTTCAGTGTCTTAGCAACAAATGGAAACTTCCTTCTGGCTATCCGGACAGCATAGTTAGTCCCTGAGTTTGTGTCTGCGCAGACTCACCACATCAAATAATTTAGTCTTGTGAAAACCCAACTGCCCAACCTTGGCAGCACAGTCTCCTGCCTAATTACACATGGACGGTGGTTGATTTACTAAAGCTGCAGAATGCAAAATCTACTGCAGCTCTACATATAAACCAATCAGTTTCCAGATTTTTTTTTGTCAAAGCCTAATGAACAAGCTGAAGTTAGAGGCTGATTGGCTATCATGTACAGCTGCAGTAGGAAAAAACAACAAAAAGTGTAGCGCTAAACCTTATCATACATAACCCTGGGTGGGTAGGTATACAGTGAAAGGGATCACCAATAGAAAGACCCATACATGGCTGGGAAGTCCAGTTATAGGTGTTTATGGTCAAACAATAAAAAATAGTGTTTTAGTCCTTTAGATAAACAATTTATGTAGATCCAGTATCCCAAAACAGCAGATCAGCTCACTACCACCGAAAGAAATGAAGGCTTACCAGATGTGGTGGACCCGACAGGGCATACGCCAAATTGGGTCAGATAAGGCTTGGGTGGTAGAAAGCTGTGGATATCTGTGGTGTCGCAGATTGCTGGAATCCTCCAACTGGTATCCGGGTCCTGGAAGGTGTGTGGAGTTCAAAGGATATGGATGGTTCTGTAGGTCCCAGGGGGGAGGGGATGAGGTGTTCCGTGGGTGGTTCCAATATCCAGGTGCGTGAGTGCACCAGTCTTTCCAGAGTGTAGTGTATAAAAACGCTCGTATGGCGTGCGGTGTGTTGTATCTCATCTGCTCACCGCAAACACACCGCACGCCATACGAGCGTTTTTATACACTACACTCTGGAAAGACTGGTGCACTCACGCACCTGGATATTGGAACCACCCACGGAACACCTCATCCCCTCCCCCCTGGGACCTACAGAACCATCCATATCCTTTGAACTCCACACACCTTCCAGGACCCGGATACCAGTTGGAGGATTCCAGCAATCTGCGACACCACAGATATCCACAGCTTTCTACCACCCAAGCCTTATCTGACCCAATTTGGCGTATGCCCTGTCGGGTCCACCACATCTGGTAAGCCTTCATTTCTTTCGGTGGTAGTGAGCTGGTCTGCTGTTTTGGGATACTGGATCTACATAAATTGTTTTTCTAAAGGACTAAAACACTGTTTTTTATTGTTTGACCATAAACACCTATAACTGGACTTCCCAGCCATGTATGGGTCTTTCTATTGGTGATCCCTTTCACTGTATACCTACCCACCCAGGGTTATGTATGATAAGGTTTAGCGCTACACTTTTTGTTGTTTTTTGCATATATACTTTGTTGGTTGTGTTAACTGCTTTTTCTTTTTTATGAGCAGCGCAGGATTATTTTTGTATATAACAGCTGCAGTAAGTTTTGCACTCTCTGGTTTTATTAAATCAACCCCAACAGCCTAGCCGACAGCCTTGTCCAATCTGATTGTCTTTTCGTGAGGCCAGACAAGACACTCTCCAAGTGTCTGATCAGACACCCTGCTCCTGCAGCAGCTTGTCTCTAGGGAAAGAACCCTGACCCATAGACAGCCCCTTGACTAAAAAGGCTGTGCACACCTGCACAATCAGGATGCTGGCTTTCAGGATAAAGCCTCTAACCCTGGACGCAGGGTTAGAGGCTTCATACCTCTCAGGTCTCTACAAAGCCTCTGGACTCCAGAACCCAATCCAGAAGTTACTAATTCTGGAGAAAACCGTGAAACCCATTTTCTCCACACTGTCACAAGTCCAGTCAAACTGCTAAATACACATATGAAATATATATATGGAAGCTAATAAATCTGTCAAAGGATTTGTATTTCTGTTCATGCAATCCTGAGATTTAAACTTTTTCAGCAAAGCCAGGTCCGAGACATCACTTTTCTGTTGCCGTTAATACAAATTGGACCCGTCTACTCTGCCAGCCTGCATTAAATTGTGTTTTTATTCCTGACTGGATCCAGCTTTAAATAAAACTCATCATCCCACCACTTTTTTACTCTCTTCATGAAAATATAAAACGCCTCAGATACAGGGGAAAGGCAGTCTTACCGCTGTAGGCATTATAGTCTAGGAATGAGGTCAGCAAACCATGACCATTAGATCATTATAGTTCTGAATCTATGGTTTTAAATACATTTCACATTTTGATGACAAGATCAATGTACTGCATGTACTCTTTCACCAATTTCTACATGAGAATTTTATTGTAGTTCCTCCCGTGTTGCCTTTTAATATGTCCAACTTGAGTTACTTTTTTTTTACAAACCATACATTTTTCTTCATACGACCATTTCCACAAGAAATGTAAAGTCTGGGAACTAAATGATAATGTCCAATGCTAAACAAAATGTTTTTTTTCTTAGTATTTGGAAACTTGCAATTCGTTTTTCAGTTATGCTTGCCTAGCAGTTAATATGAGTGTGTTTATTTGTGTTTTAGGTTAGTGTTTTGTCCTGAGAATGGTAAGCCTGCCACTCTTACAAGAGGAAAAAGCTCAGTGGTATTTGTGAGGTGCAATAAAAACACCATCGTGAAGAAACGTGAATGGTAATTACAATAACTGTTTTTAGAGCTATACCATTATTATCAATATTAGTATTATTTAGTAAGATTACAGCATTGATGTGCAAGGGTGAAATAAAAAATCTGATTACCCTTGATTACAGGGTAAGATTACAGCATTGATGTGCAAGGGTGAAATAAAAAATCTGATTACATTTTCTGGGGCAAAAAAGCAGGCTAAACTAAAATCTTGCCCTCTCCACCTTTTTGTTAGCAAACACGATCTAGTTATTCCTCAACAGTAATCCAGTGTGAAAATCAGAAAGTGTACCCCACAGTTTAGTAAAACAAAAATAGAATAGGCTGTCCATGGCTCTGTATAAAGGGTTATGTAGAAGGGATGAGAGAATTGATCAAAGTAACGTATTCCTAATGACTTGACCAGCAGAACAACAGCACTCCTATTTTATTGTAATAACTAAAATCTTGCCCTCTCCAGCTTTTTGTTAGCAAACAAGATCATCTAGTTATTTCTCACCTTCAGTCAGTAGTTCAGTGTAATTTATGGGATTTAATAGCATTAAATGTCAACAAAGTTTTTTAGATTTCCAATTATAAAACCATTTTATTGACTTCATGTGACATTGCAAGTAAAATCTGAACGTGTACCCCAGACTTTAGTAAAACAAGAATAGAATAGGCTCTGTATAAAGGGTTTTGCAGAAGGGATGAAAGTAATGTATTCCTAATGACCTGACCAGCAGAACAACAGCACTCTTATTTTATTGTAATTTCTTTCCAGATATGAGCAAGATTTCTGCACTTAGAAGCACGTGTTACTTGATGGTATTGAAGCTCTGAAGAACAAGAACATCTATGGTTTCTACTCAGCCCAGTTTACCTTTAAATTAAGTCTACAGATATTTCATAGTAGACACAAGTAAACCGATGAGAAGCAAAAGACCAACGTCTTTATTGCACAAATGTACAACAGTTTCATTATGCTGTACAAGCCATTTCATTCCAAGCAATGCAAGCTGTCTGTGAATTGTGTTAATGTATTTTTAAATAGATAGTAGACAATCAAAATGTATTATTGAATAGTGTATGCTCATTCCATGCTGTTTATGCACTGGAGTTTAAATAACAAACCAAGCTTGAAATACAGTTTATGCTCTATAGGAGTTACTAATAACATTTATAAATTAGAGTGCTGTATCAGATTAACATTTTGTAATTTACAGATGTTATATAGCAAAAAAATAGGCTGGTATTCCTAGCAGAAAGACATTGGTTGTGAGAAAGATTGCAGTTTTTGTTCTTTTTTTTTCAAAGCTCTACACCTGCAAAAAAAGATTTTTACTTGCAGTAAGTCTCCCTCCTCACTACAAGGCTTAACTGCTCTTCTCCTAGAGCAGGGATCTGCAAACTAAGGTCCTCAACATGTCCCAGGCATGATGGGAATTGTACCCCCTGAAGAACTAGAGGGCCATAGTGTGGAGACCCCTGTCCTAGAGAATTGCTCCTCTTTGTATGACCAATCCATTGGTCACATTTCTATGGTCTCATCCCATACAATGCAGGACCAGCAGTTCTGCAATGTACCGGAGTACGTCAAGGGCCTACTCACAATACAGAGCATTGACCAGTGGAGGAGTGCATGAGCTGCTGAGGGAGTGAGGAATAAGGCAAGTATATCACCTTCTTTATTGTCACCTAGTCAAAATTAGCAGTTAACCCTAACTGTCCAGAGGAGCATGCACTGCAAGAATAAATCTTTTTTTTTGTTCCTTCCTTGAGTGGAACTTAAAATCACACCACTTAGCAAAAACATTTTTTCTTGTTTTGGCTAGAGAGAAGAAGGTGTTTTTTATCTGTGCAGTTTTTATCGCTGTCTTTTTTGTCTGACACCCATTCACTGGAAGTGAAAGAAAATCTCCCAAACAGAGGCATAAAAAACAAACAAAACTCGAGAGAGGTTTTAACTCTTCACCTCACTACAATTATTTTATATATAAATTGCCTTCTTTGTTTTAACTCGGGAGATTATTTTTGTTCTGACAACTGTAAAATATACAGGAAAAGAGAGAAAATCTCCCTATTGGGAACAAAATCAGCGCTAAATATCTGACAGAGGTTCTAACTTATCCTATCTCTATGCAAGACAAAAATAAAAACAGGTGTTTGGAGAAGGATGATTCTTGAAAGGTTAATAGTATTTCCTTTTATAAATCATGTGTAATTTAAGTTTAGGGAACTTAAAAATTACTTGAAACCACAATGGTATTTAACAAGATTGCCCTTGGATTTTCTAAATATGGGGCAGGTCCACAACATAATAGTACCTCCATTTAAAATAATCAAATGCTGTGTTAGATATGTTTGATTATGTAACACGTTTTTAAATAGATTTGTTGAAAAGGATATAAATCACAAAAGATGATGTTTTGTTTTATCTTCATAAAGTATTATTTAATGACATGTAAAGAGCAGCAGTATGCTTTAAAATACAGCAACCAATCACAGGTCAACTATTATTAAGTTTTACTACTCAAAGCTCAAATCTGATTGGTAGCAATGAGCTTAAGTGCATTACTTGCTTTTACAGTTACTAAATAAGGCTGAAATACTTCTGTGCATTACACACGCTCCTAGTCATAATATATATGTTACTATAACTATTATATTCTAAATTCATTTACAAAACCTATACATGGTCTCAGTTTTGTTTTATGTTGACAAAAACCTATATTGTTACATATTTATTGCACAAACATTTAAAATCTTGCTTTAAAATGTATTATTAAAGTATATAGTTTAACAATAATATAAAAAGACAAAAAAGCAGTATTACGTCTGTTTTGTTTGGCTAGAGGGAAATAACCCTGTATAAATATGTATAAAATTGCTTAGCACACCAGTTTTGTAAAATCACAAAATTTTACATTTTGAAACAAAATATACATTGACATTTTTTGATGTTGTTACTTTTTGATCTTCATCACAAAAATAAATTACCTTTTGCGTTCAAATGACTGTTAACAGAGAGTATCAAGGAGCTGGAACATTTTTCTAATATTTATATTTTTAATGTATATGCTTTAAAAGACTGCTGTTTTTTAGTTAAAAAAGGGACTCATACTAACTCACATTTCATCAATTGTATGAATATCATCTGTTATTAGTTGCTTAAATGAGCACCTTTTGTTGAATGCATGCTTGATTGTCCAGGCATTGTTACAAAAAAATCTAGTTATATAATGCCAAAGAGGAATAGCCAGGCCATACAGGAAATCATATATGAGTGGTTCCCACTTCTTTCCAGTGAAATAATGTATAAAAAAAATTGTTTTTTTTTTTTACATATACTATAGGCTCCATTCACAACGAACACAGCTTTTTTTATGTGCATTTCATTAGGCAGTCCAGCCAGTTTAAATGGACAAAAAAAATTGCCTGCACTTTTTTTGGCCAACACAGCATTTCACACCATGCCAGAACACATAGTACATGCACTAAACACCATTTACATTGTATCTGTACATTGCAAACACTGTTAATGTTATAGCTTTTATAACCTTCAAACAAAGAAATGCATGCATTTTTTCAAGTGAAAAAAATGTATTGTTTAATTACCTACCACCTAACCCAGTTTTCCTAAATTTACCATCTGAAGCAGTCTTTCCTATATTAATGCTATAATGCTAAATGAGATGATTTACTAAAGCAGTATTTTTCTCCCTTCACCTAATAGATTTCTTAAAACATCAAATCATGCACAAGCACATTTAGTTTTTACCTTGCACAGTATTGACCACTTGTAGTGAATGCAGCTTTAGTGGGGTAGTTAACACATTTACACTTTTGGTAAATAACCTTCTCTGGAAAAAAACAAAAACAATTTGCAGAGACCTAGCAATTTCAACATTTAATTGCAATCATTTTTTGTGCTGCGAATATGAAAAATAGTCACTGTGCTCTGGAGACAGTCAATGTAATACACTTATAATTTTTTGATGTTTCCCTAAATTACTGTAAATTAGGACTGCTTGTGATGTGGAACCATAATTTTCATTATTCTTTTAGCTTCTATCAACAGAATATTAGATTGTAATTGTAGTCATAATACCTAAATATATAACCCCAAACTCATCAAGCAAACAATATTGTGGGATCCATTTGATTGCATAATTGTGTATTGCATGTTTCCAGGTGTGCAGTGATGCATAGCTACCATATACTGGTCTTTAAAGTCTTTAAAGGCCTAGCTACACTAAACTAATTTCTGAATGGTTGCCCCAAGTCATAGCAGATGGATGCTCTTTGTATAAATTTTGAAATGTCAATTATTCAAGGAAAATAAAGTCAAAAAGCAAAGGGTAACATTTTTGTCAGCATAGAATATTAATGAGATTTAAAACAAAACATTAAACATTTGTCATTTAATAGCATCAAATAGGTGATTATTATTCTTGTATTTCTACATTAGTCTTTATAATATTCTGTATGGTTCAGAACTCCACTTTTACTTACACGGTTTGGTACAATGTGATGCTGGATTAATCCTCTAACTTATTATAAATGTTGTATAAGATAGGTTTATTAAATCTAGCCTTCGATACTAACAAGTCATGCATACTTAAAACAGACTCCTGTCAAATTTTCTACATGTAATTTTCTACTATGCAAATAGGTGCTGTGGCATCATATTCAGTACTCTACGGGGTTGATTTTCTAAAACTGGAGAGATGCTAAATCTGGTGCAAATCAGCATAGAAACCAATCAGCTTCCAGTCTTTTTTTGTCAAAGCTTAATTAATCAAGCTGAAGTTAGAAGCTGATTGGCTACCATGCATAGCATACCTCATATGTAAACATCTATTTGAGTATATAAAAACAAACTTCTTTGTGTGTATAAGAAACAGAAAATATATGAAATATGTGTAAAAAAAAAAACAAAAAAACATACTGTACATTGTACCACTTTAGAATTTTAAAAACTGTTACATAATAAACATATTACAGATACACTATTTATATAATGTTTATATATGTAAATTAAATTTTGTATGTAAATATATATATATATATTAGGATTTAAAAGTTTTTGGTTTGTAATGTAAATAGCCTCTTTTTCACATTTGGTATGTTTTAATTGTGTATTTTTACAAAGAAGTAATCAGTGTATATAAAAAGGTGATAATAAAGAATTTATTTGATGAAAAATATATTAGTTATGTGTCCTATAAATTTGGTTTACTTATCACAATAGGTATTTCATTGTTACATTTTTATCTAAAATTAAATATTTTTCCAGGACTGAGTGCCCCAAGTGCTCCACATAAGAGGAAAATGTTATACTAACCTGACGATAATTTTCCTTTCCTGATGCAAAGCATGACAGCATATACGTATGGGTAGGCTCTGCCCCCTGCCCTATTCCAGGACCGGTTATACTATAAAAATAAGTCTCTTCCCTGCAGGCCACATTCTTGTAACTTAGTATAACTGCGAAGCCCTTTCGGGAGGGACCTATATGCTGTCATGCTTTGCATCAGGAAAGGAAAATTACCATCAGGTAAGTATAAAATTTTCCTCTTTCCTGACACAGCATGACAGCCTATATGTATGGGATGTACCAAATCACCAGACAACAAGGGTGGGTAATGCTGAAGTGTTTAAGTCGAGGATTAGATCTATCCCCACTAACGATTGAAATATATTGTAGCTAAGGCCACTGGGTCCACTTTAAAATGGGCCCCCAACATGTCGAATGTAGACCAGGTCGTAGTTTACATATTAATTCTGGAGGTACTCCTTTGGAGTTCCGTCCATGGATGCGCAATCCGTCTGGAAAAGCGGTCTCTGCCCTCAATGGATTTGTCTTAGCCATCTAAGCCCCTTGACTAACTTGTTCTACACTACTGCGATTGTCTTTAATGGACAGTAATTGTCTTCTAATGCCATTAGGCCTAAAGAGCCTATTGTTTTCTCCTTGAAGAAGGGCCAATTCTATGTTTCTCTTCAACCTTGAATCTATTTTCAATGCTTGTGGTATCCATACGTATATGCAAACGTATATGCTACCCATACGTATATGCAAACACTTTCGTTTGGATATGTAAGAAGGATGATGTTCTAACCCAGATGCAAAGATGCAGACCTCTGTATAGTGCTGAGGAAGAGACTAGAACCACTTTGCCTGATAATTTCAGCAACAAGGTAGTTTATGGCTTGATACTTGGATATCTGAGATCGTTCTAGACCTATTAGCCATACAAAATACTTCTTCAGTGTTACTGGCCATAAGGAGGATGTCTTATCCCTCTGAATGGAGAGTGAGACAATATGTCCCACACTTTTTGGAAGACCCCAGGGGGAACGAACAACCTGCCCAGGTCTTTTGGAATTGGTTTGACAAGATATGAAACAGTTACTGGTTCCCAGAGAGTGAGGACACGACTGATCCTCATTTATCCTTTAATGCCGTCTTTAGGCTTACTTGTATACAATTCAATCCTTACAGTATGGAACAGAAGATTCCATCCTTTAAATTCTGTAGGGTTTCCCCTGCTCTAATCTACTTAAAGTTTTGGAGTAGGCGCCCTGACCTCCATAAGATTTCAAACACTAAAACACTAACATTAAATGTGAGACCTCCATGTGAGCCTTCACTTTTTGGTCTCCAGCATCTAGATATAACTTGTCTGACTTTTGAAAACACTGTTGGCCACGCTGTATGAGGTGTTGGATCTCAGAAAGGAGAATAGGAGGTTCTCGGATCTGAGACTGTACCCGCAGATATCATGGCTTGCAAGCCACCGGGCAATTATTGTCCTCTTTACCACTGAACGACTGCTGATCCTAAAGATAAGGATCCTGGAGACTATTAGGTTTGTTCAATATACATATTGCTAATCTGCAGACCCAGCTGGATGTCAGAAGTTTCACTGCTTTCCCCTCTGGGAAGCCACCAAGATTACTGTAAGATTAATATCTTGATCGCTCTATTTGTTGCCGAACCCTTGACGTCCAACAGTTTTGTACCTTACGCCATCTGGCAAGGAGTTCTAGGAAAAAGGACTGGCAGATCTGACTGGGAGATACCTCTGACAGAGGTTGACTAGTCTTGCATTCCTTCGACAACGAAGATAGGACTTCCCTATTTTGCTGAGTCTTTGCAGCATAGCTGAGGCTCTATTTGATGCGTTTTTAGAAAGACTTCAGTCTGCAACCACTGCAACTCTGACTTTGGACATCTTGTCCTCCATTGGCTTGAATATCCAAGAAATAATAGATTGCGATGACTGGTATGCCTAGTATCTGATAAGCTGAAAGATTAGCTAGCTTAGCTCCCTCCAAAAAGGGACTTGTCACCTCTGTGGAGTCACTGTTCCTGGTGCAGGAAGCAAATCTTCCCTTACTACAAAAACCAGGTAATACCGTTGCCAACCTTCCATTGGGCCACTCGGACCACATAGGTTACCACAGGCTATTTCCTTACCCTTTTGTGACCATGGGATGCAACCAATAGGAAAGAGCTATAATTTGTTCAAGTGAAATACTTATACTGTTGCTCTCTCTGAGGGTAATTCTACTGTATTCTTCAGAGATTCAAAACTGCTTCCAGGTCATTGCTGTAATGAGACTAGTTGGTCTTTTGATGATGGCTCCTCCCAATTTGATTAGTCTGAACTAGAACTTTTTTCCCAGGACCTGGAGTACATTGCGCCAGGTTGTTGCACAAACAAGGCTCACCAGAAGTCCTTGCTCCCGCAAGACGGCCACTACTGGACCTAATATCCTGGGAAATGCCTGGAATTTGTGGAAAGGCCACAGTTTGCCAGATGAACTCGTAGTGAACTCGAACGGCCAAGCGAAGGTACTTGCAAAAACATGGGTGTCTCGAAGTGTGTATACAGTACACACACACACACACTTGCTAGGTCTAAAGACCATCTACAATCTTAGCCTAGGTTTCCACTATTGCGACCTAAAAAGTTGTGCGATTTTGATGCAACCTTTATGAGACTTGAAGCAATGCCTGTGTATTCTTGAGGTCCATGGCCCCAAGTGTCATCAAAGTGGGACCAAAGTAGTGCAGGGACTACTTTGAAGTCACTGCGATTTGAAGTCACACCACTATTAATGGTACTCCTTGGAAATAACGGGGAACGATTTGTGGAAGCCAAGCCTTACTGATGGCTGGAGAAATTGATTGCAATACTGCCATATGCGATTTTGGATCCTAATCCATCTGCTTGTTGACCAAGTCCTGCTTTGACTGAACATGCAGTCACAACCCTTGTGCTCTAATGCGTCATGGAAGGAATGCAATGAGTTGGAGGAGAGGAATGAGGAAAATTTTATACATACCTGATGGTAATTTTCCTTTCCTGATGCAAGCATGACAGCATATACGTATCTCACGACTGGTTATACAATAAGAGTAGGTCTCCTCCCTGCCCACAGCATTCTCGTAACTTAGTATCACTGCAAAGCTTTTCTTTCATTTCTTTTTATTTCTTTTTTTTTTTTTAGTTTCTGGAGGGACCTATATGCTGTCATGCTTGCATCAGGAGAGGAAAATTACCGTCAGGTAAGTATAACATTTTCCTCATTCCTGACACAGCATGACAGCATATGCGTATGGGATGTACCAACTCACCAGATGACAAGGGTGGGTACTGCTGAAGTGTTTAAGTTGAGGATTAGACCTATCCCCACTAACGACTGAGATGTATTGTAGTTAAGGCTGCTGGGTCCACAAGAATGGACCCCCAGCCTGTTGAATGTAGACCAGGTCGTAGTTTGCATATTAAATCTGGAGGGACTCCTTTGGAGTTCCGCCCATGGATGCGCAATCAGTTTGGAAGACCGATCTCTGCCCTTATGTGATGGATTTGTCCTAGTCATCTAAGCCCTTTGACTGACTTGATCCGCATCCCTGCGATTGTCTTCATTGGACAGTGCTTGTCTTCTGATGTCGTTAAGCCTGACGAGCCCTTTCGTTTTGTTCCTTGAAGAAGGGCCAATTTTATGTCTCTCTTCAACCTTGAATCTATTTTCAATGTTTGTGGTACTTCAAACACTTTAGTTTGGATATGCCAGGAGGATGATGTTCTAACCCAGGTTGCAAAGATACCAACCTTTGTATAGTATTGGAAGAGACTAGAGCCATTTTGCCTGATAATTTCAGCAACAAGGTAGTTTATGGCTTGACACTTGGATGTCTGATATCCTTCTAGACCTATTTGCCATACAGAATACTTATTCCATGTTACTGGCCATGTTGAGGATGTCTTATCCTTCTGAATGGAGAGTGAGACAATGTGTCTCACTCTATTTGGAAGACCCCATGGGGAAAAGAATAATCTGCCCAGGTCTTTCGGAATTGGTTGCCAAGATATGCAACCGTTACTGGATCCCAGAGAGTGAGGACACGACTGAGTTTCATGTATCCTTTAATGCCGTCTCTAGGCTTACTTGTATACAATTCAATCCTTACAGCAAGGAACAGAGAATTCCATCCTTTAAATTCTGTAGGTTTTTCTCGTATCTAATGTACTTGAAGTCTGGAGTAGGCGTTCTGACCTCCATAGGATTTCAAACACTAAAAGTTGAGACCTCCACTTCTTGGTCTACAGCATCTAGATATAACTTGTTTGGCTTTGGAAGATACCGTTGGCCATGCTGTATTAGGTGTTGAACCTCCGGAAGGAGAATAGGATGCGACTGTACCCACGTATATTATGTCCTGCAAGCCACAGGGCCATTATTGTTATCACCACCGAATGGCTGCGAATCCGGATAAGGATCCTGGAGACTATTAGGTTTGTTCAATATACATATTGGCTAATCTGCAGACCCAGCTGGCTGTCATTAACTTCTCTGCTTCCACCTCTGGGAAGCCACCCAGGTTACTATCAGACCAATATCTTGATAGCCTTATGGGGCGTACACACGGTCGGACTTTTTTGTCTACAAAAGTCCAACGTACGCCGATGGACTAAAGCTGGCTGGTAATCCGATCGTGTGTGGGCTTCTTTGGACTTTCAGCGGACTTTTTCAGCCTCAAATCCGACGGACTTTAGATTTGAAACATGCTTCAAATCTTTACGTCGTAACTACGACGGACCCCGAAATCCGCTCGTCTGTATGCTAGTCCTACGGACAAAAAAACGACGCATGCTAATAAGCAAAAACTAAACGGAAGCACTCGGTCTAGTAAAACTAGTGTTCGTATTGTAGGAAGCACATTCCTCACGCTGCAAAATCTGTGATCGTTGAATGCAGCGCATTTAATGTCTTCTTTACGAATGCTATAAAGAACGAAGATGTTTTGCTGTTCCTATTCAAACAGAGTTCTCCCAAACAGATTTCTGGATTCTTTTTCTCTTTGATCTCATGAATGACATGGTATGCTTTTTCAAAACAATGTTTCCATACTAATAATACTTTTTAAATTTTTTTTTTTTTTGGTGGAGTCATCTTTTCTTGTAATTTTTATCCAGATATTTATTTTATGATTGTTGTGGAACTTTTTTTCTGTTTATCTATAAATTTGTTTGTAAAGTTGCCACAGGGAACCCATTTTTATATATATATTTTTTTTTTTGGTGTTTGTAAAGTTACCACAAAGAAACCATTTTTCTTTTTATGTTTTTATTGTATTTTTTTTTAAGTGTTTGTAAAGTTACCACAAAGAACCCTTTATAATTTTTGTTTTTATAGTGATTTGTTATTTTTTTTATATAAAGTTAACCCAAAGAACCGTTTTTGGTTATGTATCTTTTTTTTTTTAAATACTTACCACTCGAACATTATTAACATTATTTTAATCTATTTTTGGTGTGTTTTTGCAAAATCAATGAGATTGTTGTCCCTTGTTAATTTAACATTGTGTCTAAAATCTATGATTTAAAATAAAAAACCTAAACTCAAAAAAGATCCATTTATTTATGGTCTAAATAAAATAAAGAGGAAGTCAACGCTGGAAAAAGTATGTGTACAAGAAAATGGGGATCTTGAGGAGTCCATATAAGAGGGAGCACAATCTGGTCCAAGAATCCCAGAGATCAACAGCACCAGCAGATGATATAGATGTCCCCAGACTGTGGTACTACAACAACCTGCGTCTTCTGTCAGACCAGACTGAACCCAAGTCATCACTTTCTTCTCTTCCCTGCAGCCTTTCCTCCACGCTGCCCTGCAGCCTTCCCTGCAGCCTTCCCTGTAGCCTTCTTTCGAGGCTGTGGCTCTGGTGTTTCAGTTGTGGCAGGAGGAGGAGGAGGAGGAGGAGGAGGAGGAGGGGGGCTGCCTCATGTAGTTGGGTGTTTTGTGTTAGCTTGCCCTGCAGCCCCTTCTGGATTGTTTCCCCAAATAGTCGCTCACAAATGAGGCGCTGCTCCCAATCCATTTGAAGAAGCCTGCTGGCTAAGTAGCAGCCATAGGACTCTTCCGCTTCGGGGGGGCTCCTTAAAAAACGGGTGGTCTCTTGCATGAGGCGCAGGAATGCCTCCTGTGTGACCGTCCCCTTCCTGGCCCTTTTTTTGGGAAGGTGGAGGGGAGGCACTTGGGATTCGGTCAGGCTCCTACTGGGCCCAGCCACCTCACTTGGCCCAGCCACTTCACTTGGCCCAGCCACCTCACTGGGAGCAGCCACCTCCTGCCTGACACTGGGCCCAGCCTCCTCCAGGATGATGGTGAATCCGGCCTCCTCCAGGCTGTCCATGGGCCCGGTCTCCTCCTGCCTGCCACTTTCCCCACATTCCTCCTGGATGGACTCATCCTGTGTATAAAAAAAGGACATAGTTTTAGTATATTTTTTTGGGTTCATCAATGACACAGTTTGCTTCTCATGACTAGCAAATTCAATGTGAATACATCTCTTTAATAAAAGAGTCTAATCAGACACCCTATTTATTTCAAGCAGGTGCCAAACATATTTAGCCACTACTGTCAATTTATATGTATACACAATTTTGAGGGCAAAATTATTTTAGACAATTATAACATCCAGTTAACATCATTAATATTAGTACAGTAAATATTTGTTAAAATAATTTACCTGACTCCAGATGGTCATATCCGGTTCATCCAGGATGGAAGACCCAGCTTGCTCCTCATCAGCCTCTGCTGGGGTGGAGGGAAGGGTGGAGGGAGGGGTGGAGGGAAGGGTTGAAAGTGATGCCCTGGCTTCAGTCTGGTCATCAAGAAAACGGAGTTGATTGTAGTACCACAGCCTGGGTACATAAACATCATCTGCTGATGCTCCTGATCTCATTGATTCCTGGATCTTCTTATGTTCCCTCTTATACATGTTCCTCAAGACCCCAATTTTCTTGAGCAATGTCTCCATTGTTGCTTCCGGGATGGTCGCCTGGACAAAGGACAGAAGTCTTCCCAGCGTTGACTTCCTCACATGCTTTGCATAATACTGTGGGTGTTTCACCTCCCACAAATTCCTCATCTCTCTATATTTAGAAATAAAAGCAGTAAGGAACTCTGGATCCTTAAATAGGGGATTCATAATGTCTGTATAAAAGATAAAGTCACAAGACAAAAAACACTTATTAGGTTTCTGCTAAACCCTCATCATCTTATCCCTTTGTAGGCCTCATCAATCTGTCAAGCCATATAGGCCGCTTGCTACAAAGTCTTGACCAAAAGTATAAATTTTAAATTACCTTCGTTTAGTAGCGTCCCGGTCCACTATCACCTACGCACAGAACGTACGTACGACACAATACGTAACAGCGCTTTATACACTGCACATGCGTAATACTACGCCTATTTGGCCCACCCCTGACGTTCTTTTTGTTTACGCATATAACCCGCCCTTGACTCTACGCACAGAACGTACGTACGACACGTGCACAAGGCCCCTCTTTATACACTACGCATGTGTGAAACTCCGCCTGCGTCGCCCGCCCCTGACGTGCAATTTTAACTCATGTTCTCCGCCCCTTAATTCTACGCACAGAACGTACGTACGACACGTGCACAAGGCCCCTCTTTATACACTACGCATGTGTGAAACTCCGCCTGCGTTGCCCGCCCCTGACGTTCGATTTTAACTCATGTTCTCCGCCCATTTTTATTTACGGCGCATAGTGGGGTGAATAATGGCGGAGACACATCAGGTGTTTACTACCTCAGGTAGCGAAGAAAGCCCGGAGACCGGAACGTCAAGATCTGTGAGGCCTAGATTTAAGGCCTCCAATATGTCCTTTGAAGAGATGGTGGAGATGGTGGCCATTCTTAAAAAAAAGGACTATGATGGGAAGTATGGGCCGTACGCCCGGCCAAATTTGCGCAAGGCCAAAATAATGGCGAAGGTGGTGGACACTTTACAGGCTTATTTTGGGGTACAGCACTCCAAGGATCAAATTAGAAAAAGATGGTCTGACCTCAAACTCAGGGAGCCGGATCAGTACAGACGGATCCGTAAAGTGCTGAAAAAAAGTAAGTACCTGTGTTTTCATCTTGTGTTGATTACCTCGTATACCGCTCCATGTGCTTTTCATCCCTATACGATTGTTTGCATCGTTTGAAACGATCTTTTAATAAACATCGTTACATATCTATATATATAATATATATATATATCTCTCTCTCTATATATATATATATAGATATATATATATATATACATATACATATATATATATATATATATACACACATATACATATATATATATACACACATATACATATATATATATATATATATATATACACACATATACATATATATATATATACACACACACATATACATATATATATATATACACACACACATATACATATATATATATATATATATATATATATATATGTGTGTGTGTGTGTGTATATATATATATATATATATATATATGTGTGTGTGTGTGTATATATATATATATATACATATGTATGTATGTATATATGTATGTATATAGATAGATAGGTAGATATAGATAGATATAGAATTATTATTTTTTTTAATTTAAATTAATATCTATTTTTATATTTAGAAGCTGTTTGAGATTGAAGATTTATATTTAGTTAAAGATATAGAGAGAGAGAGAGATCCAAAGATTTTTTGATATATTTTGATATTGATATCTAGATATCGAGATATCTATCTATCTTGATATGTCTTTAGAAATTAAAATCTTGAAGTCTACTAGGAACTCTACACAAACAGACAATTTGTACACCACCTCACTACAAATGTTTGAAGATTAGTATATACTAAAATATCTGTGTGCTAAGTATATTAATTTTTTGCTTCACATAGGGGGAAAATCACTCAGCCAACAAGAGGAACCCAGTCCCCCCCAAGCAAAAGAACATACTTGGGAAATCAGCCCAAGCCCCCCTGAGGATGTGGAGGAAGGAGAGGTGGGCGACATGGGCACCCCACCAGGTGAGTGTCTGACATACCAGCTTACGGTAATCTATGCATGGCTGCCTTTTATTTTATGTAATTTTTCTACTCTATTTTAGGTGATCTGGTTGTGCTTGAGTCAAGCAACAGCGCCACCCCCGAGGATGTTCATGAAGTATGCGACATGGGCACCCCACCAAGTCAGTGTCTGAGACACCAGCTTTATGGTAAGGTAAACTATGTATGTATGCATATTTCTAAACACATTTTTTTTTCATTCCACTTTGACTATTTCACCACAGACAGTGCCCAACGGCTAATTGCTCAAATAATGGCCTGGAATGGGGAGATCGATCAAATGCGGAATCGGCTGGATCGTATGCAGCAGGAAATGAAGGACATGATTGATGTTTTGGGTCGAATCTAAATGCCCTTTTTTAAACCCCAAAACATCGATCATGTCCTTCATTTCCTGGTTTGCTGACCCCATTCTAGGCCTTTTCTTTATTATTTTCTGTTAAATTATATGCCTGTTTAACAACATTTAAAAAAGGAGGCCTACTTTTCAAAAAAAACAAAAAAAAAAAAGGATTTGAAAAAAGACAAAAAAAAAAAAAAGGATTTGAAAAAAGACAAAAAAAAAAAAACAAGGATTTGAAAAAGACAAAAAAAAAAAAAAAGGATTTGAAAAAAGACAAAAAAAAAAAAAAGGATTTGAAAAAAGACAAAAAAAAAAAAGGACTTGAAAAAAGACAAAAAAAAAAGGATTTGAAAAAAGACAAAAAAAAAAAAAAGGATTTGACAAAAGACAAAAAAAAAAAAAAGGATTTGAAAAAAGACAAAAAAAAGAAAAAGGATTTTAAAAAACACAAAAAAAGGCCTGTTTGCTAAAATCAAAATGCCCAACAAATTTTATTTTTGATTATCTAAAAATATTTAACTCTAAATATATTATTCTAAATTTATTTAATATATCATTATATTTTTGGCTAGGAACATTTTATACTAAATGCATAACTGAATGGATACCAAAGATTAAAAACATCTGCTTAGAATTAAATAAATGTGTGGTTTGTTATTTCAATGCTCAGTATCAGTTTGTTTATAAATTTCAAAAAAGTGGTTTACATTGGCAATGGAGCTTATTTAGAAATGTACAAGGAAAATACAGTTGGCACTACAACTGCTCGACCATAACCTAGGAGAAAGCCCAAAAGAAAGGCAAGCAATAAATATAATTCAAGATTTCATCAAGATTGTTTTTATTTTAAATCTTTAGATATCCTGGCCCATTGCAATGGCCCCCCTACCCATAAAATAATTAACATATTGCTGTCTAACTTGACGGGCACTTTGGGGGGCCAAGCCAGTATGGACAGTATCCAGGCCCATAAGATTCTCAACGATAAGTCCGGCCTCAGGCCCAACTGGCACCATATAATTTAAATAAAATAGATAAAATGATAAAATTAAGTTTGTATTCCGCCAAATTAATGGAGGTTTGAAACAGGCGGAACCGGCTGGCCAGAATCCCAAACGCATTCTCAACCACTCTTCTAGCTCTGGCCAGCCAGAAATTAAAAACCCTCCTCTCCGGGGTGAGGGTTCTTTGGGGGAATGGCCTCATGAGGTGCTTGCTCAGAGCGAAGGCTTCATCGGCAATGAAGACAAAGGGGGGTCCTTCCACGTTATCCGCATCAGGTGGCAATCCCAGGCCACCACTCTGGAGACGCTGGCAGAACTCCATCTGGGCAAATACTCCTCCATCCGACATCCGGCCATTCTTCCCCACGTCCACATATAGAAATTCATAGTGTGCCGACACCACCGCCATTAAAACTATACTGTGGAACCCCTTATAATTAAAATAGTATGACCCCGAATGGGGTGGTGGCACAATGTGGACATGTTTCCCATCTATAGCCCCTCCACAATTGGGAAAGTCCCAACGGGTGGCAAAATGGGATGCCACAGTCTGCCATTCCTGTGGCGTTGAAGGAAACTGGGGAATCAAACAAGGAAACAAAAATCAGTAATTTTGAATCGAACATGGCAAGAAAATTATACAATTAAAAACATTATTCCACAGCATCAGTATAACATTAAATAATGTATATCTTCTGGAAGAAATAATATGGAAAGGCACACTTATCAGATTGCTCACCCCCTCTGATGGAACATTGATTACATTTTAGGGGGTGGTGAAATTACCAAAAAATATTAATTTTAGGACACACAGGGATTTATGGACTAAAAAGGCTACAAGACTGCAGTTGTCCCACTCTGCAAGTGCAGTTGCTCCCCAGCTTAAAGTAAATGAGGTAAGGTAAAAAGGCTTTCATGTTGCAAGGAGTACACAATCACATGCAAGGGCAATTAATGAAAACACTTTGTGGCTTGTATATGATTTGATGATGGAAATCAGCAGAGCTTCTGCTCATTTACTAAAGCACTGGAGCAAATGCACTTGTAGAGTGCACATGCATTTTGCAAAGTGCAACATATATTTGCTTTTTAAAAATCAACACCACAGAAGATTCTAGCAAATTATTAGGGGGGGGGGGGTTGAAATCAAGCTAATTATAAGCACACTATTTGGATAGAGTTTAGGGGAAACAAAATACAATGCAGCTGACTAAATACATTCAAACTGAGTAGACTAGGTGAATATGTGACCAGCATTGTATGCTGGAGAGGTTATTGAAGGCAAATATACATGCATGACAAAAAAGAACATGAAACAAATCAAGCATGCGTGAGAAGAAAAAGGGGACATTCACACTATATTACAATGATGGTAAGTAGTGTTTGAGCTAAGAAATACATTACATTATCAAAGAATAAATAAAAGAACATGTGATGCTAATAAAAGAAACAATTCTTACCTTAATATAGTCCTTCTGCAGGACCTGGATGATGGCAGAACAGGTCTCTGGGATAATGATCCCCAGAGCCTGGGGGGAGATGCCTGTCGAGAACTTGAGGTCCTGCAGGCTTCTCCCCGTCGCCAAGTACCGCAACGTGGCAACTAGCCTCTGCTCCGGAGTGATGGCTTGCCTCATGCAGGTATCCTACCTGCTGATATAGGGGGTCAGCAAAGCCACCAAACGGTCAAAAACGGGGTCCGTCATCCGGAGAAAGTTCCTGAAATCCTCAGGATTATTCTCACGGATCTCACGGAGCAATGGCATGTGACAGAACTGGTCACGCTGGAGCAACCAATTCTTGGTCCATGAACTCCTCCTCGCCCTGTTCATGGACTGGTCTTGGTCTGAAGAATAAACTACAGCACCAAACACATACAATGCACGAGCTCGACGACGAGTACGTACAGGTAACATGGCTATAAAATGGTCGGCTGGTAAGAACGCACTTAACAGAACGCACTGAAGAACAGCAAGGCCTGTGAAGAACGACCTGAAAATCAGGAACGAGCGGCCAATAAAACAAAGATTTCTCAATGCCAACTGACCAAACGCACTGAAAAGCAGATACAAACCTCACAAGCACAGACTGAACAACAGTTAAAACGAACTGAAAAATACGAGTCTCACAAGCGCGAATCGTCTCTCACCAAACTTCTACTAACACGAGATAAACACGAGATTAGCAGAAGGAGCCCAAAGGGTGTCGTACGGGCTATTGAACTTCCGTTTTATAGTCTCGCCGGACTTGATGTACGTCACCGCGTACTAGGCTGTCAAACTTTTGTGTGGTCGTGTGTAGGCAAGTCCGTTCGTTAGAAAGTCTGCCGCAAGTCCGCCGAAAGTCCACAGGAAGTCTGTCGGACAGGCTGTCGGACTTTTGTAGACGAAAAGTCCGACCGTGTGTACGCCCCATTACTTGTTGCTGATCCCTTGATCGGCTTGTTGGTTTGGAGACTATCCCTTGTCATCCAACGGCCTTTGTACCCTACGCCGTCTGGCGGTAAGTTCTAGAAACCCTACCTAACGGGCTGGTAGACCTGACTGGGAGATACCTCTGACAGAAGTTGACTAGTTCTGCATTCATTCTTGACAATGAAGATAGGCCTTCCCCATTTTTCTGAGTCTTTGCAGCATAGTTGAGGCTCTTTTTGTTGCGTTTCGGAAAGACTTCACTCTGCGACCACTGCAACTCTGACTTTTGGACACCTTGTCCTCCATTGGCATGAATACCCGACGAGTAACAACTTGTGATGATTGGTATGCCTAATAGCTGATACGCTGAAAGATTAGTTAGCTTAGCTACCTCCCCAAAAGGGGACTTGTCTTCTCTGTGGAGTCACTGTTCCTGGTGCAGGAAGTAAGTCTTTCCTTACTACAAAACCAGTTAATACAGTTGTCAGCCTTCCTCTGGGCCCTTCGGACCACATGGGTTACTACAGGCTACTTTACCCCTCTTGCGACCGTGGGATGCAACCAATGGGAAAGAGCTATTTGTTCAAGTGAGATACTTATGCTGTTGCTCTCTCTAAGGGTAACTTTATTGCATTTTTTCAGAGATTCAGAACTGCTTCCTGGTAGGTCACTGTTGTAATGAGACTAGTTGGTCTCTAGATGATGGCTTCTCCTGACTCGATCAGAGTCTGTACTAGGACTCTTTTCCCAGAACCTGGAAGTCATTGCGCCAGTCTGTTGCCCAAACACGGCTCACCAGAAGTCCTTGCTCCCGCAAGTTGGCCCTTACTGGACCCAATATCCTAGGAAATGCCCGGAGTTTGTGGAAAGGTCACAGTGTGCTAAATGAACTTGTAGTGAACTCTAACAGCCAAGCGAAGGTACTTGCCGAAACATGGGCATCTCGGAGTGTGTATACAGTATACACACACACCCACTCAAACACACACTTGTGAACGATCACAACATACAGGATATACAAGGTAATACCGACATATAATCACACATATAGGTTGAACTTGATCGACTTGTGTCTATCCTAAACCTCACCCACTATACAACCATGCGGTTATGCAACTTGCTAGGTCTAAAGAACATCTACAGTCTTAGCCTAGGTTTCCACTATTGCGACCTAAAAATCGTGCGATTTTACTGCGGTTTTTATGCAACTTGAATCAATGCCTGTGTATTCTTAATGTCCATGGCCCCAAGTTAGATCACAGTGGGATTAAAAGTAGTGTAGGTACTACTTTGAAGTTGCTGTGACTTGGAGTTGCACTGATATGAATGATACTCCTTGGAAATCATGGGGTATGATTTGTGGAGGTCAAGCCTTACTGATGGCTAGAGAGATTAATTGCAACGATGGCCTATGCAATTTTGGATCCTCATCCTTCCGCTTGTTATTCAAGTCTTTACTTTTGACTAATGACCATGTAGCCACAATCCTTGTGCTCTAATGCGTCATGGAGGGAATGCAATGAATTGGTAGAGAGGAATTAAAATTCCATTGGGTTCCTTAATGCACAGGACCCACGGATCCTAAGCTCAAATTTACATATAACTGTCAGTTGACCCTAATGGGCGGCTTGGGTTTAGGCAAATAAAGATGATTATTGATTCTTTATTCTCCACTGTAGTTCTCCCAGGTTTAACCTGTCATTCACTCTTCCTTACTTTGCCTTTTGGCTATCCTCTGGTCATTGGCGATTACCATAAGGGATTAATCCTCCTTCTAGATATCACCAGATCCGACTTGAACAGTCACCACTCTGACTTAAAGCAGCATGTGTTTGTTTGTGGGATGAGCCATAAGGGTTCACTGACCACAATGATTACTGAAGAAACAGCATACAGTCTTGTATCCACAATGGTTGAACTGCATCATTGGCTACTCCATTTTCAATCTAGGATCTGCCATCATAGAGAGTTAATCACCGACCAGAGCTCTGCTTTTACCCTGTATGGGGTCCTGACAGTCTGACTACCAAAGTGAGCTCAATCGCAGGTCACAAGACACTAGTATGAACCTTCTTCATCTCAGGATCTATTTGCTGTTCCAGGGTCTCTGCAAAGGATATTGTTTCTTCTGTTGGAAGAATAGCACCCTTGGTTAATCTGATGAAGCCTGTTTGACCGGCTGCTTTTGAGGCAGAGGTACCCTTTAGATGACTTTGTTTGAATAGCTTAGTACCTGAGCTCCACACAGTCAGTTTGGACGGGGTTAATGTATCCACCTCTTGCTTCTGATATGTCAACTTGCCATAGTAATTTCCCAGAAGCAAGCTCTGAGCTAGAGGTTGCCTTTAAAAAAACACAGCTGTTTGATTAGGCTTGGTATGGAACCATTAGTGACTGTAGGCTTTCTCAGTCTCTGCCCATTTGTCACTGCCTCTGGCCTGCAACTTTGTTTTGCATTTTGGCTGACACCAGTTACCACCAGACCACTATGACTACTGTAGAGATCTCTTGATCTGCCTCTTCTGGCAGTTAACTACATAGTAGTTCCTTCAGGGCTGAAGAGGATCTGTGCCTTGTTGCATAAGCAGTTTGACTGGTGTTGGTGCTGAGGGCTGGAGAGATTTACCCTCATTATGCCCATAATGTACGCTCTTTTAGGATATAGCTTATACCTACCTGCCCTCGTCTTATTTAAAGTTGCTGGTCTCTAGGAAGGCTGATTGCTACTGGTTCACAGATGAGCTGAAAGCCTGGAGCCATGCCTGGGAGTATTTACCATAAGTAGTAACCACTACAAAACCACATATCTCTCTGTAGGGTACCCCAAATAACACAAGCAATTACACATTGCTAACAGGTAAGTACTAAGGAATGTGACTAAACAGATCCTGACTTTTATTTTAGCACCAAGGTCAGCATGTAAATGCATAGAAATAAATACATAACAGTCATTCATACTGTAGAGTTAATGTAATCACAGGTAAGCAAGTTAATAGTCATCTGATAATTAGCACTAGCAGGTTAAACCTACCTTAGACACATGTAACGCCAAGGATCATACCACAACCAAGCTTCAATACACAGTGAGCCCAGTCTGCAGGGCCAGGCCCTGCGTTAATAAGAAAGGGCTCAGTGTCACCTGTTATCAGTCCAAGCATTAGCAATTAAGGATGAGCTCCGGCGTGTTCACACACTCCACGTGCAGAGCCCGCCAGGGAGTCGGCACGGTGCTGCGCTAATCACAGGCAGTGAGACATTTTCCCGATGTGCAGCTGCAGAGATCGGGAAAAGCTTGAACCTGTGCGGCTTGGCCAGAAGTATCCGGCAAAGGTGAGGGAAAAATACAAATTCTGCTTTCAGCAGTAGCATAACCACCTGTAGCAGTGAGGGAAAAAAAAGAGAATGCTGCGGGCAAGGAGGAGACCTACTCTTATAGTATAACCGGTCCTGAGGTAGGGCAGGGGGCAGAGCTTACCCATATGTATATGGTGTTATGCTGTGTCAGGAATGAAAAATTCCAATGGTTTCCTTAATGCACAGGACCCATGGATCCTATAGCTCAGATTTTACATAAAATTCTGTCAGCTGACCCTACTGGGTGACTTGGGTTTAGGTAGACAAATAAAGGTGATTCTCTATTCTCTTCTATAGTTTTTTCCAGGTTTAACCTGTCATTAAATCTTCGTTACCTTGCCTTTTGGCTATCCTCTGGTCATTGGTGATTAACACAAGGGATTAATCCCCCTTCTAGATATCACCGAATCCGACTTGAACAGTCAGTCACCACTCTGACTTAAAAGTGGTATGTGATACTTGTGGGATGAGCCATAAAGTTTAACTGACCACAACGGACTACCAGAGAAACAGCATACAGTCTTGTATCCACAGTGACTGAACTGCATCACTGGCTACTTCATTTTCACTCTAGGATCCGCCATCATAGAGAGTTTATCACTGACCAGAGCCCTGCTTTCATCTTGTCTGGGGTCCTGGCAGCCTGGTTACCGAAGTAAGCTCCACCCAGGTCACAAAACACTACTTAGCAGTATGAACCTTCTTCATCTCCAGATCCATTTGCTGTCCCAGGGTCTCTGCAAAGGATATTGCTTTTCTTCTGGCAGAATGGCACCCCTGGCTAATCTGATGAAGCCTGTTTGGCTGGCTGCTTCTGAGGCAGAGGTACCTTTTAAATGACTTAGTTGATTAGCTTAGTACCTGAGCATTATTGCAATAGAGATCCACACAGTCAGTTTGGACAGAGTTAAAACATCCACTTTTTACTTCTGATATATAAACTTGCCATAGCAATTTCCTAGAAGCAAGCTAAGGCTGACCCATCTGGCCATTCTGATAAAGACTCCCTGGCCAGCTGCTTCTGAGGTAGAGGTTGCCTTTAAATAAACACAGCTGTTTGATTTAGGTTTGGCATGGAATCATTAGTGACTGTAGGCCTTCTTAGTCTCTGGCCGTTTGCCACTGCCTTTGGCCTGCAAGTTGGTTTTGCATTTTGGCCGACACACCAGTTATTACCAGTCCACTATGATTTTTGTAGAGATTTCCTTGATCTGCCTCTTCTGGCAGTTAAATACATAGTGGTTCCTTCAGGGCTAAAGAGGACCTGTCCATGTTGCAGAAGCAGGCTGACTCTCCTTTTCCTGAGAAGTGGTGTTGGTGTTGAGGGCTGGAGAGATTTACAATCCATTATGCCCATAATATGCACTCTTTGAGGATATAGAATATACCTACCTGCCCTCACCTTAATGAACGCTGCAGGTCTCTAGGAAGACTGATTGCTAATGGTCCACAGATGAGCTGAAAGACTGGAGCCATGCCTGGGAGTATTTGTTTAAAAGTCCATCAGTAGTAACCACTACAAACAGCAAACCACATATCCCTCTGTGGTGTACCAGGAATAACAGAAGCAATTACACATTGCTAACAGGTAATGTAATTAAGCAGATCCTGAAGTTCATTTCAGCATCAAGGTCAACATGTAAATTCATAGAGATAAATGCATAGCAGTCATAGTACTGTCGAGTCAATGTAATCACAGGCAAACAGCGCAGGTTAATAGTCATCAGACAATTAGTACTAGCAGGTTAAACTTACC
The DNA here is from genome assembly GCA_037952925.1 of Lithobates clamitans. Classification (NCBI taxonomy): domain Eukaryota; kingdom Metazoa; phylum Chordata; class Amphibia; order Anura; family Ranidae; genus Lithobates; species Lithobates clamitans. The sequence continues at coordinate 4,321,313 of JBBGZY010000501.1, read as the reverse complement.
TTAGACACATGTACTGCGAAAAAAAAAGGTCCATACCACAACCAAGAATTAATGCACAGAAGGCCCAGCCTGCAGGGCCAGGCCCTGTGTTGATAGGAAAGGCTCAGCACCACCTGAAATCAGCCTAAGCATTAGCAATACTGCAGACGCAGACACAATCTGTGAAGCATTAGTAAACAGAATGGCACTATGGATAGCCAGTAAGATTCACATATATGATATACGCTTTCAGTGATGCAAGCTAACAGCATACCTGCAGACAGTAAATCAAGCCTATAGGACCAGGCCTTGCTGAGTTAATAGAAAGGCTTCAGCCTAGCACAGCACACCTGCTATCAGCATTAGCAGTATGCAGACACAAACCACAACCTGTGAGGCAATAGTAAACCGATTAAAACTATGGACAGGCCAGAAAATTGCATGTGTGACATATGCTTGCAGCAGTAACTGAATACCATAGATTTGTGCACCATGTGGTGCCTTACCACCTGCATGCTTCATGGTCCAACTGGAAGTCCAATGAGTGTCCATCTATTGAGTCATGATGAAGGAGCAATCTCTAGAGACCAGATACCATCGCCCTCCCCTTATCCTGGATCTTGAGGGGGGAAGGTCTCCCCCATATAGGCGTTCATGTCTGCCTGTACAGCGGGGAGCTTTATCACAGGAGGGGCTTGAACCTGTGTGGCCTGGCCAGATGAATCCGGCAAGGTGAGGGAAAAGAAAAATCCTGCAATCGGCAGAAGCATAACTTGCTGTAGCAGCGAGGGGAAAAAAAGAATGTGGCCTGTAGGGAGGAGACTTACTTTTATAGTATAACCGGTCCTGGAATAGGGCAGGGGGCGGAGCCTACCCATACATATATGCTGTCATGTTGTGTCAGGAAAGGACATTTAAGCCCCCTGCAGTCCTGAAGCACTGTGAGCTCAGTCTGAATGATGATGACCCCACCTAGGGTGGCATTTAAATGACAGGCTTGGCTCACAGAATATGGACAGAATGACTGGCTCTAAAGAGGAATGCCAGTGCAAGACCGAAGGGGGTGAAAGTAAAAATAGGCAATTTTTTTATATGGGGAAAATCTAAAAATTAAAAACAAAACCTACTTAAAGGTTTACTTTAAGAAACAACCCACAAATATTATTACATATATTCAACTATATTTTATAACTGCATTCTTTGTTTTAATGCCTACATGCACTGTCACATTTGCAGATACACACTCACTAGGAAGGTTTTTAGTGATACCCATCCATATGTCTCTAAAATATATAGAGGAAATAGATGCACCCCACCCATAGGAAATCTATCATGTCATGAACATAGGACTTCATAAAGATTGTGTTCTTTTAAAAAAAGTACCCCTGCTGCTAGGGTATAGTAATAAGTACTAAGCCAAATGTTCTTACATAAAGAAATAATTGTAAAGTTCAATGCATTGTGTTAAAGTACTTTTTAAATAACACCAATAGTATTAAAGTAAGACCAGTAGTAATAAACCTATAGTGAATATTGCCAGTCCAACTGGATGAATGATATTTCCCTATTTAACTGCTCTTCACCACTATCCCACCACATTTTTTCTTCTCCATTTGGAAGGGTAAGTGTCCATTTTTGTATGCACCTTTGCTCTCAATTACATGTTGCTACTGGATGTCCACGCTTCTAAAAGAAATGTTCTCATGAGTGCTACTGGATCAAGCACATAAAATGTTCTTTTTTGTGCCCTTACCTCCTGTTTACTACTTAATAGGGATTTCAGCATAAGCACAATGGGATGATGGGACCCAGGGAGAACTTTGATTTAAAGTTTCTAAGATTTTCAAAACTCTGCATAGCACCATATGTCATAATGCACTACTTATATACTGTACCGTAGTTTGGGAATTATATGGAACCATGAAACATGGCAGAGAATGTCCTGATTATTATATTTTGGTGTTTGTATGTGCAAGCCCTTAGGTGCCCTGATTTTAATCAATCCTTATCCAAAAACTTCTTCCTCCCTTGACCCTTCTTCCTGTTCAGGAAGGTACAAGTCCCATAGTCCTTTGGGGCTTTCCTGCAGAAGTGCAGGTTGCACAGACAGTGCTTTGTCTTGTCTCTCATAATAGCATATATACCATATTTATCGGCGTATAACACGCACTTTTTTCCCCTTAAAATCAGAGGAAAATCGTGGGTAGCGTGTTATACGCCGATCCCCACTGTCTGTGAAAAAAAAAGAAAGAAAAAAAGAGCGAGCGCCGCCGAAAAAGACCGAGCCGAGTGCTCGGCTCCGCTCGCAGTCACGCCGCCCCGCTTCCCTGCTGTTTCAGAGAGGATGAGAGGAGCGAGTGCTGCCGAAAAAGACCAAGCCGAGTGTACTGTGTACTCGGCTCCGCTCGCAGTCCGAGCCGAGTACACAGGCTATCTCGGCGGCAAATTCAAACAATTAAATGTTGCAAACAGCACAAGACACTGGGCAAGGCTGCACTGAGCAAGGCTGCATATGGCAATGGGCAAGGCTGCAAATGGACACTGTTCATTCTGCAATGATGGACAAGGCTGCAGATGAACACTGATGAGGCTGCATTGATGGGCATTTAAATGTAAGTTTTTTTCCCTAAAATTCCCTCGTAAACTTGGGGCGCGTGTTATACGCCGATAAATACGGTGTATAAAAAAAACCTGAACACCAAAAGAGAAATCATTAGAGAATGCATCTCCATACATTTATTATAACTTATATAACATATAACATAAAACCAGATTTTTTTTAAGGTTGACTACCTGCAAATTCTATTAAAAAACATAAGTCTAACAATTTTAACTTGTACAATTCAATACAGTATATTTGGAAGGAGAAACCAACTCCTTTTTAATTTACAGGATAATGTTTATTCTGTTCTGAAATGCATTTTGGTATTCAGAACGTATATAAATAGTTGCGCAGTAACAAGTCAGGCTTAAAAAAAAGACAAGCTTAGATCCCTAAAGTACAGATGATACATAGGAAGGCAAAATGCCTTTTTAATGTGTGGTCCATTGTGCTTCAACAGAGAAAACATTCCTTCTTGACCCTTAAAGGCAAAGGGATACTCACTGGAACAAAATGTTATTTCTGATAAATACCAAAAGCCAGGGCTTTTTTTCTCGGAGAATAGGTGCAGGAACTCCCCTGTCTAAGTCACCCCTTTTCTCTGCCCCCGTCCCTTGATTTCACCCCCTACCCACCTACCAGTACTGCCCATTTTAGAGAATACAGAACCAAGTATCATTTTGTGGTGCTAAATAATTTGTATGGAACATGTTAATGATAAAAAGAAAAGCAGTAAAATAAATCCCCTGCAGCCAGGAACAATAGAATCCCAGCAATAGATCCCCACACAACAATAGACTCCTCCAGCAACAATGGACTCCCCCCGCAACAATGGACTCCACCCCAACAATAGATTCCCTGCAGCAACAGTGAACCACCCACAACAAAATATCACACCCAGTAACAAAATATTCACCCAAGCAACATTAACCCCCCCCCCCCCCAGCAGCAACAAGAGATCTCCCAGCATCCATGTCAATAGATCCTCCAGCGGCCAGTAAAAATAGACCTCTCACTAAACAATAGATCCCTTCTAGAACCATAAGACCCCCCAGCAACAATAGATTCCCCATCAGCAACAATAGACCCTCACACAAAATCAGATCCCCACCAGTGACAATAGATCCCCCAGCAGCCAACATCAATAGACCCTCCAGCACACCCCACACCCCATGCTATTACATACATTCAGTGCTGGAGGTGCCGGAACTGCGTTTCCCCGCGTTCCCGCTGAAAAAAGCCCTTCCAAAAGCCATTTATATTCTGCACAAATAAAAACATATCCAGCCCTTGACTAAAGCAATCTATTGGGTTTGCTAGAATCAACTCCAAAGAAGTACGATACCACATTTCAGAGCTCTTATTGTAAAGAACCCTTTTGCTATGTTCAGTTTAAACCTATTGCTCTCCAAACACAAAGCCATTATATCTTTGGTGGTGGTCTTAAAGTGTGCAGCCATCTATTGATTTTACCATGTACCTGTAGTCATTTTCTGTATTTTTTCATCTTAATTAGAGATGAGCTCAATGTTCAGGTCGAACATAAGTTCGACTTGAATAACGGTGTTCACCCATTCGCCGAACAGCATTATGGGGCGTTCGCTGAAAATTTGAGCGTCGCAGAATGCCCCATAATGCACTGCGAGATCGCAGTGCATTGCTGTATGATGATTGGCCAAAGCATGCACCTGACCTGCATGCTTTGGCCAATCACAGTGCACTCTGCTAAGAGAGCCATAATTGGCCAAAGGCAGGATAGCATAGACTATATATTTAGTTTTCACTCGATATTCAGTCAGTGCAGGCAGTGTATTAATATATATATATATATCCAGTCTTGTATATATATATATATATATATATATATATATATATATATATATATATATACACAGTATCTCACAAAAGTGAGTAGTGAGTGTACAGCTTGTATAACAGTGTCAATTTGCTGTTCCCTCAAAATAACTCAACACACAGCCAATAATATCTAAACCGCTGGCAACAAAAGTGAGTACACCCCTAAGTGAAAATGTCCAAATTGGGCCCAATAAGCCATTTTCCCTCCCCGGTGTCGTGTGACTTGTTAGTGTTACAAGGTCTCAGGTGTGAATGGGGAGCAGGTGTGTTAAATTTGGTGTTATCGCTCTCACTCTTTCATACTGGTCACTGGAAGTTCAACATGGCACCTCATGGCAAAGAACTCTCTGAGGATCTGAAAAAAAGAACTCTTGCTCTACATAAAGATGGCCTAGGCTATAAGAAGATTGCCAAGACCCTGAAACTGGGCTGCAGCACAGTGGTCAAGACCATACAGCAGTTTAACAGGACAGGTTCCACTCAGAACAGGCCTCGGCATGGTCAACCAAAGAAGTTGAGTGCATGTGCTCAGCGTCATATCCAGAGATTGTCTTTGGGAAATAAACCTATGAGTGCTGCCAGCATTGCTGCAGAGGTTGAAGGGGTGGGTGGGTCAGCCTGTCAATGCTCAGACCATACGCTGCACACTGCATCAAATTGGTCAGCATGGCTGTCGTTCCAGAAGGAAGCCTCTTCTAAAGATGATGCACAAGAAAGCCCACAAACAGTTTGCTGAAGCCAAGCGGTCCAAGGACATGGATTACTGGAACCATGTCCCATGGTCTGATGAGAACAAGATAAACTTATTTGGTTCAGATGGTGTCAAGTGTGTGTGGCAGCAACCAGGTGAGGAGTACAAAGACAAGTATGTCTTGCCTACAGTCAAGCATGGTGGTGAGAGTGTCATGGTCTGGGGCTGCATGAGTGCTGCCGCCACTGGGGAGCTACAGTTCATTGAGGGAACCATAAATGCCAACATGTACTGTAACATACTGCAGCAGAGCATGATCCCCTCCCTTCAGAGACTGGGCCGCAGGGCAGTATCCCAACATGATAACGATCCCAAACACACCCCCAAGACGACCACTGCCCTGCTAAATAAGCTGAGGATAAAGGTGGTGGACTGGCCAAGCATGTCTCCAGACCTAAACCCCATTGAGCATCTGTGGGGCATCCCCAAATGGATGGTGGAGGAGCGCAACAGCTCCGTGATGTCGTCATGGAGGAGTGGAAGATGACTCCAGTGGCAACCTGTGAAGCTGTGGTGAACTCCATGCCCCAGAGGGTTAAGGCAGTGCTGGAAAATAATGGTGGCCACACAAAATATGAACACTTTGGGCCCAATTTGGACATTTTCACTTAGGGGTGTACTCACTTTTGTTGCCAGCGGTTTGGAAATGAATGGCTGCATGTTGAGTTATTTATGAGGGGACAGCAAATTTACACTGTTAGACAAGCTGCACACTCACTACTTTACACTGTAGCAAAGTGTCATTTCTTATCACATGAAAAGGTATAATAAAATATTTACAAAAATGTGAGGGGTGTACTCACTTTTGTGAGATACTGTATATATATATATATATATATATATATATATATATATATATATATATATATATATATATATACAGTCTCGAGTATATATATATATATATATATATATATATATATATATATATATATATATATAGCCTTTATCTACAGTGCATTCGGTGGTGTACAGTTTCTAATACAGTGCAGGCGGTGTACACAGTATCTAATACAGTCTGTACAGTTTCTACTACACTTCTGGTAGTGTACACAGTACACAATACAGTGCAGCCATTGTACAGTTGCTAATACAGTGCAGGCGGTGTACACAGTATCTAATACAGTGTGTAAAGTTTCTACTACACTTCTGGTGGTGTACACAGTAGTGAAGTGTCCTTTTTTCTGCTGTTGGCCATGTTATTGAACCAGAACATGCTTAAGAGTTGGTGGAGTGGATAACAAAGCCGTACTCCTCCTCCTCATCCTCTGTCACCCAGGCCCAGTGTAGTTTGCCTTCCAATGCAGCTGCCAAAGTTGTCTATTCCACCAGCTCCTTGTCCACAGTCACTTCTTCCATAGCCCCACCTTCATGCACGGGGGAGTCCCCAGAATTATTCAGCCACAGTGTCAGATACATGCTGCTGGAGTATGAGCAGCGATTTAAAAGCTCTGTTGTTGGTTCCCAGGTTGAGGAAGGGAGTAACGTGAGCCCAGAGAGAGGGGCTGCCCAAGAAGGACAAGAAACTGGCAGTCATGTTCTCCCAGCTGCAGCATACTGCCAGTGCCTGAGAGAAGAGAGGAGGAGGCACAACTCCAATGAGGCAGGATGTCCTCTAGGGGGCAGCTTAAGGGCAGCCACCTTATTGCAACACACTGCAGAACTCCGCAGGTGCAGGGCTCTGCTGACTCCCCACTGACTTTTAAAAGTTCCTTGGTGTGGGCCTTTTTCGACACATGTGCAGCAGATTGCACCATTGCTGTTTGAACAGCAGCCACTTGGGCACCACATGCTTGCCTAGACATATAATGACCTGCCATGCAGTCCGTTGGCAACAGCACTTGAAAGACCCACATCAAAGAAAAAGGTGGACTTCTTGCTCCTCATCTGGGATCTCCAACCCTACTATACCTTCAGTCTTCTTAAAAACCTGCACTGAGAGGAATGAAGGTATAGCAATAGGTGTCCTAAGTGCTTTTAGCCAACCTGCTAGAAGTACACCACCATCTGATTTTAGCAGGTAAATTTCCCTACCCTAGTAGCTGAACCATAAAAAGAAATTCAGTCCCAGCCATCCACACGCTCAGCGTCTAAATGCTACCTTGGCCAAATTGCTAGCACTGCAACTGCTGTCTTTTCAGCTGGTAGACTCTGCCCTCTTTCGTGAATTTGTGAAATGTGCTGTACCTCAGTGGCAGGTTCCAAAATGCCATTTCTTTTCACTGAAGGCCATTCCAGCTCTCTGCATGTGGAAGGCAATGTTTTAGCCTCGTTTGACAGGGCGGTTAGCAGTAAGGTTCATATTACCGTTGACTCATGGTCCAGCAGGCATAGGCAGGGACGTTACCTTTACTTCACGGCGCACTGGGTATTTTTGCTGGCAGCTGGGAAGGATGCAGGACAGGGTTCAGTGTTGTTGGAGCTTGTTCCACCACCATGCCTCCAAAATGCTAGTGGTAATTCTGCCACAGCTATCTGCTGGCTGACATTCAAAGGGAATGCAACCTGCCCACCAACTGCCTCATTTGTGACAAGCCCACCAGGTGGAACTCAACGTTGGCAATGCTGCAGCAGCTGCACACACAGCAAAGGGCCATCAATGAGTACCTGTGCAAGTATGGCACCAGAACAGTGTCAGTGAAGCTTGGATTCTTTTGACCATGCCAGTGGCTACTGATCAAGGATGAATGCACTGTCCTGTCACCATTTGGGGAGGCCACAAGGATGGTGAGCAGCGACAATGTATGCATCAGTGACACTGTGACTCTAGTCTTCCTGTTGGAGCACACGCTTCGTGGAATCATGGACAGGACACTTGAGGCAGATCAGCGGGAGGAAGAGGAGGACTTCCTTACCTCTCAAGGCCCCCTTTATCCAGATAGCAAAACACACAGGAAGAAGAGGAGGAGGATTGTGTCAGAATGGATGTAGAGGATAGCACTCAGCAGCAGTCTCCAAGGGATGGTTTTCAGTCCCCAGAAACCCAAAGAGTTGTACGTGGCTGAGAGGAGGTAGTTACGGATCATGTGATCCTTAGTGACCCAGAGGACTCAGAATTGAATGCCTCTGCAAACTTACGCTGCATGGCCTCCCTGATTCTGCAAAGCCTTCGAAAGGACCCTAGCCTTCGTGGTATCAAGGAGAGGGATCATTACTGGCTGGCAACCCGTCTTGATCCACGTTACAAGGGTAAGGTTGCACAACTCATTCTGCCTTCGCAAAGGGAGCAGAGGATGAAACATCTTCAGAAGGCCTTGAAGAAAGGTTTGTGCAACACATTTCCAGACTCTGGGAGGTTACAATTTCGTGGTGCTGGACAACGTGTTGCTGATGCTTCGTTCAGTCAGAGGAAGAGCAGTGGAGAAGGTGGTCGGCTGACCGATGCCTTTAAACAATTTTTCAGTCCTCAGCGCCAAGGTCTGATTGGTTCAAGCAACCATCGCCAACGTCTGCATTACATGGTGCAGGAATATCTAGGGACAAGTGCAGACTTGGGGACCTTTCCAACAGAGCATCCACTGGGTTACTGGGTCTTGAGGATGGACCACTGGCCAGAACTTGCTCAATATGCAATTGAGCTACTGGCCTGTCCTGCATCCAGCCTGCTTTCTGAAAACACATTCAGTACTGCTGGTGGGTTTGTAATAGATTAAAGAGTGCGTCTGTCCACAGACTCCATTGATAGGCTCACATTCATAAAAATGAATCAGTCTTGGATTAGCAGCTATCAAGCACCTGATGCGGATGTAACTGATTGAATTTGCTATGGATGTGGGATCCCTTGAAGACTGCCTATGCTGACTATTCTATTCTTCCTCAATCTTGATGATGCTAGCTTCCAACAATATTTTGGTTTAAGGCACCACCACCACCACCCAAGGCCCAATTTTTCTGTAATTAAAATTTTTGATCTATTTTTTCACAGCAGGGCCTGTTCCTGTGCCCAACATCTGTGTATCTGTAGGGGTTACAGTGTTGTGGCACCACCACCACCACCACCACCACCACCACCCAAGGCCCAATTTTGCTGCCCCTTTTTAACAGGGGCATGTAATTACAATTTTTGATATAATATTTCATAGCAGGGCCCGTTCCTGCGCACAATAAGAGTAATTGTGAGGGCTTACATTGTTCTGGTATGAGCAACACCTAAGGCCCAATTTTCTGCAGAGTATATAGGGCAGGCCGTATAGTATATATACTGCTGTTCAGAGTATTTAGTGCATAGGGGCCTGGGGGACCCCCACGCCATTTTTAAAAAAATTTGGGTGCAAGGTTCCACTTAATATCCATACCAGACCTGAAGGGCCTGGTATGGATTTTGTGGGTGACATCCACACCATTTTTGTTTGGTATTTTTGGTATTTTTATCTATATTGCCGGGATCCGACAATACATTACAGCCGCAAGCAGTTTTAAATGACATTTATTCCTTTGGAAATATCATTTTGCTGTGGCACTGTTATGAACATGGGAAAGATGCGCTACAAGCATACAAGCATACTAAGGATATTTAAAGGAATATTTCATTTTTATTGTTTTACTTTAAGCATTATTAAAATCATTGCTCCCGAAAAAACAGCTGTTTTTAAAACTTTATTTTGCATTGATGTCCCCTGGGACAGGACCCAGGTCCCCAAACACTTTTTATGGTACTAACTTGCCTATAAGCCTGAGGGGGACTGTGCAGATGGAGGGGGGCTGGGAAGACTAAGGATCGGGAGTTGAAAAGCCCAACTATGGGGTTTACTGGGAAGATTGAAGATGCGGGGACTATGAAGCCTGAGGATGGGGGGGCTGAAAAGCCTGTAGATGGGGGTATGAAGTCTGAGGATGGGGGGACTGTGCAGATGAGCTGGAGGGGGGCTGGGAAGACTGAGGATGGGGAGCTGAAAAGCCTGAAGATGGGGGAGGCCATAAAGCCTGAGAATGGGGGGTTACTTGGAAGACTGAGGATGAGGGGCTGGAAAGCCTGAGGATGGGGGGGCTGAGGATGGGGGCTGTGAGGCCTGAGGAAGGGGGAGAATGTGCGGATGAGCTGCAGGGGGGCTTGGAAGACTGAGGATGGGGGACTTTGAAGACTAAAGCTGGGAACTGTAAAGCCTGAGGATAGGGGGGTTGTGAAGCTAGAGGATGGGGGCAGTAAAGCCTGAGGATGGGGGGACTGTGAAGCCTGAGGGTGAGGGGATGTGCAGATGAGCTGGAGGGGGGTCTGGGAAGACAGAGAATGGTGGGGACTGAGGATAGGGGTGCTTGAAAGCCTCAGGATGGGAGGCTGTGAAGCTTGAGGATGGGAGGACTGTAAAGACTCAGGGTGGGGGAGACTGGGAATCCTGAGGATGGGGGGAGGGGTTGTGCAGATAAGCTGGAGGGGGCTGAGAAGACTGAAGATGGGGGGCCTATAAAGCCTGAGGATGGGGCTGTAAAGCCTGAGGATGGGGGGCTGTGAAGCCTGTGGATGGGGAGGAACTGTCTGAGAATTGGAGCCTGAGAATGGGAAGGGGACATTGAAGCCTGAGGATAGGAGTTGTGCATATGAGCTGCAGGGGGGCTGAGAAGACTGAGAATAGGGGGACTGTGGATAGGGGACTGAGAAGACTGAGAATGGGGGCAGTAAACCCTGAAGATATGAAGTAGCAAAGTCTGAGGATGGGGGAACTGTGAAGACTAGGGTTGAAGGGCTGTGAAGTCTGAGGATGAGGGGGACTGTGAAGACTAAGGATAGGGGGGCTGTAAAGCCTGAGGATGGGGGGAGACTGAGAAGCCTGAGGATGGGGGACTGAGAAGCCTGAGGATAGGGGGACTGTGAAGCCTGAGGATGAAGGGACTGTGCAAATAAGCTGGAGGGGGGCTGAAAAGACTAATATGGGGGCTGTGAAGACTAAGGCTGAGGGGGCTGTAAAGCCTGCAGATGGGGGGACTATTAAGCCTGAGGATGAAGGGTTGTGCAGATGAGCTGGAGAGGAGCTGAGAAGATGAGAACGGGAGCTTTAAAGCCTGAGGGTGGGAGGCTGTGAAGCCTGAGTACGGGGGGAACTGTGAATACTAGGGGGATGGGGGAACTGTGAAGGCTGAGGATGGGGGGCAGTGAAGCCTGAGGATGGGGGGAGACTTTGAGGGCTGAGGGTGGGGGGACTGAGAATCCTGAGAATGGGGGGCAGTGAAGTCTGAGGATGGTAGGACTGAGACGCCTGAGGATGGGGGGCAGTAAAAACTAAGGATGGAGAACAGTGAAGCCTGAGAATAGGAAGGGGGACATTGAAGCCTGAGGAAGGGAGTTGTGCATATGAGCTGGAGGGGGGCTGAGAAGATGAGAATGGAAGCTGTATATGGGGGGAACTGTGAAGTCTAGGAATGGGGGCTGTAAAGCCTGAGGATGGGGGGCAGTGAAACATGAAGATGGGGGGGCACTTTGAGGACTGAGGGTGGGGTGACTGAGAATCCTGAGAATGGGAGGCAGTGAAGCCTAAAGACAGGGAGGGCTGTGCAGATGAGAATGGAGAGACAGGGGACTGAGAAGACTGAGGATGGGGCAGTAAACCCTGAAGATATAAAGTAGCGAAGTCTGAGGACGGGGGGACTCTGAAGACTAAGGATGAGGGGCTGTGAAGCTTGATCTTGAGGGGGGCTGTGAAGACTAAGGATGGGGGGATGTGAAGTCTGAGGATGGGGGAGACTGAGAAGCCTGAGGATGGGGGACTGAGAAGCTGGAGGATGGGAGGCAGTGAAGCCTGGGGATAGGGGGGCTGTGAAGCCTGAGGATGAAGGGACTGTGCAAATAAGCTGGAGGGGGACTGAAAAGACTGAAGATGGGGGACCAAGAATGAGGGGCCGTAAAGCCTGAGGATAGGGGGCTATGAAGACTAAGGAAGGGGGTGGACTGTGAAGCCTGCAGATGGGGGGACTATAAAGCCTGAGGATGGGGGGTTATGCAGATGAGCTGGAGAGAGGCTGAGAAGATGAGAATGGAAGCTGTAAAGCCTGAGTTCGGGGGAACTGTGAAGACTAGGAATGGGGGCTGTAAAGCCTGAGGATGGGGGGCAGTGAAACCTGAAGATGGGGAGGACTTTGAGGACTGAGGGTGGGGGGTGTGAGAATCCTGAGAATGGGAGGCAGTGAAGCCTGAAGACATGAAGGGCTGTGCAGATGAACTGGAGGGGGCTGAGAAGACTGAGGATGGGGGAAGGAGAAGCCTGAGGATGGGCGGAGCAGTGAAGCCTGAGGTTGGGAGGGCAGTGAAGCATGAGAATGGGGGGACAGAGAAGCCTAAGGATGGGGGGGAGCTAGAGGAGATCTGTAAAACCTGAGGATGGGGGGCTTTAAAGCCTGAGGATGAGGGGCTGTGAAAACTAAGGATGAAAGGACTGTGAAGACAAGGATGGGGAAACAGTGAAGCCTGTGGATGTAGACTGTGAAGCCTGAGGATTGTGCAGATGAGCTGAAGGGGGGCTGAGAAGCCTAAGGATGAGAGGACTGTGAATGGGGGACTGTGAAGTCTGATGATAAGGGGAACTGGGAAGACTATGAATGGGGGGCTGGGAGGACTGAGGATGGGGGGACTGTGAAGACTAAGGATGGGGCTGTAAAGCCTGAGGATGGGGGGACTGTGAAGAGGGGGGCATTTATGAGGACTGAGGATAAGGGGACAGAGAAGCCTGAGGATGGGGGGGCTGTGCAGATGAGCTTGAGGGGGGCTGAGAAGACGAAGAATGAGGGAACTGAGAAGCCTGAGGATGGGGGAACTGTAAAGACTATGGATGGGGGGACTGTGAAGACTAAGGATAGGGGGGACTGAGAAGCCTGAGGATTGGTGGGACTGTGCAGATAAGCTGAGGAAGGGGGAGAATGTGCAGATGTGCTCCAGTGGGGCTGGGAAGACTGAGGATGGGTGACTTTGAAGACTAAAGCTGGGGACTGTGAAGCCTGAGAATGGGGGGGGGGGCAGTAAAGCCTGAGGATGGGGGGACTGCGCAGATGAGCTGCAGTGGAGCTGTAAAGCCTGAGGATGGGGGACTGTAAAGCCTGAGGATGAGGGGCTGTGAAGCCTAAGGATGGGGGGACTGTGCAGCCTAAGGATGGGGTCTGTGAAGACTAAGACTGGCCATACACTATACAATTTTCTTATTCGATTTCCTTTAGATTTACCTTAAACTATGTAGTGCAAGGGCCTGCCTGATAAAATACAAGTTGAAAGGGTTTAGGTTTGACCTCATATTATATGGTTTTGGTAAATCTAAAGGAAAGTTGAACAAGTAAATTGTATAGTGTATGGCCAGCCTAAGGTTGAAGGGACTTTGAAGCCTGGAGATTGCATGGACTGAGAAGACTGAGAATGGGGGGAAGTGAAGCCTGAGGATGAGGGACAGTTATGTCTGAGAATGGGGTGGCAGTAAAGCCTGAGGATGTGTAGATAAGCTGGAGGGGAGCTGTAAAGCCTGAGGATGGGGACTGTAAAGCCTGAGAATGGGGGTCTGAGAAGCCTGAGGATGGGGGGAACTGTGATGAATAAAGATGGGGGGACTCTAATCAGGGTGGAATTAAGGAGGACTGAGGATGGGGGGACTGAGAAGCCTGAGAATGGGGGAACAGCAAAGCCTGCAAGTGAGGGGACTATGATGTCTGCAGATGGGGGACTGGGAAGTCTGAGGATGGGGGGCTGTGCAGATGAGCTCAATGGGGGGCTGAAAACACTGAGGATGGGGGGGACTGAGAAGCCAGAGGAAGGGGTAGAACTGTGAAGACTAAGGATGGGGGGACTGTGAAGCTTGAGGATTGCGGGAACTGTGCAGATGAGCTGGAGGGGAGCTGAGAAGACTGAGGATGGGGGACTGAGAAGCCTGAGAATTGGGGGGCAGTGAAGTCTGAGGATGGGGGAGCAGTAAAGCGCCAGAATGGGGGGGCAGTGAAGCCTGAGGGTGGGGGGACTTTGGAGATGAGCTGGAGGGGAGCTGTGAAGCCTGAGGATGAGGGGACTGTAAAGCCTGTGGATGAGGGGCTGTGCGGATAAGCTGGAGGGGGGCTAAGAACACTGCGGATGGGGGACTGATAATCCTGAGAATGCGGGGCCAATTCGTCCAACCAGCGAACATTATGGGGTGTTTGCAGGAAATTCGAGCACCTCGGAACGTCCCATAATGCACTGCAAGATTGCAGTGCATAATGCACTGCGAGATCCCAGTGCATTAGCGTCTGATGATTGACCAAAGCATGCACCTGACCTGCATGCTTTGGCCAACCACAGCGTGCTGCGAGAGCCATAATTGGCAAAAGGCAGGGTGCCTTTGGCCAATCGTGGCTCAGAGGGACTAAGTTCATGCCCCACACTATATAAGGCTTCTTAAATAGAGGCCGCGTGTCGTGTTGTTGCCGTGGACGGAGAGATAGCTTGATCTAGATCAGGCAGGCAAGTTATTTAGTTAGTGGCAGTGTATTTAATATATATATATATATATATATATATATACAGTGGGGACGGAAAGTATTAGGACCCCTTTAAATTTTTCACTCTTTGTTATATTGCAGCCATTTGCTAAAATCATTTAAGTTACCGTAATTTTTTTCCTCATTAATATACACACACAGCAAAAAACATAAATTAAAACTGCGCGCCAATATATAAGTGATTTATGTATATTAAAGAAAAATAATAATATTAAGCTGCTCCCCAAAAAAGTGAATACCACTGACAATGACCAATGACATATATAAGAAAGGGAGGGGCGCTAGTGATAATTCCCCTGTAAGGAGAATACCAAATAAAAAATTGCAGATAAAAACTAAATCACACACAAATTATAATAATGAAACCACATTCCTATAAATGTGAATCTAGAAAAAATGTGACATTAACACAAGTAATTGTGATCACAGTTACAAACTGCTTAGTGATATAAAAAATGTTAAAGCAAAACTATGTCATAAATAAATTGGTGTGCCAGAATCCCTAGATTAGGAATAAAAAAATTCTATTTTTTTTTTCTAGGTTATTCCTAATCTAGGAATTCTGGCACAGCAATTTATGTATGACATAGTTTTGCTTTAACATTTTTTATATCACTAATAGGGATGAGCCGAACACCCCCCGGTTCGGTTCGCACCAGAACCTGCGAACAGCCTGAAAATTCGCACGAACGTTAGAACCCCATTGACGTCTATGGGATTCGAACTTTCAAAATCAAAAGTGCTCATTTTAAAGGCTAATTTGATGGCATTGTCCTAAAAAGGGTTTGGGGACCCGGGTCCTGCCCCAGGGGACATGTATCAATGCAAAAAAAACTTTTAAAAACTGCAGTTTTTCGGGAGCAGTGATATTAATGATGCTTAAAGTTAAAAAAAAAAGTGAAATATTCCTTTAAATATCGTACCTGGGGGGTGTCTATGGTATGCCTGTAAAGTGGCACGTGTTTTTCCCATGCTTAGAACAGTCCCTGCACAAAATGTCATTTTTAAAGGAAAAAAAGTCATTTAAAACTGCTTGCGGCTTTAATGTAATGTCGGGTCCTGGCAATATGGATGAAAATCAGTGAGACAAACAGAATGGGTACCCCCCCAGTCCATTACCAGGCCCTTTGGGTCTTGTATGGATATTAACCATTTGAGCCCCGGACCGTTATGCTGCCTAAGGACAAGAGGTCTTTTTCCAATTTGGCACTGCGTAGCTTTAACTGCTAATTGCGTGGTCATGCAATGCTGTACCCAAACGAAATTTGCGTCCTTTTCTTCCCACAAATAGAGCTTTCTTTTGATGGTATTTGATCACCTCTGCGGTTTTTATTTTTTGCGCTATAAACGGAAAAAGACCGAAAATTTTAAAATAAAATGATATTTTCTACTTTTTGTTATAAAAAAAATCCAATAAACTAAATTTTAGTCATACATTTAGGCCAAAATGTATTCGGCCACATGTCTTTGGTAAAAAAAATGTCAATAAGCGTATATTTATTGGTTTGCGCAAAAGTTATAGCGTCTACAAACTAGGGTACATTTTCTGTAATTTACACAGCTTTTAGTTTATGACTGCCTATGTCATTTCTTGAGGTGCTAAAATGGCAGGGCAGTACAAAACCCCCCCAAATGACCCCATTTTGGAAAGTAGACACCCCAAGGAAATTGCTGAGAGGCATGTTGAACCCATTTATTTATTTATTTTGTCCCAAGTGATTGAATAATGACAAAAAAAAAATATTTACAAAAAGTTGTCACTAAATGATATATTGCTCACACAGGCCATGGGCCTATGTGGAATTGCACCCCAAAATACATTCAGCTGCTTCTCCTGAGTATGGGGATACCACATGTGTGGGACTTTTTGGGAGCCTAGCAGCGTACGGGGCCCCAAAAACCAATCACCGCCTTCAGGATTTCTAAGGGAGTAAATTTTTGATTTCACTCTTCACTGCCTATCACAGTTTCGGAGGCCATGGAATGCCCAGGTGGCACAAAACCCCCCCAAATGACCCCATTTTGGAAAGTAGACACCCCAAGCTATTTGCTGAGAGGCATGGTGAGTATTTTGCAGCTCTCATTTGTTTTTGAAAATGAAGAAACTTTGTGACAAAAAGTGAGGTCTGCAAAATACTCACTATACCTCTCAGCAAATAGCTTTGGGTGTCTACTTTCCAAAATGGGGTCATTTGGGGGGGGGGTTTGTGCCACCTGGGCATTCCATGGCCTCCGAAACTGTGATAGGCAGTGAAGAGTGAAATCAAAAATTCACGCCCTTAGAAAGCCTGAAGGCGGTGCTTGGTTTTCGGGGTCCCGTACGCGGCTAGGCTCCCAAAAAGTCTCACACATGTGGTATCCCCGTACTCAGGAGAAGCAGCAGAATGTATTTTGGGGTGTAATTTCACATATTCCAGGGTGTTTGTCTCCTATCTCCTATGCAACTGTACATCCCTACTGAACGGATTTTGCTGAGTCTGCTATTAATATTTTTGGTAATTGTCTCCTGCTGCCATATCTTTAAACTTCCTTATTTACTGCTAGCTCTATAACAAACACACTTGCAATAGCAATATTACTGGTGATTGATTCTCAACTCCATGTGGCTTGAGTGATCAAGAGAGGTAATTAGCTTTACGACCCTAGCCTGTGTCTGTATCTGGCCTGGCCCTGGCCATCTCCTCCCCATATTCAGGTGTCTCACATCAGACCCAATAATGACCAACTGAGAAATGCATCCCAGCTTAGTTTCTCTATAAATTTATGACAGCTTATGGGGTGGCGCAGACAGGGGCATGGCGCAGACATCATGGCTCTTTCCTGAGTGGCTCTGTCACGAGTGATGCGCAGTTTCATCGACGCAGTTTAACGAAAGCAGGATAACTAAAGCTGCATGAACAACAGGAACTTTCCTCCACTCTGCAAGCCAAGCAAACCACCTTTGAACTTTATTTTATATTAGGTTAGTTTCCCACTCTCTATCCACTAACATGCTCCTTATTCTCTTCCTTCTCACATTGGTGTCTTCTGTCCTCAAATTATCTTTACTCTACCCCTCCTCTCTTCCCTGCAGCATGCACATATCACCCTCACTCCTACCCTCTCCCTACTATGGCACTCATCATCTCCTGCAGTTGCTGCACCCACATGCTGACATAAACACCAGGGCCACTAGACACGTGCGCTCATGCACATCCCATTCCCACCTTGCCTTCCTCACCCTCCTCCTTCTCCTAGTCTCAGGTGACATTTCTCCTAATCCTGGTCCGCCATTTTCCAAATGCAAGCCACATATCCAATACCCCTCCCCCTCTGGCAACCACCGCAATCCACACAGTTTAATTTCTATCCCCCTGCTTCCTCAAAGCACCCCACCAATCTCATGTGCCCTTTGGAACGCCCGCTCCATCTGTAACAAGCTAACATCTGTACATGACCTCTTCATCTCTCATGGCTTGAACATACTGACCATAACAGAAACCTGGCTGCAAAATTTTGACTCCGCTTCTCCTGCTGCCCTCTCCCATGGTGGTCTCCATTGGACTCACTCCTCCAGACCCAACAGACAGAAAGGAGGTGGAGTTGGCTTCCTTCTGTCCCCACAAAGCACCTTCCAAGTCCTTACTGTCCCTCCCTCTCTATCCCTCTCTTCTTTCGAGATGCACTGTATTCGTCTGTTTTCTCCCATTTCTCTGAGGATTGCAGCAATTTATAGGCCTCCAGGACCGGTATCGCGCTTCTTTGATGACTTTGCTGCCTGGCTACCCTACTTTCTCTCCTCTGAAATACCCACCATTATTCTTGGTGACTTTAACATTCCTGTCAATGTTAACAGCCCAACTACAGCTAAACTTCTCAACTTAACCTCATCTTTTGACCTAACCCAATGGACACATACTTCCACTCACTCCAATGGTAATACCCTTGACCTTGTATTCTCCCATCTTTGCAACCCTGGCAACCTCACCAACACCCCCTTTCCTCTATCTGATCACAACCTCATTACTTTCACTGTATCCTTGCCTCCAACCACCCATCCCTCCAAGCAGCAAACAATTACTTGTAGAAACCTTCGCCACTTTAACCCTTCTCTTCTCTATTCTGCTACTGACCACCTATATGACATAATCTCTCCCCTGTCCTGTCCTGACCTGGCCACTTCTGTCTACAACAGTTCACTCTCATCATCACTAGATGCACTTGCTCCTCTAACCACACGCAGAATTAGGCCCCGACCGTTACAACCCTGGCAAACTGACAACACTAGAAATCTCAAGAGACATTGCCGTGCTCTTGAACGACTGTGGCGTAAAACCAAATGCCTGCAAGACTTCACCCTATATAAATCTGCCCTTCTAAAATACAATTCATGCCTCCATGCTGCCAAACAAGCCTACTTTGTCTCTCTTATTAATTCCTTGTCATCCAGTCCTCGTCGGCTCTTCTCAACCTTTAACTCTCTGCTTCGTCCACCACCCCCTCTACCCACTAACTCACTCACTGCCCAAGAGATTGCCAATCACTTCAAAGACAAGATCGATGCAATTCGTGAGGACATCTCCACTGTGCGTACATCTTCCCCACCCATCATACCTTGCCCAGCAGCACATTCAACACTCTCCTCTTTTGAATTGGCTACTACGGAAGAGGTTACAAAAATTTTCTCGGATGCCCACCTAACCAATTGTCCCTTGGATCCTGTTCCCTCAAAACTACTACGGTCACCCTCTTCTTCTATCCTATGCTCCCTCACCCACATCTTCAATCTCTCCCTTTCTAGTGGCATTTTCCCCTCCCCTCTAAAACATGCACAGATCACTCCCATTCTTAAAAAGCCCTCACTGGACCCCACCGACCTGAACAACTTAAGACCCATCTCATTACTCCCATTCACCTCTAAACTTCTAGAACGCTTAGTCTACAACCGTCTTAGCTCCTACCTCAATGAAAATAACCTTCTTGACCCCTTACAGTCTGGCTTTCGCTCGCAGCACTCCACGGAAACTACCTTACTAAAACTCACTAACGATTTAATAACTGCTAAAACCAACAGCCAGTACTCCATACTCCTACTACTTGACCTCTCTGCGGCCTTTGATACTGTTGACCACCCACTCCTTCTCAATAAACTACATTCCCTTGGCCTCCGAGATTCTGCTCTATCCTGGTTCTCTGGCTATTTATCACAGCGCTCCTTCAGTGTCACCTACAACTCTGTCTCCTCCTCTCCATTGCCCCTTTCTGTGGGGGTCCCCCAAGGCTCGGTTCTTGGACCCCTTCTCTTCTCTATCTACACCTCCTCCCTTGGTCACTTAATAACTGCCCACGGCTTCCAATACCACTTATACGCTGATGACACCCAAATCTATCTGTCTACTCCTCACCTCACTCCTTCAGTCTCCTCTCGCATTACTAACTTACTAACTGACATATCAGCATGGATGTCGCATCACTTCCTTAAACTAAATCTCTCTAAAACTGAGCTATTAATATTCCCCCCTGCCCGTGCCCCTCTCCATGACTTTTCCATCAAAATCAACAATGCAACTATCAGTCCCTCCCCTCACGCCAGGGTACTAGGTGTAATCCTAGACTCTGACTTGTCATTTCAGCCTCAAATCCAATCGCTGTCAAAAGTTTGTAGAATTCACCTCCGTAACATCTCTAAAATTCGCCCTTTTTTAACAAATGAAACCACCAAGCTCCTCATTCACTCCCTTGTTATCTCTCGCCTTGACTATTGCAACTCCCTTCTCATTGGCCTACCGCTCCATAGGTTATCCCCTCTTCAGTCTATCATGAATGCTGCTGCCAGACTTATCCACCTTACCAACCGCTCAGTGTCTGCCAACCCTCTACTTCAATCCCTACACTGGCTCCCAATCACCCAGCGAATTAAATTCAAAATTCTAACAACAACATACAAAGCCATTCACAACTCTGCCCCAAGCTACATCACTAATCTTGTCTCCAAATATCACCCAAATCGACCTCTCCGCTCTTCTCAAGACCTCCTGCTTTCAAGCTCTCTCATCTCCTCCTCCCATGCTCGTCTCCAGGATTTCTCCAGAGCCTCTCCCATCCTCTGGAACTCGCTACCTCCATCTATCCGGCTATCCCCTACTCTTGCTACCTTCAGGCAATCCCTGAAAACTCATCTCTTCAGGAAAGCCTATCACGTCTGCAACTAATCTCCTACCACTTCCACCAGCTCATTCCCCACAGTTACAACCTTTTGTACCACCTGCCCCACCCTATTAGATTGTAAGCTCTTCTGAGCAAGGCCCTCTTAAACCTATTGTATTGTATTGTATTATAACTGTATTGTCTCCCTTTTATATTGTAAAGCGCTGCGTAAACTGTTGGCGCTATATAAATCCTGAATAATAATAATAATAATATTCCCATGGCATGTTTGAGCAATATATCATTTAGTGACAACTTTGTGCAAAAAAAAAAAAAAAAAATTGTCTCTTTCCCGCAACTTGTGTCGCAATATAAAATATTCCATGGACTCGACATGCCTCTCAGCAAATAGCTTGGGGTGTCTACTTTCCAAAATGGGGTCATTTGGGGGGGTTTTGAACTGTCCTGGCATTTTATGCACAACATTTAGAAGCTTATGTCACACATCACCCACTCTTCTAACCACTTGAAGACAAAGCCCTTTCTGACACTTATTGTTTACATGAAAAAGTTATTTTTTTTTGCAAGAAAATTACTTTGAACCCCCAAACATTATATATATTTTTTAAGCAAATGCCCTACAAATAAAATGGTGGGTGTTTCATTTTTTTTTTTTCACACAGTATTTGCGCAGCGATTTTTCAAACGCATTTATTGGGGAAAAAACACTTTTTTAAATTTTAATGCACTAAAACACACTATATTGCCCAAATGTTTGATGGAATAAAAAAGATGATCTTAGGCCGAGTACATGGATACCAAACATGACATACTTTACAATTGCGCACAAACGTGCAGTGGCAACAAAATAAATACATTTTTAAAAGCCTTTAAAAACCTTTACAGGTTACCACTTTAGATTTACAGAGGAGGTCTACTGCAAAAATTACTGCCCTCGATCTGACCTTCGCGGTGATACCTCACATGCATGGTGCAATTGCTGTTTATGTTTGACGACAGACCGCCGCTTGCGTTCGCCTTAGCGCGAGAGCAGGGGGCGACAGGGGTGCTTTTTTTTTTTTTTTTTTTTCTTTATTATTTTTTTGCTTTTTTATCTTATTTTTAAACTGTTCCTTTCATTTTTTTTTTTAATCATTTTTATTGTTATCTCGGGGAATGTAAATATCCCCTATGATAGCAATAGGTAGTGACAGGTACTCTTTTTTGAAAAAATTGGGGTCTATTAGACCCTAGATCTCTCCTCTGCCCTCAAAGCATTTGACCACACCAAGATCGGTGTGATAAAATGCTTCCCCAATTTCCCAATGGCGCTATTTACATCCGGCGAAATCTAAGTAATAAAATGCTCGTAGCTTCCAGTTTCTTAGGCCATAGGGATGTTTGGAGCCACTCTGGTCTCTGATCAGCTCTATGGTCAGCTGGCTGAATCACCGGCTGCATTCTCAGGTTCCCTGTTGAGACAGGAGAGCCAGAGAAAAACACGGAAGACGGTGGGGGGGCATTCCCTCCCACAGCTTGTAAAAGCAGTCTAGAGGCTAATTAGCCGCTTGGATTGCTTTTACATGAAAGCTGACCGCTGGCTGAAAAGAATGATACCAAGATGATACCTAAACCTGCAGGCATCATTCTGGTATAACCACTCAAAGTCGTGAATGGCGTACCTGAAGACAAAAAAATGGTTAACAATGGTTAACAATAAAGCACAGTAAACAGTAAAGTATAAATAATTACATACCTGAAAAACAAACATGATAAAACATAATAATAATAAAACATTGCAGAATAGAATACAGTGAAAAAGAGCAGAACAATAGAGAGAATAGAGAGAGAGAACAATAAAACGACAACTATTTTTTTTTATTTTATATATTTTTTTTTTTTACACTTTTTTTGTAACTAACTTTTATAACTGTAACCGGTTCCAGGTTCGGGTCTCTCAAAATGCGATGGCATCTTGGGAGACCCTGTGAAAGTGTGCCTAGTCTGTGCAATGCTGTACCCTACGCTAATACTCAACTAGTGAATGGTAGCGTTCAAAACATTCACCAATGCAAAGACCAGGATTGTCAGGACAGGAGGGACAATAATAGCGGGTGTCACGCCTATATCCGCGCTTGCTGCAGACACAACATCTTTTTTGGGGGGGTTTGTTGGGTAGGGGTACTCGAGAGGACATAAAGAAAATGCCTCTCATGCAGCCGACTGCATTTGGTTGGGGATGTGAATGAGGGAAGTACGGGCGCTGCAGAAGTGGTGGGTTCCCAATTAGGATTGGCGAATGCAGCAGGAAGGGCACTATGGGCACGACGGGCCTGTGTTTGTCTTTTTGGTGGCAGCGGGACACTACTTGTGCTTGCCACCTCACCAGCTTGAACTGCACTTATGGGACTCGCCAAGTGTTACTGCAGTGCTGGTTTGACCACAACCGGGGTGTACTAGGCCGCTGGTGCTTGCCAGTTCACCAAAACGCTACCAAAAAAACTGTTAGCGATCGCAGGGATCAGGCCTGACTCTGCGAACGCTGCAGTTATGCGTTAAGTGTTTTGTAAGTGACAGTGATCGATCGATACTGCACTTGGGTGGGCTGGGCTGGGCCGGGCGGAGGGGCAAAATGCAGGTGCTAGCAGGTATCTGGGCTGATCCCACTAACACTGCGTTTTTGGGAACCCTAAACGGCTGGGGACGATAGTATAGATCTGATCAGATATTGATCCGTTCAGATACTATACCACTAAGGGAGGTGTATGCTGCATGCGTGGGTGTTAGTGCTACTGGCGCTAACCCGACGCTGCCTGGGGCTGGTGCTTGCTTGCCAGTTCACCAAAATGCTACCAAAAAACTGTTAGCGATCGCAGGGATCAGGCCTGACTCTGCGAATGCTGCAGTTATGCGTTTAGTGTTTTGTAAGTGACAGTGATCGATCGATACTGCACTTGGGTGGGCTGGGCTGGGCCGGGCGGAGGGGCAAAATGCAGGTGCTAGCAGGTATCTGGGCTGATCCCACTAACACTGCGTTTTTGGGAACCCTAAACGGCTGGGGACGATAGTATAGATCTGATCAGATATTGATCCGTTCAGATACTATACCACTAAGGGAGGTGTATGCTGCGTGCGTGGGTGTTAGTGCTACTGGCGCTAACCCGACGCTGCCTGGGGCTGGTGCTTGCTTGCCAGTTCACCAAAATGCTACCAAAAAAACTGTTAGCGATCGCAGGAATCAGGCCTGACTCTGCGAATGCTGCAGTTATGCGTTTAGTGTTTTGTAAGTGACAGTGATCGATCGATACTGCACTTGGGTGGGCTGGGCCGGGCCGGGCCGGGCGGAGGGGCAAAACGCAGGTGCTAGCAGGTATCTGGGCTGATCCCGCTAACACTGCATTTTTGGGAACCCTAAACTGCTGGGGACGCTAGTATAGATCTGATCGGATCAGATATTGATCCGATCAGATACTATACCACTAAGGGAGGTGTATGGTGCGTGCGTGGGTGTTAGCGCTACTGGCGCTAACCTGACGCTGCCTGGGGCTGGTGCTTGCTTGCCAGTTCACCAAAATGCTACCAAAAAAACTGTTAGCGATCGCAGGGATCAGGCCTGACTCTGCGAACTCTGCAGTTATGCGTTTAGTGTTTTGTAAGTGACAGTGATCGATCGATACTGCACTTGGGTGGGCTGGGCGGAGGGGCAAAACGCAGATATCTGGGCTGATCCCGCTAACACTGCG
This sequence comes from Lithobates clamitans, assembly GCA_037952925.1. Taxonomy (NCBI): domain Eukaryota; kingdom Metazoa; phylum Chordata; class Amphibia; order Anura; family Ranidae; genus Lithobates; species Lithobates clamitans. The sequence goes on along the minus strand of JBBGZY010000501.1, from coordinate 4,296,814 downwards.
TTTTTGGGAACCCTAAACTGCTGGGGATGCTAGTATAGATCTGATCAGATCAGATATTGATCCGTTCAGATACTATACCACTAAGGGAGGCGTATGCTGCGTGCGTGGGTGTTAGCGGTACTGGCGCTAATCTGACGCTGCCTGGGGCGACGCATATCACCGCCGGGCGATCAGGGGGCTAAACCTTTATTCGGTAATAAACGGCGGGTGCCCTGACACTATAAAAAATAAATGAACTAACCAGCATCACCCGTAACACTTATACCGTGATCAGTGGTGAAAGGGTTAACTAGGGGGCAATCAAGGGGTTAAAACATTTATTAGGTAGTATATGGGGGTCCCTGACGCTATAAAACGCTGATGGCGAACCTAAATATTTACGTCCCTAACTAGCGTACCCAGCGACACTAATACAGCGATCAGAAAAATGATCGCTTAGCGACACTGGTGAGGGGGGGTGATCAAGGGGTTAAAACTTTATTAGGGGGGTTAGGGGGGTACCCTAGACCAACAGGGGGCTAACCCTAACTGTCCTAACACTGTAACTGTCAGAAACTGACACCAATGCAGTAATCAGAAAAAAAAAAAAACCTGCTTGGTGTCAGTTTGTGACGGGGGGGGGTTAATGGGGGGGTGATTGGGGGGCGATCGGGGGGGGGATCAGGGTGTTTTGTGTGCCTGGCATGTTCTACTGTGTGTGTAGTGTTGGTGCACTCACATTTCAGTCTTCTCTCCTCAGCGCCGGAATGGAAAATACTGAGCCGAGGAGAGATGACATCATTTCCTTTGCTGCTGTTTAGCATACAGCAGCAAAGGAATGTTCCCATTGGCTGGCGGCGATCGCGAGGGGGGGGCCACGAACGGATGGCCTCCCCCTCACCTCCGATCGCCGGGGGACAAAACAGGACCGCCTCGTGCATGTACGTGATTTTGCCTGCCTGTGCCGCCTTGCCGACATACATCGGCGTGAGGCGGTCCTTAAGTGGTTAAGGGGAACCCCGCACCTAAATTAAAAAAAGGAAAGGTGTGGGGCCACCAGGCCCTATATACTCTGAACAGCAGTATACAGGCGGTGCAAACAAGACAGGGACTGTAGGTTTGTTGTTAAGTAGAATCTGTTTGTAATTTTGAACTGGTACATTTTTAACGTGTTTAGCTCCAGCCAAAAAATCTATTTTAAGCTTTTTGAAAAACATAGGGAAGGGTTATCACTCCTGTGACATTTGTTTTGCTGTCTGTGCTCCTCTTCAGAAGATTTCACCTAAATTTTTGTCCCAATGACAAATGTTTTTTGAAAATGTGGGTTTTTTTGTGAAACAAGGATTGGTGATAAAGCATCAGTGGAAAGGAGAAACGTTTTTCCCATATTAACTCTTACAGGAGAGAATTTCCCTTCCTAGGGGTAGATTTCATCTCACTTCCTGTTGTCTCCTTCCGTTTGCAAGTAGGAGTCATTTGTAAGTTGGATGTTTTAAAGTAGGGGCCTGCCCTATATACTCAGCAGAAATTTGGGTCTTAGGTGTTGTTGTGGCCACAACACTGTAAGCCCTCACAGGGCCCTGCTGTGAAATATTAGATCAAGAATTGTAATTACATGCCCCTGTTGAACAGGGGCAGAAAAATTGGGCCTTTGGTGGTGGTGGTGCTAGTGCCACAATGCTGTAAGTCCTCACTCGCTCTTGGTGGGCGCAGAAACTGGCCCTGCTGTGAAATATTAGATCAAGAATTGTAATTACATGCCCCTGTTGAACAGGGGCTGAAAAATTGGGCCTTAGGCACTGGTGCTGGTGCCACAACACTGCAACCCCTCACAGATACTCTAGTTGGAAAGCAGGAACGAGCGCTGCTGCAAAGCATTGCATCAAAAATTGTAATTACATGCCCCTGTTAAACAGGGGCTGAAAAATTGGGTCTTAGGCGCTGGTGCCACAACACTGCAACCCCTCACAGATACTCTAGTTGGAACGCAGAAACGAGCCCTGCTGCAAAGTATTGCATCAAAAATTGTAATGTAATTGTTAAACAGGGGCGGAAAAATTGGGCCTTAGGCACCTGGTGGCGCCCAGAACCAAAAATGTTCTTACAAGCTATCAGCGTGATCATTGAGGAGGAAGAGGATAATTACTCAGGATAGTCACTTAGCATCAGCATAGGCAGTCTTTGAAGGGATCTGAGATTTCAAAAAAAATTATTCGGTTACATCAGCATCAGGTGCTTGGTAGCTGGTGGTGATCCAAGACTGATTCATTTTTATGAAGGTCAGTCGATCGACCGAGTCGGTGGACAGACACACCCTGTGATCGGTTGCAAAGCCTCCAGCAGGACTGAATGTGCGTTCCAAAAGAACGCTGGATGCAGGACAGGCCAGTAGCTCAATTGCATACTGTGCAAGCTCTGGCCAGTGATTCATCCTCAAGACCCAGTAACCCAGAGGATTTTCGGTGGGAAAGGTGTCCAAGTCAGATCTTGCCCCTAGGTATTCCTACACCATGTAAAACAGACGCTGGCGATGGTTGCTGGAACCGATCATACCTTGGGGCTGCGGACCAAAAAATTGTCTGAATGCATCGGTCAGACGGCCACCTTCTCCACCGCTCCTTCTTTGACTGATCGAAGCCTCAGCAACACGTTGTCCAGAAACAGGAGTTTGTAACCTCCCAGTCTCTGGGAAAGCGTTGCACAGACCTTTCTGCAAGGCCTCCCGAAGATGTTTCATCCACTGCTCCCTCTGCGATGGCAAAATAAGGTCCGCAACCTTACTCTTGTAACGTTGATCAAAGAGGGTTGCCAGCCAGTATTGGTCCTTCTCCTTGATACCACGAATACGAGGATCCATACGCAGGCTTTGCAGGACCAGGGAGGCCATGCAGCGTAGGTTTGCTGAGGCATTCAGTCCGGAGTCCTCTGGGTCACTAAGGATGACATGGTCCGCAGCCACCTCCTCCCAGCCACGTACAAGTCCATGTGTTTCTTGGGACTGATCCCTTAAAGACTGCTGCTTATGCTGAGTGCCAGGCTCCACCATCATACTGACACAATCCTCCTCCTCCTCTTCCTGTGTGATCGGCGGGCACGCAGGAACACTGTTTGGATAAAGGGGGCCTTGAGAGCTAAGGAAGTCCTTCTCTTCCTGCCTCTGTTCTGCCTCAAGTGGCCTGTCCATTATTCCACGCAGCGTGTGCTCCAACAGGTGGACAAGGGGGACAGTGTCACTGATGCATGCACTGTCACTACTCACCATCCTCGTGGCCTCCTCAAATGGTGACAGGACAGTGCATGCATCCCTGATCATGGCCCACTGGCGTGGGGAAAAAAAACCAAGCTCCCCTGACCCTGTCCTGGTGCCAAAGTCGCACAGGTACTCATTGATGGCCCACTGCTGCATGTGCAGCCGCTGCAGCATGGCCAACGTTGAGTTCCACCTGGTGGGCTTGTCACAGATTAGGCGGTTCTTGGACAGGTTAAACGCCTTTTGGAGGTCTGCCAGCCGAGCACTGGCAATATATGACCGGCGGAAATGCACACAGACTTTCCTGGCCTGCCTCAGGACATCCTGTAAGCCCGGGTACCTGCAAAAGAACCGCTGCACCACCAAGTTAAGGACGTGAGCCAAATAGGGCACATGGGTCATTTGTCCCTGTCGGAGGGCAGAGAGGAGGTTGCTGCCATTGTCGCAAACCACCATTCCTGCCTTAAGTTAGCGTGGCGTCAACCACCTCTGAACCTGCCCCTGCAGAGCTGACAGAACCTCTGCCCCAGTGTGGCTCCTGTCCCCCAAGCACACCAGCTCAAGCACCGCATGGCATCTTTTGGCCTGCGTACTTGTGTAGCCCCTTGAACGGCTACGGAGCACTGCTGGTTCTGAGGACAAAGCACAGGAAGAGGCCATGGAGGAAGAAGAAGAGGAGGGGGTGGAGGAGAGAGGTGTGTCACAATCATTAGTAGTGGCATTTTGGAGGCGTGGTGGCAGAACAACCTCCAACACTACTGCACCTTGTCCTGTATCCTTCCCAGCTGCCAGCAGAGTCACCCAATGCGCGGTGAAACTTAGGTAACATCCCTGTCCATGCCTGCTGGACCATGAGTCAGCGGTAATATGCACCTTACCGCTGACTGCCCTGTCCAGCGAGGCATGGACATTGCCTTCCACATGCCGGTAGAGAGCCGGAATCGCCTTCCGTGAGAAAAAGGGGCGTTTGGGTACCTGCCACTGAGGAACCGCACATTCTCTCAACTCACGGAAGGGGGCAGAGTCTACCAACTGAAAAGGCAGCAGTTGAAGTGCTAGCAATTTTGCCAGCATTCAACCGCTGGGCATGTGGATGGCTGGGAGCAAACTTCTTTCGGCGGTGCAGCAGCTGGGGCAGGGAAATTTGCCTGGTACAATCTGACGTCGGTGTACCAAAAGCAGATTGCCCACAAGTACTTGGCTGTGACACACCTAATTCTACACCTTCATTCCTCTTAGTGCAGGTCTCAGAGAGGACTGAAGGTATAGTGGGGTTGGAGATCTCAGCTGATGAGGAGCAAGGAGAGGTCCTCTTTGTTCTTTGGTGTGGGTCTTTTAGATACGCTTGCCAACGAACTGCATTGCAGGTCAACATATGTCTGGTCAAGCATGTGGTACCCAAGCGGGAGATGTTTTGGCGACGCAAGATACGCTTGAGACATATGTTGCAAATAGCAGCGGTGCGATCTGATGCACTCATCTCAAAAAAGGCCCACACCAAAGAACTTTTTGAATAATGCACAGAGACTGCAGCGCCCTGCACATGTGGAGCTCTGGGGTGTGATGCAGTCAGTGTGCTGCCCTTAGGCTGGCCCCTGAAGGGCATCCTGCCTCGTTGGTGATGTGCCGCCTCCTCCTCCTCCTCTCTCCTATCAAGCACCCACGTTGAGTCAGTGACCTCATCATCCCCTCCCTCCTCATCACTGGAGCAAACTTGGCAGTATGCTGCAGCAGGGGGAGCATGACTGCCAGATTGCTGTCCTTCTTGGGCACCCCCTCTGTCCGTGCTCATGTTACTGCCTTCATCGAGCTCAGTATCATCATCAGAGCCTTCCAAACGATGGGCATCCTCCTGGAGCATGTACCCAACACTGTGGTCAAACAGTTCGAGGGACTCCTCAGGAGGACATGGTGGGGCTAGGGAAGGAGTCACTGATGACATTGAGCCGAGGGAAGAGGCCGCTGCTTTGCCAGACAAAGTACCCTGAGCATGGGTGAGAGAGGATGAGGAGGATGAGGACAGCTTGGTCATCCACTCGACCAAGTCTTCCGCATGTTGCGGCTCAACACGGCCAGCTGCCGAAAAAAAGGCCAAGCCTGTCCCACGGCCACGTGCTGATGAGGATGCACCGTCTCCATGACCAGCACTGTTGCCTCTAGACACAGAGACTGCTTGCCCTCTTTTATTGGCTTGTGACTGTTTGCCTCTCCTTGTTGGCCTTCCAGACATACTAATGGCCTGTAGCTGCGCTAAGCTGGGATATATATATATAAATAAATATATATATAAATCAACTGCCTGCCTGTAGTATGAAAACACCATCAACCTTCTACAGATAGCTTTAGGTGAACACTGTGCAGAGGTCGCAGTACACTAACTTGTAGTTTTAGCTGAACACTGTAAGCAGGACGCACTACACTAACTTGTAGCTGTAGCTGAACACTGTGTAGAGGTCTCACTACACTAACTTGTAGTTTTAGCTGAACACTGTGAGCAGGACCCACTACACTAACTTGTAGCTTTAGCTGAACACTGTGAGCAGGACACACTACACTAACTTGTAGCTTTAGCTGAACACTGTGAGCAGGACGCACTACACTAACTTGTAGCTTTAGCTGAACACTGTGCAGAGGTCTCACTACACTAACTTGTAGTTTTAGCTGAACACTGTGAGCAGGACGCACTACACTAACTTGTAGCTTTAGATGAACACTGTGCAGAGGTCTCACTACACCAACTTGTAGTTTTAGCTGAACACTGTAAGCAGGACGCACTACACTAACTTGTAGCTTTAGCTGAACACTGTGAGCAGGACCCACTACACTAACTTGTAGTTTTAGCTGAACACTGTGAGCAGGACGCACTACACTAACTTGTAGCTTTAGCTGAACACTGTGCAGAGGTCTCACTACACTAACTTGTAGTTTTAGCTGAACACTGTGAGGAGGACGCACTAGACTAACTTGTAGTTTTAGCTGAACACTGTGCAGAGGTCTCACTACACTAACTTGTAGTTTTAGCTGAACACTGTGAGCAGGACCCACTACACTAACTTGTAGCTTTAGCTGAACACTGTGAGCAGGACGCACTACACTAACTTGTAGCTTTAGCTAAACACTGTGCAGAGGTCTCACTACACTAACTTGTAGCTTTAGCTGAACACTGTGAGCAGGACGCACTACACTAACTTGTAGCTTTAGCTGAACACTGTGCAGAGGTCTCACTACACTAACTTGTAGTTTTAGCTGAACACTGTGAGGAGGACGCACTACACTAACTTGTAGCTTTAGCTGAACACTGTGCACTGTGTTCGACTTGAACATCGTCTGTTCGCCCGTTCGCCGAATTGCAAACGATATGGGCCATTCGCGCCAAATTCACGGCCCATAATTCACTGCGGCATCGCAGTGCATTGCTGGCTGATAATTGGCCAAGCATTCACTATGACCCGCATGCTTGGCCAATCACAGCGCAGTCTGAACAAAGAGCCGTTATTGGCCAAAGCCAAGGAGGCTTTGGCCAATTATGGCTCAGGGGATTTAGTACACGCCCCACACTATATAAGGCCACCTGCGCGGTGGCCCTGTGTAGTGTGTGTTCCGACGTTGAAAGAGATAGACAGAGAGACAGTGTCATTTGATTTAAGTTAGATAGATTAGGCAGGACAGTCAGTGAGTTAGCTGCACTTACAGTATATTGTGTATATATATGCATCCCAGGTGTTGTGTATATATATATATATATATATATATATATATATATATACACTGTATTCAGTTTAGCTAGATCCGTTCCTGTCATCTTCCTACTGACAGTCAGGCTTGTCTTGTTACAGTATTTACAGCTACCTGAAGAAAATTGCTGATGTTCTTTTGATCCTATAAGTACCACAATCAGGCAGCTAGACTATTTACAGTTAGTGTAGTGCGTCCTCCTCACAGTGTTCAGTTAAAGCTACAAGTTAGTTTAGTGTGACCTCTGCACAGTGTTCAGCTAAAACTACAAGTTAGTGTAGTGCGTCCTCCTCACATTGTTCAGCTAAAACTACAAGTTAGTGTAGTGCAACCTCTGCACAGTGTTCAGCTAAAGCTACAAGTTAGTGTAGCACGTCCTCTGAACAGTGTTCAGCTAAAACTACAAGTTAGTGTAGCGCGACCTCTGCACAGTGTTCAGCTAAAGCTACAAGTTAGTGTAGTGCATCCTCCTCACAGTGTTCTGCTAAAACTACAAGTTAGTGTAGTGCACTTCCTCCTCCTTTCCCTCCCATGAGTGCCCTCCCCTTTACTGTTTGTCACTTCCTGTGATGTCATTTTTGTACTGAGGAAATGATTGGCTGTTGGGGCTGAACACTTCCTGTTTGTCATTCTTTTCCAATGAATAAAAAGCCCAAGTGTCTGTGCTCGAGGTACAGACGCTTGAGACTCCAGCTTGAAGCAGCATTGTTCCTGATTCTACCTGGTGCTATAAAGTATTTCAAATTCATTATACCAAAGAGCTTGATACAAACGTGCTTTTAAGTGCGAAGGAATTGTTTTGTGCTTTGTGTACATTTAGACGCTGGAAGTGTACATTTTGGAGCGGTGTGGATTTGCGTACAAAGCCCAAAGGAATTTTTCCACGACATTTATTGACGAGCCAGCCAGGAGCCAATGTAGTTCAAGCGCAACGATCCAAGAGGAGATATTGGGTCCCCGGTTCTGGGACAGGAAAAGGCCGGCAAAGTTTGGTAAGACAGACTGTATTTCAATTTTTTCAATTTTTTGTTGTTCTAGAACCAGCATCTGTTCTCTCTGCTCACTGTTGCAGGTAACTACGCTTAGCAAAAGACCTCATTTTTGTGGTTTCACTCTTTGTGTACAAGGACAGGGATTAATATTTGTACTGGGAGGGATAGGTGTATTGGCTGGGGATAGAGTTTATATTACTGTCCTCTGTAGACCCCTGGTCAATACAGCCTAGAGGGTGTTTTTATGGGGTTTATGTTAAATGTAAAACGAGTCCTGTAGTACAATGTCACGGTATGCATGGAGTGTGCTAGTTGATGTTTTAAATGTGCGGCAGAGATTGAATGATATAACATTGTGTGGCTGAGTTATTTCATAGTGCTGCTCACCATGTGAAATAACTTTGTACAGTGTGTAGCTATTATAGTGTGTCTAATGTTTGTGTAAGGAGACTTTGTGCTGTGTGTATGTGTAAGTAACTGTATGTTGTGTAGTTGTGTAATAAGCATATGAGAAATAGAAATGTATGATCATTTGCAGCCTGCAATGTGGGTGTGACTGATGCTGTGTAACAAGTTTGTAATGCATGTGAGAAATGGATAAATTGTAATTATTACTTATGTATGGGACAAGTAGATTGCATGAGTCTTGTAGAGTGTTTGATTGACTCAAGACACAGATGGTTAGTGGACTTTGATGGTTATGAAAAGAACATGAAGGCATCACCGTTTGTATCTCTCAATGTCTTGTTCCTGTGAAAGCTGATGTGAACTCTGTGTTGAATCTTGCTGTGGTCCAGATTTCATCTACTATGTGTTCCTAAGTTGTGATTTTTCGTAACTTTAACACTTTTAAATGTCTGTCTAATGCCCTGTACACACGGTCGGACTTTGTTCGGACATTCCGACAACAAAATCCATGGACTTTTTCCAACGGATGTTGGCTCAAACTTGTCTTGCATACACACGGTCACACAAAGTTGTCGGAAAATCCGATCATTCTGAACACGGTGACGTAAAACACGTACGTCGGGACTATAAACGGGGCAGTGGCCAATAGCTTTCATCTCTTTATTTATTCTGAGCATGCGTGGCACTTTGTCCATCAGATTTGTGTACACACGATCGGAATTTCCGACAACGAATTTTGTTGTCGGAAAATTTTATCTCCTGCTCTCCAACTTTGTGTGTCGGAAAATCCGATGGAAAATGTCCGATGGAGCCCACACACGGTCGGAATTTCCGACAACACGCTCCGATCGGACATTTTCCATCGGAAAATCCGACCGTGTGTACGGGGCATTAGTGTTCATTTAGTATCTCAAATGTGTAATTTTGTGGGGAGAAATGTTTAGTTTTGGCGGGAAAATGCGCCATTTTGTTGTGGTCTGGCTTTTGTTAGAGTCACCATGTGGATCGGCGGCCATTTTGAAGACCTGTGGGCCTTCCTACAGGGGAAGCTACTCCATTTTGTATTCCTTTGTGTGTGCAAAGCCATGTGGTATAAGCTGCCATCTTGTTTCTAGACTCCTTGTGTGTGCAAAGCCATGTGCTATAAGCTACAATCTGGCTTCTAGGCACCATTTTGTTTCCCTTTTTTATTTTTAAGTGAATTCTATTTTTGTACTGTTTACATGCTTTCCAAAGAAGCTATTGCGTTTTCTGTATTGAATATTGGTTTTGAGTGAAATCTCTACTTTGCACTGAATTTCAATGGATAACAAGACTAGCTTTAACTGAATTTCTTTTACTTTTAGCGGTGTGTGTTTAATTTATATTTGTTTCGCGTTTTTGTGTCTTTAGCTGGGGGTTGTATTGTATAGCCTGCAATATATGAAACTAGGCTTACCCTCCCCTCCCTTTTCCTGTACATTGATATGTAAATAAACCAGTTTGAGGGGTTTTAGAGCTGGGCATGCAACAGGAAGCTCTTTTCAGCATTTTATGTATCCACAGGAAGTTGGGGGGGGGAGGGGGCTTGGGGTATCACACAAGCAAATGAGATTTGTGCTTGGAAGGACAATGGGAAAATACTGGCGTTTGAAAGTGTTTTAAATATCCCCCAGCTGTCTTTTTAGTTTTATATTGTAATACAGTTTTCGGTAGAGAGCAAACACGAGGCATTCATGTTATCGAGGTACAGAGAGAAGCCGCAGTGTTTTGTAAAAGAAGCAGGCAAAAGTGCTCTGTGTATATTCATCCGGCGTTGCAGTGTACGGTCGTACAGCGCAATGCGCTTGTGTATGCATACACTGTGAGGGGTAAAGACATAATTCGGGGGTTGATCTGTGGTTGTTGGCGAATCATTTGGCATAGTTAATAGTTGGTTGTTAAGGGTGGTACTCTGTAGTTCCATGCCAAAAGTGTTGGGACAACAAGCCATAGAATTGATGCCTCGTTTTAGTGTTTCTAGTTGAGTGACTAATAGTGGTTGTAGTCCGTCAATCCACCGTGTAAGAAGACACCGGGCGGTGGTCTCCAAAATTGGTGCAAGAGTTTCCCTGGACGCAGGGATAAGACGATAAGCCGATTCGAATCGCCATGGGCAATGGCAGTCCGTGCAAGGGAAGGAATGCGAGGCTTCCCACCGTCAAACGGATGCACAAGAGCATGGAGTCTAGATCTGAGGAAAAAGGCCATCAAACCCCAGAAAGATTGACATAGGTGATCTAAGGATACTATTTTGGGTATCCCTCTGGAGTTGATGTAGCGCGACTGCGGCTTCAGAAATCTGTAATGTTGAGTGAGTTGATGGATGCGTAGTACACGTTTGTGTGATTAAAAATACACAGGCCTGTTTTTGAACTTTGTGTGGCTGGTCCATGCAAAGATTTCGAAATGCTCTCATGCTTTTCAAATTGTATTCTTTTTCTATCGCTAAAAGAGTGAAGGCAGCATTCCATCTGGTTGTTTTTATTTTTTTTCATTCTCGTTTTTGGGAAATATGAAATATCTCCCCCACATTTGTATCTAAATGTTTGTCTCATTGTTTGTATGTGGTAACAAGATGTTTGAACCTACCGTGACAGCCCTCTTGTGTGTCGCGGCTGTTGTATTTTAGAAAAAAACGTGAAAGTAAAATTTACAGAGGGTTTAGTTATTATCGGTTTTGTGGAATGTCAAGTGTCAATTTACCAATATACACGAATGTTGTATTGTTTACCATTCTTTGAAGGATAGAGTAATAACTTTTGTTTATAAGTATCTTTTCAGGTCCAGAGTTTCTGAAAATGTGTGTACAGGTGTATAAGAAGGTAAAAGTACCATAGGCTATTTCACTGTTTTGTTCTGCACCATTCTAAACTCTGCATGTCTTCCTCCAGTTTGTAATGAGGAGGGAAGAAAAGGGGGATGATAGTGGTGAGAATGACAATTTTTCAAACCAATAGTACTAACCTTTGTAACTCTAACCAAATTTGTGCCAAGACTGTCTTTCTTTGATTTGGTAGGCTCCCATCCCAGATGCTAAGAACCTTTTTGTCACTGGTTCCAGGTATTACACCCCAGATGGTAAGCCACGCACAGGTTATGCAGTGACCACAGTCCCGATGTCTGGGTTATTGTCATATGAGGCTTGTTTGAAGGTTAACCAAAACCAAAGTTGTACTTTCCTCCTTAGCTGTCACCTACATTCTCAGTTGATGGGGTGGGTGCAATCACTGTAACATGAACTTCAAAAGGTCCACCACAGGGTTCACAAGTCCATCCTGGACCCTGACACAATAACCAGTTTACATTCTTTCCAACCAGGTGACTGGGTCATTGTAAAGAAGCTTGAGGGATGAGACCACGCCAGCCACTGCAAGAAGCGGACCAACTACACCGAAAGGATGAGGAGTATCTTTGTTTGTTTATAATTTTAAAGTGTATTTTCAACTAGCTAAGAAAGAGAACAGGACACATGGTTGGGTCTACTAGTGCCCCAGCGATGACGGCGGTACATGCTATATGTGACGTTCATATTGGTGTGAGGAGTTTTGACAACCTAGTAATCCAAACAAACACCTGTCAAAAGAACTTAACAAAACATTTCTAGAGGGTAAAATTAATTATAATTTTAACAATAGCTTGGTATCGGGATAACTAGGTAGCCCACAAGTGTGCCTCAACTGTAGTTTGGTAATAATGCGGATCTGCAGCTTATAAGGTAGTTCCCCTAAGGCAAGAGGTTCATGTGTGCTGGTGAAACTTGTCCCAGCATTTTATGTTGCGGCCGATCATGAGGATCTGATGGCGCAAGAGAAGGTTAGAATGGCAGGGACAGCTGGAAGGGAATTACTTGTACACAGTGGGGGCTTGAGCTTATGAAACGCTTGAACAATTTCTCATCCATGAGGATGGGATGTTTTCATGTAACTGTTGAAGCTACAAGGAAGTTCCCACAGTCCAAGAGGGTTTCTGGGAATTCATAAGTAAAGATTGTTATATCTGGATCAGGGATAGTAGTGACAAAGTTCAGGCCCATATGGATAAGGTTAGATCCCTGCAAGGCAAAGCCAGAACTATAGCTAGTGAAGGTTGGAATCCTTTTAAGGGTTTGGGAAACTTTGGGGATTTTTTATTTTCCATTGGGTCATGGTTGAAGGAAGTAGGGATATATATACTCATAAAAAAAAAAAAAAAATACTGCGCTACCTATAGAAACTAACCCCCCAAAAAACAGCAGTTAAACAGTGAGATGTGCACCAAAATAACTAATAAAAAAGAAATAAACGCGCTAAATATAAGTGAAACACGTGAAGCAATCTTGAAAGCTTCCGTTAGGAAGCACATATATGAATGCAAAAAACGTTAAAGAGTATTATAAATTAAATTGTGAAAAATACATGGGTCTTCACATGTGCGCATGAATCAAACATGAGTGTCCATATATAATATCTGTGGATCAAAACGAGTGTCCATATATAGTAACAGAAAATGAAAGGTAATGATCTGAAATCAGTCCAAAAGAGACCCCTTGGGTGAATCCAACCAGAGTCAATGGTGTAAAATAAGAGTGACACCCCATACAGTATCCGCAAATACCCAATAATTGCGCTTACCGTAAGGCAAGCGAACACCAGCCTGTATCACGTCTTGGTATAGAGAATCCAGATGGTACTCTTAAACTGCATACACCATAGCTGAAGGGATGTGATGAGGACACCAGACTTCCATCTCATAGACATGTAAATAAAAAGAAACTGGCCATAGTGTAATACTGCCAAACTAATTAAAGTTGGAAAAGGTAGAAAACTTACACTAGTGCACAAAGGTACAGCAGGAAAAAAACCTAGAGTGAACGCTAGCAAACTCCGTAGTGATGATGAGACTCCACATTCCATGCAAATAATGCGCTTACCCCAAGGCAAGCCAACAACAGCTTGTGTTCAGTGTCAGTTTACCACACCACACCACGTGATCCACCACCAGGCAAATAATGCGCTTACCGCAAGGCAAGCCAACAACAGCTTGTATTCAATGGCAGTATGAGAGATCCACTGGCGTTCTGGACTGCTTGCGGCAGGAACCGGAGGATACAGCAGGGACTCCAAAATTACATCTCACAAGCATGTAAATAAAAAGGAACTGGCCATAGTGTGATACTGATAAAAACAATTTAATAGATAAAGGTAGAAAACTCACATGAGTATATAAAAGTACAGCAAACAGCCGGCCGGCATAGTGAGCAGTTCCCCAGACGACGCTATTTGTGGTGAAACGTACGTCGGGAGGTTGACGCTCTGACGTCATCGCCATTTTCAGTGTGGACGGGTGCTCGCTATGCCGGCTGGCTGTTTGCTGTACTTTTATATACTCATGTGACTTTTCTACCTTTATCTATTAAATCGTTTTTATCAGTATCACACTATGGCCAGTTCCTTTTTATTTATATGCTTGTGAGATGTCATTTTGGAGTCCCTGCTGTATCCTCCGGTTCCTGCCGCAAGCAGTCCAGAACGCCAGTGGATCTCTCATACTGCCATTGAATACAAGCTGTTGTTGGCTTGCCTTGCGGTAAGCGCATTATTTGCCTGGTGGTGGATCACGTAGTGTGGTGTGGTAAACTGATACTGAACACAAGCTGTTGTTGGCTTGCCTTGGGGTAAGCGCATTATTTGCACAGAGTGCGGGGTCTCATCTTCACTACGGAGTTTGCTAGCGTTCACTCTAGGTTTTATTTCCTGCTGTACCTTTGTGCACTATTGTAAGTTTTCTACCTTTTCCAACTTTAATTAGTTTGGCAGTATTACACTATGGCCAGTTTCTTTTTATTTACTTGTCTATGAGATGGAAGTCTGGTGTCCTCATCACATCCCTTCAGCTATGGTGTATGCACTTTAAGAGTACCATCTGGATTCTCTATACCAAGACGTGATACAGGCTGGTATTCGCTTGCCTGCCTTGAGGTAAGCTCAATTATTGGGTATTTGCGGATACTGTATGGGGTGTCACTCTTATTTTTTACACCATTGACTCTGGTTGGATTCACCCAAGGGGTCTCTTTTGGACTGATTTCAGATCATTACCTTTCATTTTCTGTTACTATATATGGACACTTGTTTTGATTCACAGATATTATATATGGACACTCATGTTTGATTCATGCGCACATGTGTAGACCCATGTATTTTTCACAATTTAATTTATAATACTCTTTAACGTTTTTTGCATTCATATATGTGCTTCCTAACGGAAGCTTTCGAGATTGCTTCACGTGTTTCACTTATATTTAGCGCGGTTATTTCTTTTTTATTATATATATACACATGTTGTTTTTATTTCTATTCCTTCTATATGTCCTGATGAGGTGCTCCTGTTGCCTGATTGGACGCGTGAACAGAGCCCGAGCAGATGACCACATCGTCCTCGATGAGATAAGACGTCCCGAAGCCCAACCCACGTACCAGTCACAGAGGATCCCAGACCGACCAGCGATTACTACAGCTCACTATGTCGTGTCCTCCCTATAAGTCATCTCTCCCGAAGAACAGAATCTGCATGTCAAGCCATGTTTTCCACTTTATGGACTGTAAGGACTGATTCCCAGGTTTAAGAAGAAGATCAAGATTCATCGAGGGACACATGGGAGCATATGACAAAAAAGGGAGGAGTGTTGTGGAAATTTTATTATATGGACTCATGTTGACATTTTATTCTAGGATGTGTGTTTTATAGATTGTCATCTGTCTCCCTGTGTCTGATTTAATGGAGGAGCGCTCTGGCAGAGCGCACTTGGGTTGAATCGAAACCAGTGGTAAAAACGGTCAGTATGAAAACCTTCTCATGGGATTTGAGACGTGTTCTTTCTATCTGTCGATGTTTGTTGGTTTGTAGGTACCAAGCGCAATACGCTGGGCTTCTTGCTTTCAAATGACTATGCACATTAGAGAAGCGAAGTCCGCATAACAAGAGAAACCTATTACATCTCTCTATCCTGTCGACTACGCTATCCATTTTTGGATACATATCTGTTTTTATAAGAGGGCATTGATATCTGCCTTGTCTGTGTACTCATACCGTACATTGACAACAGCAGTGGCAATGTCCCCGCAGATAGTCTCAAGCTTGTAAGAACCAGTAGAATGAGCTTGCTAGATACTGTTTACTTTGAACAGTATTAGGTGAGTTCCATGCTGACTATGACGGGGCGTGTTCACTTCCTCCTCCTTTCCCTCCCATGAGTGCCCTCCCCTTTACTGTTTGTCACTTCCTGTGATGTCATTTTTGTACTGAGGCTGTTGTGGCTGATCACTTCCTGTTTGTCATTCTTTTGTTTCCAATGAATAAAAAGCCCAAGAGTCTGTGCTCGAGGGACAGATGCTTGAGACTCCAGCTTGAAGCAGCATTGCTCCTGATTCTACCTGGTGCTATGAAGTACTTCAAATTCCTTATACCAAAGAGCTTGATACAAATGAGCTTTTAAGCACGAAGGAATTGTTTTGTGCTTTGTGTACATTTAGACGCTGGAAGTGCACATTTTGGCGCGGTGTGGATTTGCGTACAAAGCCCAAAGGAATTTTTCCACGACAACAGTGTTCAGCTAAAGCTACCTGTAGAAGGTTGGTGGTGTTTTCCTGATCCTATCACTACCGCAGGCAGCTAAATAAGCTACAAGTTAGTGTAGTGCGTCCTCCTCACAGTGCTCAGCTAAAGCTACAAGTTAGGGTAGTGCGTCCTCCTCACAGTGTTCAGCTAAAGCTACAAGTTAGTGTAGTGCGTTCTCCTCACAGTGTTCAGCTAAAGCTACAAGTTAGTGTAGTGCGACCTCTACACAGTGTTCAGCTAAAGCTACAAGTTAGTGTAGTGCGTCCTCTGAACATTGTTCAGCTAAAACTACAAGTTAGTTTAGTGTGACCTCTGCACAGTGTTCAGCTAAAGCTAAAAGTTAGTGTAGTGTGTCCTCCTCACAGTGTTCAGCTAAAATTACAAGTTAGTGTAGTGCAACCTCTGCACAGTGTTCAGCTAAAGCTAAAAGTTAGTGTAGTGTAGTGCAACCTCTGCACAGTGTTCAGCTAAAGCTAAAAGTTAGTGTAGTGTGTCCTCCTCACAGTGTTCAGCTAAAATTACAAGTTAGTGTAGTGCAACCTCTGCACAGTGTTCAGCTAAAGCTACAAGTTAGTGTAGTGCGTCCTCTGAACAGTGTTCAGCTAAAGCTACAAGTTAGTGTAGTGCGTCCTCCTCACAGTGTTCAGCTAAAACTACAAGTTAGTGTAGTGCGAGCTCTGCACAGTGTTCAGCTAAAGCTACTTGTAGAAGGTTGGTGGTGTTTTCCTTATCCTATCACTACCGCAGGCAGCTAAATAAGCTACAAGTTATTTTTTTTGCGAGCTCTGCACAGTGTTCACCGAAAGCTACCTGTAGAAGGTTGGTGGTGTTTTCCTGATCCTATCACTACCGCAGGCAGCTAAATAAGCTACAAGTTAGTTTTTTGCGAGCTCTGCACAGTGTTCAGCTAAAACTACAAGTTAGTGTAATGCAAGCTCTGCACAGTGTTCAGCTAAAGCTACTTGTAGAAAGTTGGTGGTGTTCTCATATTACAGGCAAGCAGTTGATTTTGCTAGCTGCATTATCAGTATATATATATATCTATATATATCCCAGCTTAGTGCAGCTACAGGCCATTAGTATGTCTGGAAGGCCAACAAGAAGGGGCAGACAGTCACAAGCCAATAAAAGAGGGCAAGCAGACTTTGTGTCTAGAGGCAACAGTGCTGGTCGTGGAGACGGTGCATCCTCATCAGCACGTGGCCGTGGGACACGCTTGGCCTTTTTTTCGGCAGCTGGCCGTGTTGAGCCGCAACATGCAGAAGACTTGGTCGAGTGGATGACCAAGCCGTCCTCATCCTCCTCATCCTCTCTCACCCATGCTCAGGGTACTTTGTCTGGCAAAGCAGCTGCCAACACGGCCTCTTCCCTCGGCTCAATGGCATCAGTGACTCCTTCCCTAGCCCCACCATGTCCTCCTGAGGAGTCCCTCAAACTGTTTGACCACAGTGTTGGGTACATGCTCCAGGAGGATGCCCAGCTTTTAGAAGGCTCTGATGATGATACTGAGCTAGATGAAGGCAGTAAGGTGAGCACGGACAGAGGGGGTGCACAAGAAGGACAGCAATCTGGCAGTCAAACTCCCCCTGCTGCAGCATACTGCCAGATTTGCTCCAGTGATGAGGAGGGAGGGGATGATGAGGTCACTGACTCAACGTGGGTGCCTGATAGGAGAGAGGAGGAGGAGGAGGAGGAGGAGCAGGCACATCACCAACGAGGCAGGATGCCCTCCAGGAGCCAGCCTAAGGGCAGCACACTGACTGCATCACACCCCAAAGCTCTGCATGTGCAGGGCGCTGCTGTCTCTGCGCGTTATTCCAAAAGTTCTTTGGTGTGGGCCTTTTTTGAGACGAGTGCATCAGATCGCACCGCTTCTATTTGCAACATATGTCTCAAGCGTATCTCGCGTGGCCAAAACATCTCCCGCTTGGGTACCACATGCTTGACCAGACATATGTTGACCTGCCACGCAGTTCGTTGGCAAGCATATCTAAAAGATCCACACCAAAAAACAAAGAGGACCTCTCCTTGCTCCTCATCAGCTGAGATCTCCAACCCCACTATACCTTCAGTCCTCTCTGAGACCTGCACTGAGAGGAATGAAGGTGTAGAATTAAGTGTGTCACAGCCAAGTACTTGTGGGCAATCTGCTTTCAGTACACCGACATCAGATTGTACCAGACAAATTTCCCTGCCCCAGCTGCTGCACCACCGAAAGAAGTTCGCTCCCAGCCATCCACATGCCCTGTGGTTGAATGCTAGCTTGGCAAAATTGCTAGCACTTCAACTGCTGCCTTTTCAGTTGGTAGACTCTGCCCTTCTGTGAGTTTTTGGAATGTGGGGTTCCTCAGTGGCAGGTACCCAAACGCCACTTTTTCTCACGGAAGGCGATTCCGGCTCTCTACCGGTATGTGGAAGGCAATGTTTATGCCTCGCTGGACATGGCGGTCAGTGGTAAGGTGCATATTACCGCTGACTCATGGTCCAGCAGGCATGGACAGGGACGGTACCTAAGTTTCACCGCGCATTGGGTGACTCTGCTGGCAGCTGGGAAGGATGCAGGACAAGGTGCAGTAGTGTTGGAGGTTGTTCAGCCACCACGCCTCCAAAATGCCACTACTAATGATTGTGACACACCTCTCTCCTCCTCCCCCTCCTCTTCTTCTTCCTCCATGGCCTCTTCCTGTGCTTTGTCCTCGGAACCAGCGGTGCTCCGTAGCCGTTTAAGGGGCTACGCAGGTATGCAGGCCAAAAGATGCCATGCAGCGCTTGAGCTGGTGTGCTTGGGGGACAGGAGCCACACTGGGGCAGATGTTCTGTCAGCTCTGCAGGGGCAGGTTCAGAGGTGGTTGACGCCACGCCAACTTAAGGCAGGAATGGTGGTTTGTGACAATGGCACCAACCTCCTCTCTGCCCTCCGACAGGGACAAATGACCCATGTGCCCTGTTTGGCTCACGTCCTTAACTTAGTGGTGCAGCAGTTCTTGGGCAGGTACCCAGGCTTACAGGATGTCCTGAGGCAGGCCAGGAAAGTCTGTGTGCATTTCCGCCAGTCATATAATGCCAGTGCTCGGCTGGCAGACCTCCAAAAGGAGTTTAACCTGCCCAAGAACCGCCTAATCTGTGACATGCCCACCAGGTGGAACCAGGCCCGGATTTACTCCCTTTGCCGCCCCAAGGCCGGGTCCTTCAATGCCGCCCCCCCCGCACCACCATTCTCATCCTTTATCGATGACTGCTACAATAGATCAATTAAAAACATATCTCCATACACGAGAACACTGAAAATAACTGGCTTTAATTGTACAGACTAAAAATACTTCAGGGTAAGCGCGCGAGGGGTAAGGATTTTTCGCTGGCAATTTTTCAGGGCAATGGCTGGTGTTAGTGCCTCAATCATCCCCGGCACCATGGTTGGTATGGTGTCAGGATGATTGAAACACATTACTTCTATCATTACATTGTAATGTAAAATGAAATAGTTCAACTCACCATAATGCAGAATCATTGGGAGCCCTGAGCGTGTCACTTGCCACCATCGCTTATCACTTGACACTATGCCTGCCACCACATGGGGATGTCACTTGCCACGCTGCCACCAGATGGAGATGTCACTTGCCACTCTGCCTGCCACCAGATGGAGATGTCACTTGCCACTCTGCCTGCCACCAGATGGAGATGTCACTTGCCACACTGCCTGGCTGCCACCAGATGGGGATGTCACTTGCCACTCTGCCTGCCACCAGATGGGGATGTCACTTGCCATGCTGCCACCAGATGGAGACGTCACTTGCCACACTGCCACCAGATGGGGATGTCACTTGCCACACTGCCACCAGATGGGAATGTCACTTGCCAGACTGCCACCAGATGGGGATGTCACTTGCCATGCTGCCACCAGATGGAGACGTCACTTGCCACACTGCCACCAGATGGGGATGTCACTTGCCACCTTGCCACCAGATGGGGATGTCACTTGCCATGCTACCACCAGATGGAGACGTCACTTGCCACACTGCCACCAGATGGGGATGTCACTTGCCACACTGCCACCAGATGGGAATGTCACTTGCCACACTGCCACCAGATGGGGATGTCACTTGCCATGCTGCCACCAGATGGAGACGTCACTTGCCACACTGCCACCAGATGGGGATGTCACTTGCCACGTTGCCACCAGATGGGGATGTCACTTGCCATGCTGCCACCAGATGGAGACGTCACTTGCCACACTGCCACCAGATGGGGATGTCACTTGCCACACTGCCACCTGATGGGGATGTCACTTGCCACACTGCCACCAGATGGGGATGTCACTTGCCATGCTGCCACCAGATGGGGATGTCACTTGCCACACTGCCACCAGATGGGGATGTCACTTGCCACCAGATGGGGATGTCGCTTGCCATGCTGCCACCAGATGGAGACGTCACTTGCCACACTGCCACCAGATGGAGACGTCACTTGCCACACTGCCACCAGATGGGGATGTCACTTGCCATGCTGCCACCAGATGGGGATGTCACTTGCCACACTGCCACCAGATGGGGATGTCACTTGCCATGCTGCCACCAGATGGAGACGTCACTTGCCACACTGCCACCAGATGGGGATGTCACTTGCCATGCTGCCACCAGATGGGGATGTTACTTGCCACACTGCCACCAGATGGGGATGTCACTTGCCACGTTGCCACCAGATGGGGATGTCACTTGCCATGCTGCCACCAGATGGAGACGTCACTTGCCACACTGCCACCAGATGGTGATGTCACTTGCCACGTTGCCACCAGATGGGGATGTCACTTGCCATGCTGCCACCAGATGGGGATGTCACTTGCCACGTTGCCACCAGATGGGGATGTCACTTGCCACACTGTCACAAGATGGGAATGTCACTTGCCACACTGCCACCAGATGGGGATGTCACTTGCCACACTGCCACCAGATGGGGATGTCACTTGCCACACTGCCACCAGATGGGGATGTCACTTGCCACACTGCCACCAGATGGGGATGTCACTTGCCACACTGTCACAAGATGAGGATGTCACTTGCTACGTTGCCTGTCTGCCAGCAGATGAAGAAGGGCGGAACAGCGGTGCTGGCAATGAGAGATGTCATCTCTCTCCCCCCGCCGCCACACCGCTGACATACTAATCTTTTCAAAAATGGCGCCGGGCGGCGCAATCACGCTGCTGCGCATGCGCCGCCCGGCCGAGCGCGTACGAGCCTTCCCAAGCCCAGCCGCTTCAGAACTGCGCATGCGCAGTAGTGGCGGCTCGCGGCCATTTTTTCTAAGGGCACCGGTGCCCTTAATCAAATTTAACGGGCAGCCTGAAAGGGGGGGCGGCCGCGAAGTCGCCGCAGGAGCGGCGCCGCCCCTGCACCGCTGCCGCCCCGAGGCCTGGCCTCGGTGGCCTTATGGCAAATCCAGCCCTGGGTGGAACTCAACGTTGGCCATGCTGCAGCGGCTGCACACGCAGCAGAGGGCCATCAATGAGTACCTGTGCGACTATGGCGCCAGGACAGGGTCAGGGAAGCTTGTTTTTTTTTCCCCATGCCAGTGTGCCATGATCAGGGATGCATTGTTACCTTTTGAGGAGGCCACGAGGATGGTGAGCAGTGACAGTGCATGCATCAGTGACACTGTCCCCCTTGTCCACCTGTTGGAGCACACGCTGCGTGGAATAATGGACAGGACACTTGAGGCAGAACAGAGGTAGGAAGAGGAGGACTTCCTTAGCTCTCAAGGCCCCCTTTATCCAAACAGTGTTCCTGCGTGCCCGCCGATCACACAGGAAGAGGACGAGGAGGAGGAGGATTGTGTCAGTATGGAGGTGGAGCCTGGCACTCAGCATCAGCAGCAGTCTTTAAGGGATCAGTCCCAAGAAACACATGGACTTGTACGTGACTGGGAGGAGGTGGCTGTGGACCAAGTCGTCCTTAGTGATCCAGAGGACTCCTGACCGAATGCCTCAGCAAACCTTTGATCCTGAATGCCTCCCTGATCCTGCAAAGCCTGCGTAAGGATCCTCGTATTCGTGGTATCAAGGAGAAGGACCAATACTGGCTGGCAACCCTCCTTGATCCACGTTACAAGGGTAAGATTGCGGACCTTATCTTGCCGTCGCAGAGGGAGCAGAGGATGAAACATCTTCGGGAGGCCTTGCAGAAAGGTCTGTGCAACGCGTTCCCAGAGACTGGGAGGTTACAAACTCCTGTTTCTGGACAACGTGTTGCTGAGGCTTCGGTCAGTCAAAGAAGGAGCGGTGGAGAAGGTGGAGTCTGACTGATGCGTTCAGACAATTTTTTATTCCGCAGCCCCAAGGTATGATCGGTTCCAGCAACCATCGCCTGCGTCTGTTTTACATGGTGCAGGAATACCTAGGGGCAAGATCTGACTTGGACACCTTTCCCACCGAAAATCCTCTGGGTTACTGGGTCTTGAGGATGGATCACTGGCCAGAGCTTGCACAGTATGCAATTGAGCTACTGGCCTGTCCTGCATCCAGCGTTCTTTCGGAACGCACATTCAGTGCTGCTGGAGGCTTTGTAACTGATCACAGGGTGCGTCTGTCCACCGACTCGGTTGATCGACTGACCTTCATAAAAATAAATCAGTCTTGGATCACTACCAGCTATCAAGCACCTGATGCTGATGTAATCGAATAATTTTTTTGAAATCTCAGATCCCTTCAAAGACTGCCTATGCTGATGCTGAGTGACTATCCTGAGTAATTATCCTCATCCTCCTCAATGATCATGCTGATAGCTTGTAAGAACATTTTTGGTTCTGGGCGCCTCCACCAGTGCCTAAGGCCCACTTTTTCAGCCCCTGTTTAACAGGGGCGTGTAATTACAATTTTTGATGGAATACTTTGCAGCAGGGCTCGTTCCTGCGTTCCAACTAGAGTATCTGTGAGGGGTTGCAGTGTTGTGGCACCAGCACCAGTGCCTAAGGCCCAATTTTTCAGCCCCTGTTAGACAGGGGAGTGTAATTACAATTTTTGATGCAATACTTTGCAGCAGGGCTCGTTCCTGCATTCCAACTAGAGTATCTGTGAGGGGTTGCAGTGTTGTGGCATCAGCACCAGTGCCTAAGGCCCAATTTTTCAGCCCCTGTTTAACAGGGGCGTGTAATTACAATTTTTGATGCAATACTTTGCAGCAGGGCTCGTTCCTGCGTTCCAACTAGAGTATCTGTGAGGGGTTGCAGTGTTATGGCACCAGTGCCTAAGGCCCAATTTTTCAGCCCCTGTTCAACAGGGGCATGTAATTACAATTCTTGATTTTTTATTTCACAGCGCCTGTTTCTGTGCCCACCAAGAGCGAGTGAGGATTTTCAGTGTTGTGGCACAAGCACCACAACCACCACCAAAGGCCCAATTTTTCTGCCCCTGTTCAACAGGGGCATGTAATTACAATTCTTGATCTAAAATTTCATAGCAGGGCCCTGTGAGGGCTTACAGTGTTGTGGGCACAACAACACCTAAGGCCCAAATTTCTGCTGAGTATATAGGGAAGGCTCCTACTTTCAAACATGCAACTTATAAACGACTCCTATTTGCAAACGGAAGGAGACAACAGGAAGTGAGATGAAATCTACCCCTAGGAAGACAAATTCTCTCCTGTAAGAGTTAATATGGGAAAAACATTTCTCCTTTCCACTGATGCTTTATCACCAATCCTTGTTTCACAAAAAACCCCAAATTTTCAAAAAACATTTGTCATTGGGACAAAAAGTGAGGTGAAATCTTCTGAAGAGGAGCACAGACAGCAAAACAAATGTCACAGGGGTGATAACCCTTCCCTATGTTTTCCAAAAAGCTTCAAATAGAATTTTTGGCTGGAGCTAAACATGTTAAAAATGTACCAGTTCAAAATTACAAACAGATTCCACTTAACAACAAACCTACAGTCCCTGTCTTGTTTGCACCGCCTGTATACTGCTGTTCAGAGTACAGAGCCTGTACACTGCTGTTTCCTTTTTTAATTTGGGTGCAGGGTTCCCCTTAATAACCATACAAGACCCAAAGGGCCTGGTAATGGACTGGGGGGTACCCATGCCGTTTGTCTCACTGATTTTCATCCATATTGCCAGGACCCGACATTACATTAAAGCCGCAAGCAGTTTTAAATGACTTTTTTCCTTTAAAAATTAAATTTTGTGCAGGGACTGTACTAAGCACAGGAAACACGCGCCACTTTACAGGCATACTATAGACACCCCCCAGGTATGATATTTAAAGGAATATTTCACTTTTTTTTTAACTTTAAGCATCATTAAAATCACTGCTCCCAAAAAAACTGACGTTTTTAAAAGTTTTTTTGCATTGATACATGTCCCCTGGGGCAGGACCCGGGTCCCCAAACCCTTTTTTAGGACAATACAATGAAAATTAGCCTTTAAAATTAGCACTTTTGATTTCGAACATTCGAGTCCCATAGACGTCAATGGGGTTCTAACGTTTGTGCGAATTTTCGGTCCGTTCGAAGGTTCTGGTGCGAACCGAACCGGGGGGGTGTTTGGCTCATCCCTATTGTGAAGGGTGTTTTCTTCACCAGGGAAAGAATTCCTCGGTCATCCATCACAGTTGTTTTCCGTGGTCTTCCGGGTCTTTTGGTGTTGCTGAGCTCACCGGTGCGTTCTTTCTTTTTAAGGATGTTCCAAACAGTTGATTTGGCCACACCTAATGTTTTTGCTATCTCTCTGATGGGTTTGTTTTGTTTTTTCAGCCCACGGATGGCTTGCTTAACTGATAGTGACAGCTCTTTGGATCTCATATTGAGAGTTGACAGCAACAGATTCCAAATGCAAATAGCACACTTGAAATGAACTCTGGACCTTTTATCTGCTCCTTGTAAATGGGATAATGAGGGAATAACACACACCTGGCCATGGAACAGCTGAGCAGCCAATTGTCCCATTACTTTTGGTCCCTTAAAAAGTGGGAGGCACATATACAAACTGTTGTAATTCCTACACCGTTCACCTGATTTGGATGTAAATATCCTCAAATTAATGCTGAAAGTCTGCAGTTAAAGCACATCTTGTTCGTCTCATTTCAAATCCATTGTGGTGGTGTATAGAGCCAAAAAGATTAGAATTGTGTTGATGTCCCAATATTTATGGACCTGACTGTATGTAAGTTATACGGTCGGTAAGTGGTTAAGAACGGGTTTTCTCAATGCAACAACAGTTAATTGTAAAATACTTGTTATAACAGATTCACTATTTCTGTGTTAACCACCTTGAACTGACTATTCCTTTGTTTTTACCGAATAAAATATGGTGACTAGGTATGACTCAGATGTCTTTTAAGCTACATGGGTTTCCTCAGCACAACATATATTGGTAACATGCAGAAAATGTTTCTTTGCAAGCGGTGTCATGTCATATGTTCTAGCGGTTGATTAGAAAATAGTCACATGTCTGAAGTTAGCATAGGTCCATATGGGTGTTGGCTCCTATTCTGCACATACATTGGTTGGAAGGTATGGCATATGCATCTCTGTTTACCTGTAAAACAAAAAAGGTTATTCAGGTTTCTATGCATAACAAATGATACAAATGTCTTTGTCAAGCAGGCTTCTTTTTCCTTTCTCAAAGGTCATTTGCTGAGAAATTCCTTTGTCCACATGACAATCACGTGTGTCAGGTGCAAATGATTATAGACGTTAAGTTTGATAACATGACATTGAGGTGTACTCTATGCAATAGTTAACTACAAAACACTATTATATACAGAAAGTTATGTACGTACACAGAGAACATTCTGTATCCTCCTGCAATAATAGCCTGTGATCTGTGGAAAAGCACTAGAAAAGTAGACACGTGGCTAGCTCTGATTCTTTCTGACTTTAATGTAAGACTTATGCCGCGTACACACGGTCGGATTTTCCGACGGGAAATGTTGGATGTGAGCTTGATGGCTGAAAGTCCGACCATGTGTACCCATGTATGCTCCATCGAACATTTGTTGTCGGACTTTCCGCCAATAAATGTTGGCTAGCAGGTTCTCAAATTTTCCGCCAACAAAACTTTGTTGTCGGACTTTCCAATCGTGTGTACACAAGTCCGTTGCACAAAAGTATACGCATGCTCGGAATCAAGTACGAGCCGGAAGCGCTCGGTCTTGTAAAACTAGCATTCGTAATGAAGATATAACATTCGTCACGTGGCAAATTATGATATCTCTCAATGCAGCGCATTCTCTTCTTCTTTAAAATGCTATAATAATTAAGTTGCTTTGCTGCTGATATTCACAGAGTTCTGACATACATATTTTTTACTATTTCTAGTGATCTTCAGAATAATATTTTTTTTGTTGTTTTTTTTCTCGTGATCTCCAGAATAATCTTTTTTATTTTCTTTTTTTTCTAGTGCTCTCCATTTTTTTTTTCTAGTGCTCTCCAGAATAATTTGTTTTTCATTTTGTGTGTCAAGTTACCACAACACCATTATTATCTTGTATTTTTTAACCTCAAAGATACAACTATGTTGGTGTCCCTTGTTAATTTGACATTGTATATAGAACAAAATAAAGAGGAAGGCAACAATGGAGAAACATTTGGAATTGATGAAGCCTTTTTACCCATGGCAGACATCAATTATTTGCCTGTAATAATTGTTAACCTGAGGAGTCCATTTAATAGGGAGCACAATGCGGTCCAGGACTCCGAGAGATCGGAAGCAGCAGCAGATGACATATATGTCCCGAGGCTGTGGTCTTCCAACAGCCTGCGTTTTTTGCCAGACCACACCAAACCCAGGCCATCACTCTCAAACTTCCTTCCACGCTTTCTTCCATGCTGCTGGGGTGGGTGGGGTGGGTGGCTGTGGTGTTGGTGGTATTGGGAGAGGTGGTGGATGAGCATGGTCAAACTAAAAGAGATGTGTGTTTGCCCCTTGTCCCCTTGTTTAGGGCCTTCAGAATAAGCTCTTTGCATATAGTGCATTGGGCCTCCTCCATCCTTTCTAATTTGCTGGCAGTGACGCATCCAAATGCCTTGTGTACACCAGGGGTCATAGTAATAGCCTGTTTTGGGGAAAGCAGCCGCGGACTCCTCCAGGTTCCTTGCCTTCCTGGTCCTTTTGGTTGCAGGGCAGAGGGGAGGAACCTGGGATTCCATCAGGCTGCTTGCCAGGGCCTCCTCCTGGCTGAGACTTTTCTGTGTATGAAAATGGTACATAGTTTTAGGTTTTTGGTCATCAATCACACACAATATTAAGCTCATGACTGTTGCAAATTGAATGTTAACAAATAGAAAAGACTATCATTCTGACCCCAGCATTTTTCATTCTTGTCCCAATCATTTTTGGCTACTATTGTCTATTGATATGTAAACCACTTTGTTAAATCAGAAATTTGTGATCAATAACATTTAGTTAACATCATTCAATTTTTGACAAGAAATATCTTCAACAATGCTACAGTATACCTGGGCCAAGCTGGGCTCCTCCACATCTTCTTCCTGGGTGGAAGGCCCAGGTTGGACCTCAGGAGCCTCAGCTGATGTGGAAGGAAGTGTTGAGAGCAATGGCCTGGGTTCCTTGGTCGGACAAAAAACGCTGTCGTAGTACCACAGCCTGGGGACATATACGTCATCTGCTGCTGCTCAGGATCCCAGGGAATCCTGGACCTTCTTGCGCTATTATATGTGCTCCTCAGGCTATTATTTATTTATTTTATTTGCAAGACACAACACAAGACAAAGCATAATGTCAGGCTAAACTCTCCTAATCTTGTCCCAATATAGGCCTCAATCTATAAGCAGTATAGGCCCCTAATCACTGATGCCCCTAGTTACAATTGTACCTTTGTTTGAACGATCGGCACTAACGAGCCTCCGTCCTCCACTCACAGATTGTACGTACGTATGTCCTTTGAAAAGATGGTGGAGATGGTGGACATCTTGAAGAGAACAGACTATGATGGGAAGCATGAACCATACAGAAACCCTAATGTGAGAAATGCCAAGATCATGACTAAAGTTGTGAGAAGTCTGTACAGGACTTTTGGGGTGCGACGATCCAAGGAGCAATTGAGGAAAGCTGGTCAGACCTGAAATTGAGGGAGCTAGATCAGTATAGAAAGATCAGGAAAGTGCTGAAAAAAAAATAAGTATTGGCACGCAGGTGCTCCAGTGGGTACTAGGGGTCTCTCCATGTGTGAAACTTGCACAAAACAGGTAAGTATTCCAACTTTTGAAAGAGTAAAAATCATGTCTTCAGCTTGGAACTCTGCCAAAACAGACAATTGGATGACACTTCCAAGCAATGTTTTATATTACTATTTCTAGCCTAAAATATCTGTGTGCTAAGTATACCTTTTTTTATAAAAGTACTCATCAGTGAGATCATGGTGTGCAATCGTGATTTAGAAAAGCTGAAGCAAAATATCCATGATGTTCAAAAAACACTGAGCAACATCATTGATGTTTTAGGCAAAATCTAAACCCCCCAAAAAAATGAAATTTTTCGTTATTGTACGTGTTTTAAAAGTTTTAAAGTAATTGCAAAGCCACATTTTGAAGATGCACACAGTGTGTCAACATGTGCTATCTGCCATCATGGGATATTAGGGTACGCGTTTTGTGGGTGCAACCGCTTCCTCCAAAATAAAGTAGGTAAGAGGAAGGGGTTGCACCCCCGAAACACATTCATTGATCCCCCATGATGGGATCTAGCACATGTTGACACACTGTGGCTTATGTAAAAAAAAGCAAAACCACTTTGCACTACAAGTGCAATGTAAGTGCACTTGAAAGTGCACTTGTAGGGCAAAGTGGATTGTCCTTTCTGAAATAAGGCCCAGTGTGTCAATATGTGATAGCTCATGGGGGATCAAAAGACGTGTTTAAAGGGTGCAACCCCTTCCTCTCACCTACTTTAGTTTGGAGGAAGGGGTTGCATCCACAAAACGCGTACATTGATATCTCATGATGGCAGATAGCACATGTTGACACACTGTGTGTTTTGTGACTTTAGCAAAATAGATGTAGGGAAAATACACACATTTTAGGCATGGGTTCATGAGGGAAATCCAAATTTTGAGTCAAAATTTGTGTGCATCTTCAAAATTTGGCTTTTATAGGGGTGAGATTACCCCATCTGAAGAAGGTAAAATCAACACAGTTTTGACATACTAATGTCTCATATGACCTTCACTTTAGCAAAGTTGAACTCTGTAAGTTCATGAGTTGGGGATGTGTATGTTATGGTTTTAAACATTCCTGCCACAAGAAAGGCAACTTTATGTCAAACATACTTGTTATACACCAAGATATTGGTTTGTTAAAAAAACTTTTAAAACGCACATGTGAATGTGCTTGGAGTAAAATGTTTTATACTCAACAATGTGTGGCTTCTTCTTTCAATGCTCAATGCCAGTTTCTTTTTTAAGTTGGTGTAGTTACAGTGACAATGGGGGTTATTTACTAAAGGTGCACTTGCAGTGCACTTGTAGTGCAAAGTGGATTTGCCTTTAGTAATTAACCCCCACTGCGCTGTAAAATTTGCCAAAATCAGGCCATTTTAGGGACTACAAGCAATTAATTCATGGAGTTGAAAAGGATGATTATTTTTATCATGAATTCTTTACGTACATTAACAATAAAAACATTGTGTGTGTAGCAGACCCACAGAACAACATAATAGTTAGCTGAAGAAGAGATTGTCACCTCATGTATCAAATAAGTTATGTTTGCACTATTGAAGAAAATGGCCAAAAATAAAAGGTCATTGGAGAACCTAGGAGACAGATAAGAAACCCAAACCGTAATTCAAATGAAATATGCGTTTAGTTTTTCCCAAAAAAATTATTTTACACAGCTTCCATATTTTCTGGTAAATCAATTGCCCCCCTACCCATAAAGTACTACACATAGTTTTGTCGTACTTCGCGGGCGCGTAAGGGGGCAAGCCAGGACGGCCACTTTGAAGGGGCGTCATTGTTTGTTGAGGTGAAAAGTCAGCCTCAGTCGCAACTGAGGCCAGATAGTTGGCTGCATTCTTCCACAGGAAATTGTGAAGAATGCAGCAGCTCAAGATGATGTGATTTAGTTTGTATTCGTCCATGTTGACGGCCGTTTGGAAAAGCTGGAACCGGCTGGCCATTATGCCCAAGGCATTCTCGACCACTCTTCTGGCACGGGCCACCCGGTAATTAAAAACCCTCTGCTTCGGGGTCAGGGTCCTCATGGGAAACGACGTCATCAGAGCAAAGGCCTCATCCGCCACAAAAATGAACTGGAGGCCTGCCACGTTATCCTGTGGAGGTAGTAACCCCAAGGTGCCATTCTGGAGACACCGGTAAAATTCCATCTGGGCCACCTCTGTGACACTACAACCATCAATGTCAATCTGCATACTAGGCCTGACAGAACAACTAATTCCTACGATGGCGGGACGCACACAGTTGGGATTGCTCCTGTTCTATGCCCGTAAAGCCATACCCCTTAGTTGGCGCAAACCAACCCCCCCCTCCTCTCTCTCTGTATAAAGACACATATGACAACAGAGGCTGCCCCAACAAATACAACAAAGTCTGGTCTAAATGGCTGGCAGATCCCTCCACTGCTTCAGAGTCCTCTCAGTAGATACCAATCACAAAATAACCCCCAAACGGGTGCCAAGTGTACACAATGAATCTATAATGTGTTACCATACCATGTACAACTGTGCATAGCATGATCTAGTGACCCAGCGAACTGTGCCGCTATAACCACTATCATAATATGTATTTCATACCAGATATTTACGTATGATGCGGTGATGGCGTGATTCCTACATATAGGACCAATGTATGTTTAAGTGTTTGTTCTCTCTTTTTTTTTTCTCTTTGAAAATCAATAAAAAGACTTAAAAAAAAAAATTCCATCTGGGCAATCACTCCTCCATCAGACATACGGCCATTCTTCCCTACGTCCAGATATAGAAACTCATAATTCGCCGTCACCACCGCCAACATCACAATGCTACTGTACCCCTTATAATTAAAGTAGTATGACCCCGAGTTGGGTGGTGGGACAATCCCATCGATCGCAATTGGGAAAGTCCCACTCATGGTGGAATTGGGAGGCCACAGTCTGCCATTTCTGTAGGTTGGAAGGAAAATGTGGAAAAAAAAAATAGTACTTTTGCACAAAACTTTGCAAGTAGATTAGACACAAACATTCTTGGCCAACATAAGTAGAACATTTATTAAAATGAGTATATAAAGACAAAAGTATAAGGTGCACTTATCAGATTCCTCACCCCCTCTGGTGGCCCATTGTAAAAATTTTATGGTGGTGGGGGGAGATGTTTTGGACAGGTAACCCTCTCCACTTCATTGAGAGCTGAATGCATAAATAATTTGTGTTACTATGGCCAGCCCCTCCTTACTTACACTATTGGCAACCCACTGGACAGGTAAGAAGTGTCAAAACCAAAAAATATGAATACACACTGTCCAAATTGAAGCACATTTTTACATTCTGCAATTACCTATCAAGATAATGGGAGAACAAAACTTTAAACAGTACCATTTGGAAGTATTCAGACAGGTACTTGCACTACATGCTTTGGCGAATTCATCCATAAATATGACCACAAAAGAGGTAGTTATAGTGTGTATGGGTTTGGCAGATAGAATATTGGCAGGGCTTTTTTTCTCAGAGAATAGGTGCAGGTACTTCCCCTTTCTGAGTCACCCCTTTTCTCCGCCTCTACCCACCTCCGAGCACCCTCTACCTACCTCCCATTACTGCCCTTTTAGAGAATACAGAACCAAGTGTCATTTTGTGGTGATAAGTAATTTGTATGGAATTTGTTAATGATAACAAGAAAAGCAGTAAAATAGATCCCCTGTAGCCAATAACAATCAAGCCCCCTCTAGCAACAATAGATCCCCCATTAACAATGGGCCAACCAAAACAAAATCCCCCGGCAGAAACAGCAGATCTCCTCACAGCCAGCATCAACAGACTCTCCAGCAGCCAGCAACAATAGTCCCCTCCCTCAACAGTAGATCTCTCCCAGCCATAACTGACCCCTCAGCAATATAAGACCCACCCCCAGCAACAATTGGTCACCCACCAGTAAAAATAGACCCCCCAGCAAAAATAGAATCCGCTCAAGGTAGAATAGATCCCTCACCAGCCAGCCTCAATAGACCCTGCAGCACACCCCAGCACCCCTTACCATTACATACAGTCAGTGCTGGAGGTGCCGGAACTGCGTTCCCCCACGTTCCTGCTGAAAAAAAGCCCTGAGTATTGGTATCGGTTGACTTAGCGGTTGGGGAGGAGGGAGGGCTCCAAATGAAACCCCCAAAAAAGCCTCTTGCACTCTGCCTGTATTTAAGGACAACAATAACATTTGAGAAGCAAAATCCACGGTTTTGTTTGTCGGAAAGTCCGATCGTGTGTACGAGGCATTAGTTATTAAAAAAATAGTGCAATGACAGTCCAGTAACCCTCCAAACCCATCCAACTAGAATGTATGTGTATGAGAGTCAGGTCAATAAAAAATGAGCACTGATTAGTTGGTGCTGGTTACTGAACTTTGCACATATCCATTCGTTATTTTGCTTTGCACTTGAATGAACAATGCCATTAACATTTGGGCAACTGATTAAACATGTAAACGTGAATGTGTGGTACCAGGATACAGTGGGGCAAATAAGTATTTAGTCAGTTACCAATTGTGCAAGTTCTCCCACTTAAAAAGATGAGAGAGGCCTGTAATTGTCATCATAAGTATACCTCAACTATGAGAGACAAAATGTGGAAACAAATCCAGACAATCACATTGTCTGATTTTTGAAAGAATTTGTTTGCAAATTATGGTGGAAAATAAGTATTTGGTCTATATCAAAAGTTCATCTCAGTATTTTGTTATATATCCTTTGTTGGCAATGACAGAGGTCAAACGTTCTCTGTAAGTCTTCACAAAGTTGTCACACACTGTTGCTGGTATGTTGGCCCATTCCTCCATGCAGATCTCCTTTAGAGCAGTGATGTTTTGGGGCTGTCGCTGGGCAACACGGACTTTCAACTCCCTCCAAAGGTTTTCTATGGGGTTGAGATCTGGAGACTGGCTAGGCCACTCCAGGACCTTGAAATGGTTCTTATAAAGCCACTCCTTCGTTGCCCGGGCGGTGTGTTTGGGATCATTGTCATGCTAATAGACCCAGCCACGTTTCATCTTCAATGCCCTTGCTTATGGGAGGAGGTTTGCACTCAAAATCTCATGATACATGGCCCCATTCATTCTTTCATGTACACGGATCAGTCATCCTGTTCCCTTTGCAGAGAAACAGCCCCAAAGCATGATGTTGCCACCCCGATGCTTCACAGTAGGTATGGTGTTCTTTGGTTGCAACTCAACATTCTCTCTCCTCCAAACACGACGAGTTGTGTTTCTACCAAACAGTTCTACTTTGGTTTCATCTGACCATATGACATTCTCCCAATCCTCTTCTGGATCATCCAAATGCTCTCTAGCAAACCTCAGACAGTCCCGAACATGTACTGGCTTAAGCTGGGGGACATGTCTGACACTGCAGGATCTGAGTCCCTGGCGGCGTAGTGTGTTACTGATGGTAGCCTTTCTTACATTGGTCCCAGCTCTCTGCAGGTCATTCACTAGGTCCCCCCATGTGGTTCTGGGATTTTTGCTCACCGTTCTTGTGATCATTTTGACCCCACGGAGTGACATCTTGCGTGGAGCCCCAGATCGAGGGAGATTATCAGTGGTCTTGTATGTCTTCCATTTTCTAATTATTGCTCCCACAGTTGATTTCTTCACACTAAGCTGCTTGCCTATTGCAGATTCAGTCTTCCCAGCCTGGTGCAGGTCTACAATTTTGTTTCTGGTGTCCTTCGACAGCTCTTTGGTCTTCACCATAATGAAGTTTGGAGTCTGACTGTTTGAGGTTGTGGACAGGTGTCTTTTATACTGATAATAAGTTTAAACAGGTGCCATTAATACAGGTAATGAGTGGTGGACAGAGGAGCCTCTTAAAGAAGAAGATACAAGTCTGTGAGAGCCATAAATCTTGCTTGTTTGTAGGCGACCAAATACTTATTTTCCACCATAATTTGCAAATAAATTCTTTTAAAAATCAGACAATGTGATTGTCTGGATTTGTTTCCACATTTTGTCTCTCATAGTTGAGGCATACCTATGATGACAATTACAGGCCTCTCTCATCTTTTTAAGTGGGAGAACTTGCACAATTGGTGGCTGACTAATTACTTTTTTGCCCCACTGTATAAGAAAAAAAAATGTTGTTGATGAATGCCTAGCAATAACAGTTATCTGGTTACAGATACCACTCTTCAGCAGTTTGGGCCCCTTCACACTGAGGCGGAGGCGGCGTCAACGGTAAAGCGCCGCTATTGTAAGCAGCGCTTTACCTTCGGTATTCGGCCGCTGGCGATGCGCTAGCGGCTGAGAAAGGGTTAAAAACCACCGTAAAGTGCCTCTGCAGAGGCGCTTTGCCGGCGGTATAGCCGCGCTATCCCATTGATTTCAAAGGGCAGGAGCGGTAAAGGAGCGGTATACACTACGCTCCTTCACCACTCCGAAGATGCTGCTAGCAGGACTTTTTTTACCGTTCTGCTAGCGCACCGCTCCAGTGTGAAAGCCCTCGGGTTGGTTGTGCTCTCAACCAAATTGTCAAATCATCCAAAGGCTGGTGTCATAACTGATCACATGTGCAGCACAATGACAGTTGTGGATTAAACAGAGGCCAAGGTGGCAGCTTCATTGGCTGAAACAAGGCATTTTCTCATTCTGACAGGAAACATGACAGAGATCTACTGTTCCCAGTGGTCAGGAACAGTAATCGCTGTCATGTCTCAGTAAGCCCCTTCCCCCCACAGTTAGAAACACTCATAGGGAACAGTTAACCCCTTGATCGCCCCCCTAGTGTTAACCCCTTCCCTGCCTGTGACATTTGCACAGTAATCAGCAGCTATTTATAGCTCTGATCGCTGTATAAATGTCACTGGTCCCAAAAAAGTGTCAAACGTGTCCGATCTGTCCGCTGCAATGTTGCAGTCATGATAAAAATCACAGATCACCGCCATTACTAGTAAAAAAATAATAATAATCAAAATGCCATAAAAATGACATAAATCTATTCTCTATTTTGTAGACGCTATAATTTTAGCACAAGCCAATCAATATACGCCTATTCCGATTTTCTTTTTACCAAAAATATGTAGAAGAATATATTTCAGCCTAAACTGATTAGGAAATGTGTTTTAAAAAAAAGAAATGTGGGATATTTATTATAGCAAAAAGTAAAAAATGTAGGTTATTTTTCAAAATTGTCGCTCTTTTGCTGTTATATTATATATTTTTTGTGTATAGCACAAAAAATAAAAACCACAGAGATGATCAAATACCACCAAAAGAAATCTTTATTTGTGGGAACTTCAATTTTGTTTGGGTACAGCGTCGCATGACCGCACAATTGTCAGTTAAAGTGACTCAGTGCCATATCGCAAAAAAATGGCCCGGTCAGGAAGGGGGTAAATCCTTCCGGGGCTGGAGTGGTTAAAGCATGTGCTGACGTCATTTTCAGGTTACAGGTGACATCACGTTTGGTTCCTACATCCAGTGTTTGGAACTCACGCTGGCCCATGCGAGTGAGGAGTGCAGCGAACCTCCAAGCACTAAGCTATTTGCACTGGTGTTGGTCTAAGGGCACCAGGAAATGTGAACTTTTCAGATGAATTAAATCTTACAGGATTACATGAATGTTTACCTATCTCAGAGCTGCAAAAACCTGAAAAGTTTGTTTTACCCACAGAGTTGAATACAGTTGAATTAAAATCACAGACACTCCAAGCTTAGAAACAATGGAGGGATTTACCAAGACAACAATCATAATTAGTTTCTACAACTTAAGCCTGGTACACACTACAAGTTTTTTTTTTTCCTTCAACGCAGCAGGTTGAGTACCTACAGAGTTGAATACAGTTGAATTAAAATCACAGACACTCCAAGCTTAGAAACAATGGAGGAGTTTACCAAGACAACAATCATAATTAGTTTCTACAACTTAAGCCTGGTGCCCACTACAAGTTTTTTTTCATTCAACCCAGCACGTTGAGTGAAAAAAACTGACAGCTTCGGTCGGAGCTGCTGTAGTCACTATGCAAAGTTAGTACAGCAATCTCCCCCCGCTGAGCTGTTGTGTTCTGACAGGGGGACAGTCCCCCGCCAGAACACTCTGGTCAGTGCTCTCTTGAATTGGCTAAGAGCACTGATCGGGAGCCAGCCGGCTGCTGGTTTTCCAGCATGCTTGTCCTACAGAAGCCAGCCAGGCAGCCGGCTTCTGTCAAACATACACACGGGCTAAATCTCGGCCATTTTCTTTTTAAGCGGCCAATGTCTCCCGAGATTTGGCCCGTGTGTACGGAACGTAACTGTTTGCATAGCTGGCTGAGACGTCTTTTTTTTATATAGCTGAGGGCATTGTCCAGCATCGGACATTGGATAGACATCAGATACATTTTTGACAGCATAAAGATCTATTCGTAACATACAGTGCTGTGAAAAATGTTTTGCCTTCTTTCTTTTCTTTTGCATATTTGTTTCTTATTTCTTATTTGTTTCATATTTTTTTCTTTTGCATATTTGTGACACCTAAATCATTCAGATTATCAAACTAATTTTAATATTACACAAAGATAACCCGAGTAAATACAAAATGCAGTTTTTAAGAGATGATTTCATTCATTGAAGGAAAAAAAGTTGTCCAAGCCTGACTGGTTCTATGTGAAAAAGTTATTCCCCCAGAGCTAATAACTGGCTATGCCACCCTTGGTGGAAGCAACTGCAATCAACAATTTGAGATAACTGGAAATGTGTCTTTCACATCGCTGTGGAGGAATTTTGGCCCTCTCATTTGCAGAATTGTTTTAATTTGAACGCATGCGCGAAACTGGCAGGAAGCTAAGAGCCGGAGCTCCAAGGGTGATTAAGACTGTAACGAGCCCCTTTCTCGCTCGATTCCACTCTCCCTACACTCCTCTGCGGCTATAGAATCAGACTGCAGATCGCAACATCTGATTGCTCGGTCATCCAATGCTCCGGGATTAGAACTACAGCTATGTGCCGTTCTAACCCAGTTGTGATAGCTCAGAACAAACACCAGGCAGG
Source organism: Lithobates clamitans (assembly GCA_037952925.1). Lineage (NCBI taxonomy): Eukaryota > Metazoa > Chordata > Amphibia > Anura > Ranidae > Lithobates > Lithobates clamitans. The sequence continues at coordinate 4,259,668 of JBBGZY010000501.1, read as the reverse complement.
CTGTATGTAAGTTCAACCAGGAATCTCTTTTATTCAAAAATACAGGCTCTTTTATACACTAACATTGGAGGTGCATACCTCCGGCTCATATTACTCTAACAATACACCTGTAACCTAATTAACCTAATTAACATGGGCTAATTAACTAATCCCTTTAGATAGCCTAGATGACTCAGACATGACCTTTAGGCCAGAATGGCCGTCTTGTAACTTAGAACCCCCAATCAACATTATCACAATAGCAGAGTTAATTAACACAAACAACAATGGGGATCTAATGACTCTTAGATCCCATACTAGAGACTTATTTACAATACACATTTTAGCAGACAACAGACAGGTAGCTGGAATTGATGACATTAGCATTTAACAGTAGGAGTCCCAACGGTATGAATCAGTCACTATTCCAATATGGCAAATCCAGGGTCCCCAGAGTCTGTGTGTCCTGGGGGACCAGGACCCGAATCCACAATAATACCATCTCAAGGGTCCCCAGGCATACAGCTCACAAAGAGCACCGTTCCTCAAATGCCAGGGCCCACGATCGATCGGCAAGAGGCTAGCATACAGTCCCCTCCAAAAGTCTCTCTCCCGGCTAGGTCTGTCACAGAGACCCATTATCACTCCCCAGGGCTATTAACACAGCTATTCATCATTTAACATCCTCAGCTCCCCTGTGGGACCTGTGGTGCATGCCTACATCTAGGAAAAGCAAACCAAAATCTGCGCAGCGGTCCCTGATAAACTATTTGCTCTGGGTGTGGGAACAGACCACGATGGCCAAAGATGACGCCCGAACGAAGCCTGTAGAGCCTGATATCCCGGACCCAGCGGCGTCTCCCACAGCATCCTCGGAACAGAGTGAGTACATACCCCATCTCACTAAAGCGGATCTAGAGGATAGCTTGTCCGCAATGTACGATAGACTGGCAGATACGTTTCAGGCTGAACTGCATAAGTCTATGAACACTCTGACACAGGAGATCGCCTCATTAGGAGGGCAAACAGATATGTTTGAAATAAAGCATAAAGCAATTGCACCTTGCCTATGTTGACCTCCGCAAAGACCACAAAATACTCTCGGACACAGTTATACAGCTACAAAACCACCTCGAAGACCTCGATAACCGTAATAAGAGGAACAACATCAGGGTCCGCCATTAAGAGACTGATCAGCTCCTTGCACCCTGATCAACCTGAGGCCTCATTCTTGTGTGACAGGCTGCACAGAGCCCTCCGGCCCAAACCTCCACCCGAAAAACCTCCTAGGGACATTGTGATGTGCCTAAAGGACCTCCTAGTGAAGGAGGAGATCCTCCGTGCATCCCGCAACACCCCTCATATTCAGCTGGATGGGATTACCATCCAGATTTATCTGGATGTCTCCCCAGCTACCCTAGAGACAAGGAGAAGAATGAAGGAGATCACCACTGTCTTGCAAACAGCGAGGATTCGCTATAGATGGGGTTTTCCATTTAAACTTTCAGTACCTCACAATGGTACGACATTCAGCAACCACCGTAGCTGAAGGCAAAGAAATACTGGTTAAATTGGGCCTCCTGGATCCTTATCCCACCCCGAGGCACCCACCGACATTGCGCCCATCACCAATATGGGCTACCCCTTCTCCTCAACGTGACCGGAGGAACCGTCAATGCTCCAGAGAACCAAACACCTAAGTCCTGATGGATGACAACGTTCCAGCTATCCCTAATCGGAGGAGTTTGGTTTTCATAGAAGCAACAGTTAAAATTGAAGTTTATATTTTACTTTTCCTACCTCCTTAAACTGATTCTTTATTACGCAGGCATTTATAAGAACAATTGGGTCTCACACCCTCAGGCAAATGCCACTTTCCACCCGTTTGAATAGACCCCCCTCCACACCCGCTCTCATCTATGTCCTCTTATTTTTGTGTTTTATTTTTCTCAACCCTATTTTTTGCTGAGAGAAAACATTGACTCTCCCGTTTTCCCCATCCTGCTGAACCCCCCCCCCCTCCTCTCCCACCTCCCCCTCTGAGGGGACCCCGAGAGCCTGTGGAAGTTTGGACTGATTAAGTCCGCAATGGTTATTTGTACAGGTTAGGATGAAGTTTTCATCCTGGCCCCATAGAGCTTATTTTATATGTTATAGCTTAAGTTTAGTTTTACTCTGTATTCTGCATTTTAATGTCTATGTTGTAATGATGGCTTCAGTTAATGGTAACAGGTTACATGAGTGTTATGGTAATCTTCTGAGCATGGTGCCAACCTCTCTAGTACCCCCTGTGGCAATAGACTCCAATAACACTAAATTAAGTTTCAGACCCCCATTTTCGAGCATTTTTCTATATACACAACCCCCGCAGGTTACTCATTTACAATGGGTTTACGTATAATATCCCATAATGTAAGAGGATTTAACTCCCCTTAAAAAAGGAGGAAGGCATTTCAATATTACAAACAATGGGGGCAGACATTATACTGCTGCATGAGACTCATTTCCCCTCTGCCTCCCATCCCAATTTTTTTGAGAAAGCCTATAAGCTCCATCATTTCACAACTTTTGAGTCCAAGGCCAGGGGCGTAGCTATTTTTATTAAAAACTCTGTACCATTTGAGGTTAAACATGTATACAAAGACCCTGCCAGCAGATTTCTGATAATCCAAGGTGAAATACAGGGTCGCTCCCTGACAGTGGCGAATGTGTATGCTCCTAATAACTCACAAGGCTCTTTCTTTAGAACTTTTTTCCATGTGCTAGATAGATATTCCTCCACGCACATGTTATTAGGAGGTGATTTCAATCAGGTTGCTCACTCTGCCTTAGACAGAAGTAAAACCACAAGTGTGGCCAATGCTTTTCCTAAATCCCTGATCAGATCCCTGGGAATACACCAATTAATTGACACTTGGAGAGCCCTTAACACGGGGCAAAGGAATTCACCCAGTACTCAACCCCTCGTGATAGTTATGCTAGACTGGATTACATTTTTAGCTCACCAATCTTACTCCCAAACTCTTCCTCCGCTAAGATCCACTCTTGCCCCTGGTCAGACCACCATCTGGTCTCTTTCCACACCTCCCACATTGGACTATCTCCAATGACAGCCTCCTGGAGGCTGAATGACTCTCTTTTAACAGACCCCGAAATAACAACACAAATAGCAGATAATTTAGCTGAATACTTCAGACTGAATGATATAGATGACATCTTCCCATCTTTACTTTGGACAGTTCATAAGGCAGTCCTTCGGGGTCGCTTTATAGAGCTAGCCACACTTAAAAAACGCCAGAAGATAGCCAAAATTAAGACCCTCACCTTAGAATTAGATAAATTATACCATGAACATGCCTTGACCCACTCTTCTGAGGCCCTTAGACAAATCAACCAAAAGAGAGTGGAACTAGACACTATCCTTTGAGACCGCACCAAAAAATCCATGAGATGGTCCAAAGCAAGGTTCCTCCTCCATAACAATTCTGCCTCTGCCATGTTCACACGTAAACTCCACCAATCCCTCCAACCGACTCACGTCTATAAACTAAGGAATGGTTCAGGTCAACTGATTTCCCACCCCAAGGAAGTAATACAAGTCTTTACGTCCTTTTATAGATCCCTGTTAATATCCCCTGACCCACCCTCACCAAATGACATGGACTCATTGTTGGGACCTATTTCCCTTCCATTACTGTCAGAGGACCAATTACAAAACCTGAATACCCCCTGCACTGAACAAGAAATCTTATCTATCATAAAATCTCTAAAATCATCAACAGCTCCAGGTCCAGACGGCTATACCACATCCTATTACAAAAAAATTGCAGGCACATTAGCCCCTACCACATCCTACAGGGCCATAAACTCCCTGAAGAGATGCTTTTAGCCAATATGACCCTCATTCCCAAACCTAATAAGGACCATTCCCTACCACAAAATTACAGACCAATCTTTGTTCTTAACAATGAGACTAAAATCTTAGCCCGTGTGTTGTCAGACAGACTAGCGTCCATTATCTCCACACTTATAGGCCCAGAACAGACCGGCTTTATCCCCACGAGACAGATCACAGACAATATCCATCTTGTGGCTAATATTATACACGATACAGATATCTGTTCCTGCAAAGTATTGATTTTAGGGCTAGATATACTTAAAGCCTTCGACAGCGTCCTCTGGCCCTATATAGATGCTGTTCTGACTAAATTCGGTTTCCAGGGGGAATTTGTTAACGGTTTTAAAGCATTATACCATAACCCACACACCCAAATCAAACTCCCAGGATGTTCTTCGGAGTACTTCCCACTCAGTCGTGGAACTAGACAGGGGTGCCCACTGTCACCATTGATTTCTGCCCTGACCATAGAACCATTGGCCAGGCCGATTATCACTAATCCGAACATAAAGGGATACACAAAAGGGGAAGAGGAGTCTGAGTCTCTACGCAGATGATGTGCTTATGTTCTTGCCAGATCCATTGCTTTCCCTCCCCAACCTAATGTCTACCCTGCAAGATTTCCACTCCATTTCTGGGCTGGGAGTAAACCTTGCAAAATGCTCTGCTCTCCCCATCAACATTCCACCTCCTATCTCCACTAGCATTAAGGACTCATTCGGTATCACCCTCACAGATAATTCCCTGCAATACCTGGGAGTTCGTTTAGCACCCTCCCTCCGTGCTATGTACAACGCCAACCATCCTCAGGCCTTCCTTAAAACTAAACAATGGCTACAACTTTGGTCCACATTTTCCATCCCTCTGCTGGGACGGATCATGGCCATTAAAATGTCCATCCTCCCCAAACTATTGTATTTTTTTGAGCGCTTCCCCTATATGTCTCTCGCCTTAGTCTTGGGGATAATCAAGATGTTTTTTGGCGAGCCTTTGTGTTCTTTTTGGTCAGCAGTGGCTTTCGCCTTGAAGCTCTCCCATGGATGCCTTTTTTGCCCAGTCTTTTTCTTATAGATGAATCATGAATAGGGATGAGCTTCGAGTTCGAGTCAAACTCATGTTCGACTCGAACATTGGCTGTTCGCAAGTTCGCCGAACAGCGAACAATTTGGGGTGTTCGCGGCAAATTCGAATGCCGCGGAACACCCTTTCAAAGTCTATGGGAGAAATCAAAAGTGCTAATTTTAAAGGCTTATATGCAAGTTATTGTCATAAAAAGTGTTTGGGGACCTGGGTCCTGCCCCAGGGGACATGGATCAATGCAAAAGAAAGTTTTAAAAACGGACGTTTTTTCAGGAGCAGTGATTTTAATAATGCTTAAAGTCAAACAATAAAAGTGTAATATCCCCTTTAAATTTCGTACCTGGGGGGTGTCTATAGTATTCCTGTAAAGGGGCGCATGTTTCCCGTGTTTAAAACAGTCTGACAGCAAAATGACATTTCGAAGGAAAAAAAGCCATTTAAAACTACCCGCGGCTATTGCATTGCCGACAATACACATACAAGTTCATTGATAAAAACGGTATGGGAATTCCCCACAGGGCAACCCCGAACCAAAATTAAAAAAAAAAAAATGACGTGGGAGACCCCCTAAATTCCATACCAGGCCCTTCAGGTCTGGTATGGATATTAAGGGGAACCCCAGCCAAAATTTTTTAAAAAATGACGTGGGGTTCCCCCTGTTGATGAGGACAAGGGCCTCATCCCCACAACCCTGGCCAGTGGTTGTGGGGGTCTGCGGGCGGGGGGCTTATCGGAATCTGGAAGCCCCCTTTAACAAGGGGACCCCCAGAACCCGGCCCCCCCCTGTGTGAAATGGTAAGGGGGTACTTACCCCTACCATTTCACTAAAAAACTGTCAAAAATGTTAAAAATGACAAGAGACAGTTTTTGACAATTCCTTTATTTAAATGCTTCTTCTTTCTTCCTTCATCTTCTTCTGGTTCTTCTGGTTCTTCTGGCTCTTTTGGTTCTTCCTCCGGCGTTCTCGTCCAGCATCTCCTCCGCGGCGTCTTCTATCTTCTTCTCCTCGGGCCGCTCCACACCCATGGCATGAGGGGAGGCTCCCGCTCTTCTCTTCATCTTCTTCTTCATCCTCTTCTCTTCTTTCTTCTTCTCTTCTTCAAGTCACCGTGCGTCAGAGGGGGGCGAGGTCACCGGGTGGCCCCGCCCCCCGTTATTTAAGAGCCGTCAGACGAAGAGATGCCGTCACACAGCGGGAGCCTCCCTCCATGCCAGCATGGGTGAGGAGCGGCCCAGAGAAGAAAATGAAGAAGAGAAGAAGAAAGAAGAGAAGAGGATGAAGAAGAAGATGAAGAGAAGAGCGGGAGCCTCCCCTCATGCCATGGGTGCGGAGCGGCCCGAGGAGAAAAAGATAGAAGATGCCGCGGAGGAGATGCTGGACGAGAACGCCGGAGGAAGAACCAGAAGAGCCAGAAGAACCAGAAGAACCAGAAGAAGATGAAGGAAGAAAGAAGAAGCATTTAAATAAAGGAATTGTCAAAAACTGTCTCTTGTCATTTTTAACATTTTTGACAGTTTTTTAGTGAAATGGTAGGAGTAAGTACCCCCTTACCATTTCACACGGGGGGGGCCGGGATCTGGGGGTCCCCTTAAAATCCATACCAGACCTGAAGGGTCTGGTATGGAATTTAGGGGGAACCCCACGTCATTTTTTTTTAAAATTTTGGCCGGTGTTCCCCTTAATATCCATACCAGACCTGAAGGGCCTGGTATGGAATTTAGGGGGTCTCCCACGTCATTTTTTTTTTTTTTTTTTTTGGTTCGGGGTTGCCCTGTGGGGAATTCCCATGCCATTTTTATCAATGAACTTCTATGTGTATTGTCGGCAATGCAATAGCCGCGGGTAGTTTTAAATGGCTTTTTTTCCTTCGAAATGTCATTTTGCTGTCAGACTGTTTTAAACACGGGAAACATGCGCCCCTTTACAGGAATACTATAGACACCCCCCAGGTACGAAATTTAAAGGGATATTATACTTTTATTGTTTGACTTTAAGCATTATTAAAATCACTGCTCCTGAAAAAAACGGCCGTTTTTAAAACTTTCTTTTGCATTGATCCATGTCCCCTGGGGCAGGACCCAGGTCCCCAAACACTTTTTATGACAATAACTTGCATATAAGCCTTTAAAATTACCACTTTTGATTTCTCCCATAGACTTTTAAAGGGTGTTCCGCGGCATTCGAATTTGCCGCGAACACCCCAAATTGTTCGCTGTTCGGCGAACTTGCGAACAGCCAATGTTCGAGTCGAACATGAGTTCGACTCGAACTCGAAGCTCATCCCTATTCATGATTCATCTATAAGAAAAAGACTGGGCAAAAAAGGCACCCATGGGAGAGCTTCAAGGCGAAAGCCACTGCTGACCAAAAAGAACACAAAGGCTCGCCAAAAAACATCTTGATTATCCTCAAGACTAAGGCGAGAGACATATAGGGGAAGCGCTCTTTTTTTTGCATTGATCCATGTCCCCTGGGGCAGGACCCAGGTCCCCAAACACTTTTTATGACAATAACTTGCATATAAGCCTTTAAAATTAGCACTTTTAAATATTAATGTTTGTGTCCCATAGACTTTAACGGTGTTCGCGTGTTCGAGCGAACTTTTTTCCTGTTCGCATGTTCTGGTGCGAACCAAACAGGGGGGTGTTCGGCTCATCCCTAATCATGAACATTGACCCTAACTGAGCCAAGTGTGACCTGCAGTTCTTTATATGTTGTTCTGTATTCTTTTATAACCTCCTGGATGAGTCATCGTTGTGCTCTTGGAGTAATTTTGGTAGGCTGGCCGCTTCACTTTGTCAGACAGCTTCTATTTAAGTGATTTCTTGATTCAACAGGTCTGCCAGTAAACAGGCCTGAGTGTGGCAAGTGAAATTTAACTCAGCTTTCCAAAGACTGTCGTTAATCACAGTTCATTTATGATTTAGCAAGATGGGGGTGGGGGTGGATTACATTTTCACATAGGACCAGGCAGGTTTAGACAGTTTTTTTCCTTAATAAATAAAATCATAATTAAAGAAATGCATTGTCTATTTACTAAGGTTATCTTTGTGTAATATTAAAATTTGTTTGATGATCTGAATCATTTAAGTGTGACAAATATGCAAAAAAAAATCAGGAAGGGGCAAATCATTTTTCACTTAAATCTATACTTAGAAAGAATAGAAAAATGTTAAACAAGGGTCAGTCATGTTTTTCTGATAACATATCACAGATAACAGATAACATATCAAAATGATGATCGAAACATGATAGACTTAAAAATATATATATATATATATATATATATATATATATATATATATATATATATATATATATATATATATACTGCATACTGTGTTGATTGGTCTCAGTTGCCTCCTGCAATAGTATTTTAGGAAAAATATTAACTTAGAATATTTATCATTTATTATTCATTTATCATTATCATCTATTATAGTTATATATGTTTTATGGTTCTTTTCAAAACTAAATCTTTGTTTAAATGTCACAATGTATGTCTTCAGAAGTAAACTGAAAAATGGTGCTAAATGTGTACAAAATATTTTAAAGGAAGAATCATTATCTTCACATGGATCACTGGATAAAATTACACCTCTTTAGCGCATGTAACATGATCAAGATGATAATACACCAAAGATTAAGATCACAAATTTTGCCACACCCCAGGAATAGGATTACACAATTGAAATATTTACATTAACCTAGAGCTAAAACATTTTATCCGTTAATAGATTGAATTAAATAACATCCAATTAAATTTCCAGAAGACCTAATATAGGGATGTCTAGTCTTAGAGTGCCATCTGGTGGACAAGTTAACCCACTGGCCGTGCAAATAATTTGTTAATCAATATTATTACTCCCCATTTAGAGGTGAGAAAATATTCTAAACTACTACCTCTAGGCTGATCCCTAGAACATAGGAATTTTGGAAATAAAAAGGAAGATTTAGAGAGAAAAGGGAGGACGAACACCATCCTTCGATCTTCAGAACCATCTCTAGGCCCATCTTTAAGCTCCATCATCTTGGATAATCAGACTCATCAGCACACTCTTGTACAGCTCGCACTCTCAGTCTGAGATGTTCAATTAATCTCCTTAAATTCTCCCCGATTAAGTCACGTGACGTGACGCAACACGTAGGGCCCTCATGATCGGAAGTATTGCGAGACACCATGCTATGCTGAGTATACAAACCAATATATGTGCTGTTTGATTGTTTTAAATGTAAGAGTCTTTCTAATTACATTTATAGTGTTGTAATTTACAATTTTACACTATCGGAGGAATGTTATGCTTTATTTTAACATGTTGCTGAGTGGATGCATCGGAGGTTTAAAGGGACCTTAGGTATCTTAAAGGGACTGGTACCATATTGCCCTGGCTATTTAACTACTGGAAGTGGAGATTATTGGAGTGCCTTGGAAGCCCATTGAGCTTATTATTAAAAGGCCTACATTAGCTCTAAATGAGGTGAGAGTTCTGTGAGCGCAGAATTGTTGCACAAAGGTGGAAGTGCACTGTATTGATTATCTAAGAAAACATGTGGATACTACCCAATTAGAAGAAGGTGGTTAGCAGTTATCACCTTTGAAGTTTGGACTTTTTTCAACTTATTTTCATGAACTCACTGAATTCACTATTAGTATTTGCACAATTCATTGGATTTTTTATATGTGGAATCTGTGGAATTATTTCTGCACTACTGAACCATTATATTACGTTTTATTCATTTTAAAATTATATATTTGTTTTGACTTTAATATTGTGAGGTTGCGCAACCCCACTGTCAGGTTACCATTGGCACCGAACCGGGGCGTCAGCCTACGCCTATGCGCTGTTCAGCAAATCCCTGTTGTTCCCGGGCGTCGGCGCGGCGCTAGGGCGCGCGCGGGTATGCGGCGCTTGTGCGCCGCGCGTGTGCACCTGCTCGCGTACGGGCGTGTGCGCGTTCGCGATAGCGCCGGTTTGCCGCCAAAGTGCACATAAAAGTCCCCCTGTGCCTCTGGCACATTGCTGCTTCGTCTCAGCTTCGTGATTCTTGTATTTGAACCTGATTGCTTGCTACCTATCTGACCCGGCTTGTCTGACCATCCGTCCTGCTCCGATCCGACCCGGCCTGTCCGACTATTCTTCTACTACCTGCCTGATACCGTTGCCGATCTCTGCCTGCCTACCGACTCTGCCTCTGCCTGCTGTTTTTGCCTGTCTCATATCCTGACCCAGACCGTCTGACCCTGCTTGTTCCTGTTTAGTCCTTGCTGTTGCACCTTCAGCTTCAGCTCCAGAGACCTCTGCATCTTCAAGTGTTCCAGTTTGCTGCCTCCAGTCTCACCTGATCTGCAGTCCAGCCATCCCTGTGGGATCTCTCATCACTTCAGCATCAGAGACTCAGCTCAACAGGCACTCCTACCCCACTGTGCTCAGGAGACCACTGTCCCCACTCCAGTGGCTCCTGAACCAGCGTTGTATGAGAGGTCTTCTCCTACAAGTCAGGCTCTACTACCAGGTACCTAACAGTACGAAGCAGCCATGTCTGAGCCTGCAGGAGATACCTCTCCATTGAAGGAGATATGCACACACCTGGCAGCTCTCACCCAAGCAGTGCAAGCCCTTCAGGATAATTATAACAGACTGGAGGGACAAGTTCAGAATCTTGCAGGGTCTAACCCTTCAACCACCTCTTCAGCTGCTGCCCCAACACAGACTGTTCCAGGGCCTTCAGTGGTAATGCTCCCGCCTGAACCACGGGTCCCCATTCCTGGAAGGTTCTCCGGAGACCGGGCTAAGTTTCGGGGTTTCCGCAATGCTTGCCAGCTCTTTTTTGCCTTACAGCCCAGAACCTTTTCACTGGAAGCCACTAAAGTTGGATTTGTAATTTCCCTCCTACAAGGGGAACCACAGACCTGGGCACATCGTTTACTTGAAGGGGACTCTGCTCTAACTCAATCCTTATCCGCTTTCTTCGAAGCCATGGCACAATTATATGAGGATCCTCAACAGACTGCCACAGCCGAATCTGCTCTGCTCGCGCTCCAACAAGGCCGCAGACCTGCGGAGGACTATGTTACTGAATTCAGACGTTGGAGCGCGGACACCCAGTGGAATGATGCGGCTCTGCGTCATCAGTTCCGCATTGGACTGTCTGAAAGTTTAAAAGATGAACTTGCTCGAGTTGGTATTCCAAATACCTTGGAGGCCTTGATCACCCTAACCATTCAGATCGCCTCCGAGAACGCCGATCTGAACGATCAGTTCAACCAAACCGCCCAACCTGGATGACACCACGAGCCCCGATTCCTGCATCACGCTACTTACCTGTGCCCAGTCCAAATTCAGTCAATACCACACCAGATACCTCCGAACCAATGCAGTTAGGCCTGATGCGACCTGCCCTGTCTTCCGAAGAACGTGCCCGACGTTGACAATTAAATCTGTGCCTTTACTGTGGAGGAACCGGGCATTATGTCCATAATTGCCCAGTCAGAATAAGTAAGTGTTCATCTCCTATACTTACCAGTCTCTCTGCTTTATCTACAAATTCTACCCATCTTGCCATTCCTCTCTCATTACAGCTTCAAGAAAGGACACTCCAAGTCAACGCAATTATTGACCCTGGGGCATGCAGCTGCTTTATAGACTTAAACTTTGCCAATCAGCACAACATCCCTTTACGGACTAAAGCCCATGGACTTTCTGTCTTTCTTGCCGATGGCTCCCGTATCAGATCCGGACAAGTGACACAAGAGACCCTGCCATTATCCGCTACAACTTCTTCTCAACACAAGGAATTGCTGATCCTTGACGCCATCACCTCCCCCATGTTTCCCATTATCCTGGGCATTCCCTGGCTACAAGCCCACAATCCACACATCCATTGGGCATCAGGAGAAGTAAAATTTCTGTCATCCTACTGCCAGGAACACTGTTTGGCGAAAGATTCGGATCCCCAAGCTACCCTGCTTTGCCTGGACTCCGACCAGACAAATTGTCAGGTCATTCCCAAACACTATCATGACTACATTGATGTCTTCAGCAAAAAGGGGGCAGATTCCCTTCCACCTCATCGTCCCTACGATTGCCCCATCGAATTGCTGCCAGGATCCGAAATTCCCTTTGGACGCATCTTTCCCCTATCTGAGAAGGAACAAGAAGTGTTGAAAACATATATAGATGAAAACTTGGCCAAAGGATTTATTCGCCATTCTACTTCTCCAGCAGGTGCGGGAAAATTCTTTGTTTTTGTGATCCCGGCCAACCTCTCCTGCTGTTCCCTGGCTTCCCCCGTGCCCTACTTGTTCCCCACTGGTGGTGTTGGGTACCCAAGTACATAAAGGTAACAACGGCAATGTCAAGGAGGAGAGGGGAGGATCCAGTCAATATGGAGAATTTAGGGCCCCAGTCATTACGATCTGCAAAGGAGAAGGGGAACCAGGCGGCAGCAGCTGCAGCAAAATTGGAGAGGTTTGCACACACTCCTGAACAGACCCCCATTAAGAACGGGCAAACTCCGCAACTCAAGACCACCGGGGATAGGAAAAGTCATGGACAGGCATCTTCAACCCCAGCTGAAGCAGGGCATAAAAATCCAATTGTTAATAAAGGCTCAGGGGCAGGGGAAAAAGCTCATTTACCACCACCAGCAACGGCCTCTGTTACAGAGGTAGAACCAACCCTGAGGGAAGTTTTTCATGCGATTAACTCTTGCAGAGCATCAGTGGAGGGGTTAAGCTGCCAAATTAAAGAGATTAAGGATGAACTATTACTAATAAAGCAGGAATTGCAAAAGGCAGTAGATAGAATAACTGGCTTGGAGGGAAGAGTGAGCCAAGTGGAGGACAATGTTTTTCCTCTACAGCAAGATGTTAAATCTATGAAGGAACAACTGGGTAGAATTAATGAAAAAATGGATGAAATGGAAAACCGCCTGAGAAGGGACAACATAAGAATAGTGGGTCTCCCAGAGAGATGTGAAGGGCAGAGTCCCATTGCTTTTTTGGAAGGATGGTTCACAGAAGTATTTGGAAGAGATGCATTTTCCCCACAGTTTGCAATTGAGAGAGCCCATCGGGTCCCCTTCAGGGCTCCGCTCCCTGGAAGGCACCCCAGGTCCTTATTGATGAAATTTTTGAATCACTGTGACAAGATAATTTTAATGCGTAAAGCCAGAGAGAAGGGGCTTATTTTTTATAACGGTGCAAGGGTTTCATTTTTTGCGGACTTTTCACCGGAGCTGCAGAGACGCAGGGAAGGTTTTATGGAGGTCAAACGTACCCTACAAAAATTTGATGTCAAGTATGCCTTACTGTATCCAGCTAGGCTATGGGTTGAGGCAATTGGGGAGGTTCTCTTCTTTGATTCCCCGGGGGGGAGGGGGGGGGGTAACCCGCTGGTATGAAGAAAATAAACAGAGACTGAAACCCAAAGAAAGGAGCCCAGAGTGTTAGGATGCTCAATCAGAAGATAAGAAGATCTGGACTGTGGGAAGCAATATGAACTTGGTATAGAGAGGAAGAATGATAGTGTATGGTAGAGTAGGAATGGGGGAGGAGGAGGTTATTATATTAAAAATTTTGCACATGTGGATACTAATGATGCAGGGAGGGGGGGGAATGTTAGGAAGGGGCACTTTGGAAGGAATATATGAGACGGTCACGAATAGAGCCCCAGGGGCTAACCTGGTAAGGTGGGGGAGGGGGGGGAGGGGTTGGGGGAGAGGGGGGGTAGGGGTGGGAGGGATCGGGGGTAGAGGTGGGGGGGTGGGGGGGGATTGGTGGGGGGGGGTGATGGAGGGGGAGAGGGGTTGTAAATTTATATTAGGATTCATATGCATATAGCACTTGGGGGGGTAATTAAGGGGAAAGGGGGGAGGGGGGATGTAGGACTAAGCACATGTGTGGTAAATGTAAACACTATGAAAAAGCAGATATTTAGAATGATCACTGGAATGGAATATAATAGTAAAGAAGCCCTATGGGCCACAAAGTACAGGGGGTAATTAAGGGAACATCCCTTTTCTTTCTTTTTGTTTGTTTTCCCTTTTTCTCACCATTTCTACACGTAGTGCACAATATGGTAGTAACAGAGGATTTTCACTTTAGCTATTTTTTGGGTTCTTTGGGAGGTATAGAGAGTAAGAAGATGTTATTCTCCGGCACAAAACAATGTACTAAGTTTAAGGCACCCACTTTTTTTGGCTTCTTAGAGGCCAGCTCTTGCCTGTGGCTTGTTTGATGCAGTCTAAGGTTCTCAAAATAGGTTCTTGGAACGTACGAGGGATGGGGAACCCAAACAAAAGGGCTGCTATTCTTTCACTACTGGAGTTAAGGGGGGTGGGCCTGGTCTGCCTACAGGAGACACACCTGACAAAGGATACGATGAAATGTCTCCCAAGCAGGAGGTTTCAAGCCCAATACCACTCGGTTTACTCTTCTTACTCTAGAGGAGTGAGCATATTGGTGACAAGAAGTATGATGTTCTCTTGTAGGCAGACCAGGATAGATAGTTTGGGTCGTTATGTTTTTTTATACTGCTCTATTGAAAATAGAATGTATGTCATTGCCAACATTTATATCCCCCCACCTTTTAAATTGGAAGTGTTATACAACTTAATGGAGTTTATGCTGGATAAGACAGACACCCCGGTGATAGTACTAGGGGACTTTAACGAGGTGCTGAATAGAGAGCTGGACAGATACCCAGCGAAAGTCCAAGCAAATAGTGTAGCAGGGGGCCGGTTGGGTCAATTCCTAGAGGAAGCAGGCCTAGTGGATATATGGAGGGCCCGGAACCCCGAAACAAGGCAGTACTCCTGCTTTTCTGCCTCCCACTCTACCTTTTCCAGGATTGATATGGTCCTGGGGAACGTGGAGGCAATACCACTAATAAAGGATATAGTTTACTATCCGAGAGGGGTCTCGGATCACTCTCTGATGGTAGCCTCAGTGGACATAGGGGTCAGGGAGGCTAGGGGGTTTTGGAAGCTAAGCCCATATTGGTTGGAGTTAATGGGGGAACCAGAGAGGATAACAACGAAGTTAGAAGACTTCTTAAAATCTAATGAAGGTTCAACTACAGCGGGTGTACAATGGGACACGTTGAAGGCATTCCTGAGGGGCATTCTGATCCAGGGGGTGGCAGGTGTTAAAAAAAGGGCAAGGGAGTGGAAAGAGGGAATTAGGAGGGAACTGGAGTTGGCAAAGGAGCAATTTATAGCAGACCCTAGTCCAGAGAAGCAGAAACGGTGGGAGGGAAAACAGGAAGCCTATAGGGCAGCAGTCCTGAAGAGGGGTGAAAATAAGCAACTTTTCCAGAAACAATGGACATTTGGGGAAGATGAAAGTGTGGGACGTATGCTGGCCTACTTGGTAAAAACCAATTCCTCCTCCTCGATGATCCCGGCAATCAGGACTCCAAAGGGCGAGATATCCTCTCAGAGACTAGAAATTACAGGTATATTCGAGAAGTATTATAAAAAACTGTACAGGTCGCAAAGGGATTGTCGAGGAGAAGGACATGGAAAACTTTTTTGGGGGTATAAGGATCCCGAGGGTTACTGAAGAGGATAGAGAGGGTATGGATGCGCCAATTACACTAGCTGAAGTGCAACAGGCGGTAAATGGAATGGCAAACCAAAAATCTCCAGGACCAGATGGTCTTCCGGTAGAGATCTATAAGCGGTACGGGAAGATCCTTCTGCCAGAATTACTGAAAACACTGAACTGGGCTCTTCGGGGAGGGTGTTTGCCTGTTTCGATGACCGAAACAGATATTATTCTGCTTCATAAAGAGGGGGGTGACCCACTGGACCCGTCGGCATACAGACCTATATCTCTGCTGTGCACAGACGCCAAGATCCTGGCAAGGGTGCTGGCTGCCAGGCTTAATAAAATTATGCATAAACTTATCCACGGGGATCAAACGGGATTTATTTCTCATAGAACCACGAGCATGAACATCAGGAGGGTCTACATGAACCTCCAGACCCCGACAGAGAATATGGGATCAAGAGCAGTATTGTCACTGGACGTAACTAAGGCCTTCGACAGCTTGGAGTGGCCATATCTCTGGCGGGTGTTGGAGAAATTTGGCCTGGGCCCTGGTTTCAGAAGGTGGATAAAAATACTGTACAAGACCCCAAGTGCAAGGGTTAGGGTTAATAAAGACCTCTCAGGGAAAATATGTTTAGAGAGGGGAACAAGACAGGGGTGCCCTCTGTCCCCCCTGCTTTTTGCCCTTGCCATGGAGCCACTAGCAATTCATATTAGGACCAGCTTAAAGATCAAGGGGTTTGTAAGAAGAATAGGAGAGGAGAGGGTTGCCCTGTATGCCGACGATGTCTTACTGTTTCTTGGAGATACGGGAGGCTCGCTCAGGCAGGTAATGGATATAATGGAGAAGTTTGGCAATGTATCGGGACTGGTGGTGAACTGGAGGAAGTCTGCACTTTTGCCACTAGATACACCCATTGGTCAGGACCTGCCGGGAACTCCACACTTAAAAATAGTTTCAACGATTCGTTATCTGGGCATAAATATGTCAAAAGATCCCAATCAGTTCATCGTAGATAACCTAGTTCCATTACTGGATAAATCTGAGCGTAAAATTGATATCTGGAACCGGCTGCCCCTTTCTGTAGCAGGCAGGGGCAACCTAATTAAGATGGTCTGGTTGCCTCAACTGTTGTATTTGCTACACAATTCACCGGTGTGGGTGAATAAAAAGTGGTTCAAAAAGATAGATTCACTTTTTAGGGATTTGTTATGGAGGACAGGGAAGGCCAGGATTAGCCTCCAGAACCTACAGCTACCAGTTAAAGAAGGAGGAATAGCTCTCCCGCATCCGTGATGCTATTTTTTGGCGGCACAGCTGCAGCATGTAGGGGGCGGTTGTGCTGATAATGGCTTGCTAACTCTGGAGGCACCCCACAAAATCGTAGCGGAGGCACTGGAAGCAGACTCACTACCTGGTAGTAGTCCCACAACCAAATTAATAACAAAAGTTTGGAAAGCAACAAAGTCTTTAATGGGATATGCCGGGTTTACAGAATTTGCTCCCCTCTGGCACAACAGAAACCTACAGGAGATCGTGGCTATGGGGGAATTTAAGGAATGGGCGAGGTGGGGTATAAATAGTCTATCCCAACTGTATAGAGGGAATGTATTGAAAACTTTTGAGGATCTTCAAAAAGAATATAGTATGCCAAAGCAAACATTTTTTAGGTATCTGCAAATGAGAGCGGCTCTGGAGGTGCAATTCAGGGTAGGTCCCCCTGTTTGGATAGATGCTGTATTACTACAGAGAGTGATCAGACCCGGGAAGAGGAAGGGTTTTATTTCCGAAATATATACGCAACTACGCAAGGAAGCTGTCGTTAGATCAGAGAACCTTGGCTGTAGGGAGGGGTGGGAGAAGAATGTGGGAAAGTTAACTGACACACAATGGAGGGAAATCTTGGAGGTGGGCCAGGAGGTTTCAGTTTCACCTGCACAGAGACTCTCTCACCTAATGCTGCTATATAGAGCATATTATACCCCAAAGAAACTATTCTGCTTTGGTGTAAGCCCTGACGCCAAATGCCCCAGGTGCGGGGAGGAGGGTGACTTGATACACATGGTATGGAGGTGCCCCAAACTAGTACGGTACTGGTTGGGGGTTGTGGGCTCTATTAGAGATAAGTGGGGAATTTCTTTAGAGACAGATGTCAGACTCTGCATACTTGGATATAGGGTATGGAGCCTGGAGGAGGCAGCAGTTAAGATAGTTGTTCTGAGATGCCTTTACCAGGCTCGGAAGCTTATTATGCAGAGATGGCATTCAGTCCTCCCCCCGGCAGTTGATGAGTGGGTTAAAACAATAAATGACGTAATATGGAAAGAGAGAGCCCTATATATCAGAAGAGGGAACCTTAAAAAATTTAAGAAGATGTGGAACCCCTGGTTGGCAAGCGTAGGGTGTCAGGAATAAAAGGAAGTTCTGGCTTAGGGTGGGATGAGAGCAAGGGGAAGGTGGGAGGGTATGGGGGTAAATAGATACCTGTCGTCCTATTGTACCATATGAAATCATCTGCTGGACAAAATTTGTAGATCAAGTGGGAGTGAGGGGGGACCGGTTGAAGGATACAAGGCCCCTTTCCCCGCAGAGTATGTCTACATGAAGTTGAGGATGTTTTTAATGGTGTATGTAAACTAAGAAATGTTAATAAAGATTATTTAAGAGAAAAAGGATGTTATGAACCCCGTAGGGTTCTTCTCCCGAAAACTCTCCTCTGCGGAGAGAAACTATGATGTTGGTGATCGGGAGCTTCTTGCCATCAAGACTGCATTAGAGGAGTGGAGGTACCTGTTGGAGGGGGCTGTGCATCCAGTGCTAATTTATACTGATCACAAAAATTTAGAATATTTACGATCTGCTAAAAGACTAAAACCCCGTCAAGCCCGTTGGGCGCGGTTTTTCTCGTGCTTTTCCTTCCACATTACGTATCGGCCAGGTTCAAGAAATGTCAAACCAGACGCATTATCACAAATGCATGACAACCCAAGGGACTTATCTGCTCCGGACACCATTTTACCTGCAAACAATTTTTTGCTCATACAAACTGATCTTCTCTCTCAGATTAAGGAAGCATCTTCTGAATCAGCCAGACCCACAGGGTTTACCTTAAGTAGCAAGGACGGACTGTTCTGGAAAGGTAGCCAAATTTTTGTTCCTGAGGAGGTTCGGGTCAAGGTCTTGGCACTCCTTCACGATCACCCACTGGCAGGTCACTTTGGGGTTCGTAAAACCCTGGAATTGGTACAGCGTACCTTCTGGTGGCCCAATTTAAAGGACTTTTGTGAGAAGTATGTCAAATCTTGCCCTATCTGTACCCAGAATAAGACTTCCAGGAGTCGAGCTTGGGGCCTGTTAAAACCTTTACCAGTACCCGATAGGCCCTGGAAGATGATATCCATGGACTTTGTTGTAGAGCTTCCATGTTCTGAGGGGTGTTCTGCTATCTTCGTGGTAGTAGACCGTTTTACCAAGATGGCCCACTTTCTTCCATTAAAAGGAACTCCGTCAGCTATTAAAACGGCTCACATCTTCATTAAAGAAATCATTAGACTTCACGGAATCCCTGTAAACATAACCTCTGACAGGGGTACAATTTACCTCACGTTTCTGGAGAGCCCTGTGTGAGTCTTTAAAAATTAAACTGGCCTTGTCTTCGGCCTATCACCCTCAGACCAATGGTCAGACGGAGAGGACCAATCAGACTCTTGAGCAGTATATCAGATGTTTTACTTCTTTCTCACAAGATGATTGGGTATCCTTGCTGCCTTTGGCAGAATTTGCCTACAACAATGCCAAACATTCAGCCACCGGTCAATCCCCCTTTTTCGCTAATTATGGTTTCCATCTAACCTTTTTACCCGATTTCCTTCCAGAGTCCTCAGTCCCAGCAGTACAGAGTACGGTAGACTTCATCAATCATAACAACCAGATGTTGCAGGAAGCAGTATCCAAGGCTCAGGCGGACAGCAAGAGGATCTTTGACCGGAAGAGAAGAGGGGAATTGAAGCTTCAGCTTGGCGATCAGGTATGGCTATCTACAAGTAATATCAAACTAGCATGTCCTTCTAAGAAGTTGGCACCTAGATTTATGGGACCATTTCCGGTTAAAAGGAAGATCAATGAAGTTTCGTATGAACTAACTTTGCCTGACTCTCTTAAAATACACCCCGTGTTTCATGTGTCATTGCTCAAACCTGCTGTACCTGATCCCTTCCCCGGTAGAGGAACTAGACCTCCTGAACCTATTGTGATTGACGGCAACGAGGAATTTGAGGTCGAGGCTATCCTTGATTGCAGGAAAAGACAAGGGCAGATCCAGTTCCTAATTAAGTGGAGGGGTTACGGCCCAGAAAGTAATTCATGGGAACCAGATAGTAATGTGCATGCTAGGCATTTAGTGCGAGCCTATTTTTCTAACCATCCGGAAAAGAAAAGGCTTTTGGGCACCCGGAGGTTGCCCCTTGGGGGGGGCAATGTCAGGGTACCATTGGCACCGAACCGGGGCGTCGGTGTACGCCTATGTGCCGGCGCGCTCCGTTACGCGCTGTTCAGCAAATCCCTGTTGCTCCTGGGCGTCGGTGCAGCGCTAGGGCGCGCGCGGGTATGCGGCGCTTGTGCGCGCGCGCGTGTGCACGTGCGCGCGTACGGGCATGCGCGCGTTCGCGATAGCGCCGGTTTGCCGCCAAAGTGCACATAAAAGTCCCCCTGTGCCTCTGGCACATTGCTGCTTCGTCTCAGCTTCGTGATTCTTGTATTTGAACCTGATTGCTTGCTACCTATCTGACCCGGCTTGTCTGACCATCCGTCCTGCTCCGATCCGACCCGGCCTGTCCGACTATTCTTCTACTACCTGCCTGATACCGTTGCCGATCTCTGCCTGCCTACCGACTCTGCCTCTGCCTGCTGTTTTTGCCTGTCTCATATCCTCGCTGACCCGGACCGTCTGACCCTGCTTGTTCCTGTTTAGTCCTTGCTGTTGCACCTTCAGCTTCAGCTCCAGAGACCCCTGCATCTTCAAGTGTTCCAGTTTGCTGCCTCCAGTCTCACCTGATCTGCAGTCCAGCCATCCATGTGGGATCTCTCATCACTTCAGCATCAGAGACTCAGCTCAACAGGCACTCCTACCCCACTGTGCTCAGGAGACCACTGTCCCCACTCCAGTGGCTCCTGAACCAGCGCTGTATGAGAGGTCTTCTCCTACAAGTCAGGCTCTACTACCAGGTACCTAACACCCACATCACATTTCAATCTTCTTGAAAGTCCTACCAGAGTGTGGTTCTTAACTGAGCATCAATAACTTTCTGGGTATAGTATAATTTTATCCAGACCCCCTTAAATTTTTCACTCTTTGTTATATTGCAGCCATTTGCTAAAATCATTTAAGTTCTTTTTTTCCCTCATTAATGTACACACAGCACCCCATATTGACAGAAAAACACAGAATTGTTGACATTTTTGCAGACTTATTCAAAAAGAAAAACCGAAATATCACATGGTCCTAAGTATTCAGACCCTTTTCTCTGTATTTAGTAGAAGCACCCTTTTGATTTAATACAGCCATGAGTCTTTTTGGGAAAGCTGCAACAAGTTTTTCACACCTGGATTTCGGGATCCTCTTCCATTCCTCCTTGCAGAACCTCTCCAGTTCTGTCAGGTTGGATGGTAAACGTTGGTGGACAGCCATTTTTAGGTCTCTCCAGAAATACTCAATTGGGTTTATGTCAGGGCTCTGGCTGGGCCATTCAAGAACAGTCACAGAGTTGTTGTGAAGCCACTCTTTTGTTATTTTAGCTGTGTGCTTAGGGTCATTGTCTTGTTGGAAGGTAAACCTTCGAACCTTCGTGCCCAGTTTGAGGTCCTGAGCACTCTGGAGTAGGTTTTTGTCCAGGATATCCCTGTACTTGGCTGCATTCATCTTTCTCTCGATTGCAACCAGTCGTCCTGTCCCTGCAGCTGAAAAACACCCCCACAGCATGATGCTGCCACCACCATGCTTCGCTGTTGGGACTCTGTTGGACAGGTGATGAGCAGTGCCTGGTTTTCTCCACACTTACCGCTTAGAATTAAGGGCAAAAAGTTCTATCTTGGTATCATCAGACCAGAGAATCTTATTTCTCACCATCTTGGAGTCCTTCAGGTGTTTTTTAGCAAACTCCATGCGGGCTTTCATGTGTCTTGCACTGAGGAGAGGCTTCCGTCGGGCCACTCTGCCATAAGTCCCCGACTGGTGGAGGGCTGCAGTGATGGTTGACTTTCTACAACTTTCTCCCATCTCCCGACTGCATCTCTGGAGCTCAGCCACAGTGATCTTTGGGTTCTTCTTTACCTCTCTCACCAAGGCTCTTCTCCCCCGATAGCTCAATTTGGCCAGACGGCCAGCTCTAGTAAGGGTTCTGGTTGTCCCAAATGTCTTCCATTTAGGGAGTATGGAGGCCACTGTGCTCTTAGGAACCTTAAGTGCAGCAGAAATTTTTTGTAACCTTGGCCAGATCTGTGCCTTGCCACAATTCTGTCTCTGACCTCTTCAGGCAGTTCCCTTGACCTCATGATTCTCATTTTCTCCGATATGCATTGTGAGCTGTAAGGTCTTATATAGACAGGTGTGTGACTTTCCTAATCAAGTCCAATAAGTATAATCAAACACAGCTGGACTCAAATGAAGGTGTAGAACCATCTCAAGGATGATCAGAAGAAATGGACAGCACCTGAGTAGGGATAAGCCGAACACCCCCCGGTTCGGTTCGCGCCAGAACCTGCGAACGGACCGAAAATTTGCACGAACGTTAGAACCCCATTGACGTCTATGGGACTCGAACGTTCGAAATCAAAAGTGCTCATTTTAAAGGCTAATTTGCATGGTACTGTCCTAAAAAGGGTTTGGGGGCCTGGGTCCTGCCCCAGGGGACATGTATCAATGCAAAAAAACCTTTTAAAAACGGCCGTTTTTTCGGGAGCAGTGATTTTAATGATGCTTAAAGTTAAAAAAAAAGTGAAATATTCCTTTAAATATCGTACCTGGGGTGTGTCTATGCTATGCCTGTAAAGTGCCGCGTGTTTCTCGTGTTTAGAACAGTCCCTGCACAAAATGTCATTTTTAAAGGAAAAAAATCTCATTTAAAACTGCTTGCGGGTTTAATGTAATGTCGGGTCCTGGCAATATGGATGAAAATCAGTGAGACAAACGGCATGGGTACCCCCCAGTCCATTACCAGGCCCTTTGGGTCTTGTATGGATATTAAGGGGAACCCCGCACTCAAATTAAAATAAGGAAAGGTGTGGGGCAACCAGGCCCTATATACTCTGAACAGCAGTATACAGGCGGTGCAAACAAGATAGGGACTGTAGGTTTGTTGTTAAGTAGAATCTGTTTGTAATTTTGAATGGGTACATTTTTAACGTGTTTAGCTCCAGCCAAAAAATCTTTTTTAAGCTTTTTGGAAAACATAGGGAAGAGTTATCACCCCTGTGACATTTGTTTTGCTGTCTGTCCTCCTCTTTAGAAGATTTCACCTCACTTTTTGTCCCAATGACAAATGTTTTTTGAAAATTTGGGATTTTTTGTGGAACAAGGATTGGAAAGCATCAGTGGAAAGGAGAAATGTTTTTCCTATATTAACTCTTACAGGAAAGAATTTCACTTCCTAGGGGTAGATTTCATCTCACTTCCTGTTGTCTCCTTCCGTTTGCAAGTAGGAGTCGTTTGTAAGTTAGATGTTTGAAAGTAGGGGCCTGCCCTATATACTCAGCAGAAATTTGGGCCTTAGGTGTTGTTGTGGCCACAACACTGTAAGCCCTCACAGGGCCCTGCTGTGAAATATTAGATCAAGAATTGTAATTACATGCCCCTGTTGAACAAGGGCAGAAAAATTGGGCCTTTGGTGGTGGTGGTGGTGGTGGTGCTGGTGCCACAACACTGTAAGTCCTCACTTGCTCTTGGTGGGTTCAGAAATGGGCCCTGCTGTGAAATATTAGATCAATAATTGTAATTACATGCCCCTGTTGAACAAGGGCAGAAAAATTGGGCCTTTGGTGGTGGTGGTGGTGGTGCTGGTGCCACAACACTGTAAGTCCTCACTCGCTCTTGGTGGGTGCAGAAATGGGCCCTGCTGTGAAATATTAGATCAAGAATTGTAATTACATGCCCCTGTTGAACAGGGGCTGAAAAATTGGGCCTTAGGCACTGGTGCTGGTGCCACAACACTGCAACCCCTCACAGATACTCTAGTTGGAATGCAGAAATGAGCCCTGCTGCAAAGTATTGCATCAAAAATTGTAATTACACGCCCCTGTTAAACAAGGGCTGAAAAATTGGGCCTTAGGCACTGGTGGTGGCGCCCAGAACCAAAAATGTTCTTACAAGCTATCAGCGTGATGATTGAGGAGGAAGAGGATAATTACTCAGGGATAGTCACTCAGCATCAGCATAGGCAGTCTTTGAAGGGATCTGAGATTTCAAAAAAAATTATTCGGTTACATCAGCATCAGGTGCTTGGTAGCTGGTGGTGATCCAAGACTGATTCATTTTTATGAAGGTCAGTCGATCGACCGAGTCGGTGAACAGACGCACCCTGTTATCGGTTACAAAGCCTCCAGCAGCACTGAATGTGCGTTCCGAAAGAACGCTGTATGCAGGACAGGCCAGTAGCTCAATTGCATACTGTGCAAGCTCTGGCCAGTGATCCATCCTCAAGACCCAGTAACCCAGAGAATTTTCGGCGGGAAAGGTGTCCAAGTCAGATCTTGCCCCTAGGTATTCCTGCACCATGTAAAACAGACGCTGGCGATGGTTGCTGGAACCGATCATACCTTGGGGCTGCGGACCAAAAAATTGTCTGAACGCATCGGTCAGACGGCCACCTTCTTCACCGCTCCTTCTTTGACTGACCGAAGCCTCAGCAACATGTTGTCCAGAAACAGGAGTTTGTAACCTCCCAGTCTCTGGGAACGCGTTGCACAGACCTTTCTGCAAGGCCTCCCGAAGATTTTTCATCCTCTGCTCCCTCTGCGATGGCAAGATAAGGTCTGCAACCTTACCCTTGTAATGTGGATCAAGGAGGGTTGCCACCCAGTATTGGTTCTTCTCCTTGATGCCACGAATACGAGGATCCTTACGCAGGCTTTGCAGGATCAGGGAGGCCATGCAGCGTAGGTTTGCTGAGGCATTCGGTCCGGAGTCCTCTGGGTCACTAAGGACGATATGGTCCGCAGCCACCTCCTCCCAGCCACGTACAAGTCCATGTGTTTCTTGGGACTGATCCCTTAAAGACTGCTGCTGATGCTGAGTGCCAGGCTCCACCTCCATACTGACACAATCTTCTTCCTCCTCCTCCTCCTCCTCCTCCTCATTGTCCTCTTCCTGTGTGATCGGCGGGCACGCAGGAACACTGTCTGGATAAAGGGGGCCTTGAGAGCTAAGGAAGTCCTCCTCTTCCTGCCTCTGTTCTGCCTCAAGTGCCCTGTCCATTATTCCATGCAGCGTGTGCTCCAACAGGTGGATAAGGGGGACAGTGTCCCTGATGCATGCACTGTCACTGCTCACCATCCTCGTGGCCTCCTCAAATGGTGACAGGACAGTGCATGCATCCTTGATCATGGCCCACTGGCGTGGGGAAAAAAAACAAGCTCCCCTGACCCTGTCCTGGTGCCATAGTCGCACAGGTACTCATTGATGGCCCTCTGCTGCGTGTGCAGCCGCTGCAGCATGGCCAACGTTGAGTTCCACCTGGTGGGCATGTCACAGATTAGGCGGTTCTTGGGCAGGTTAAACTCCTTTTGGAGGTCCGCCAGCCGAGCACTGGCATTATATGACCGGCGGAAATTCACACAGACTTTCCTGGCCTGCCTCAGGACATCCTGTAAGCCCGGGTACCTGCCCAAGAACCGCTGCACCACCAAGTTAAGGACGTGAGCCAAACAGGGCACATGGGTCATTTGTCCCTGTCAGAGGGCAGAGAGGAAGTTGGTTCCATTGTCACAAACCACCATTCCTGCCTTAAGTTGGCGTGGCGTCAACCACCTCTGAACCTGCCCCTGCAGAGCTGACAGAACATCTTCCCCAGTGTGGCTCCTGTCCCCCAAGCACACCAGCTCAAGCACCGCATGGCATCTTTTGGCCTGCGTACTTGCGTAGCCCCTTGAACGACTACGGAGCACCGCTGGTTCCGAGGACAAAGCACAGGAAGAGGCCATGGAGGAAGAAGAATAGGAGGGGGTGTAGGAGAGAGGTGTGTCACAATCATTAGCATTTTGGAGGCGTGGTGGCGGAACAACCTCCAACACTACTGCACCTTGTCCTGCATCCTTCCCAGCTGCCAGCAGAGTCACCCAATGCGCGGTGAAACTTAGGTAACGTCCCTGTCCATGCCTGCTGGACCATGAGTCAGCGGTAATATGCACCTTACCATTGACCGCCCTGTCCAGCGAGGCATGGACATTGCCTTCCACATGCCGGTAGAGAGCCGGAATCGCCTTCCATGAGAAAAAGTGGCATTTGGGTACCTGCCACTGAGGAACCGCACATTCCACAAACTCACGGAAGGGGGCAGAGTCTACCAACTGAAAAGGCAGCAGTTGAAGTGCTAAAAATTTTGCCGAGCTAACATTCAACCGCTGGGCATGTGGATGGCTGGGAGCAAACTTCTTTCGGCGGTGCAGAAGCTGGGGCAGGGAAATTTGCCTGGTACAATCTGACGTCGGTGTACCAAAAGCAGATTGCCCACAAGTACTTGGCTGTGACACACCTAATTCTACACCTTCATTCCTCTTAGTGCAGGTCTCAGAGAGGACTGAAGGTATAGTGGGGTTGGAGATCTCAGCTGATGAGGAGCAAGGAGAGGTCATCTTTGTTCTTTGGTGTGGGTCTTTTAGATACGCTTGCCATGTGGTACCCTAGCAGGAGATGTTTTGGCCACGCGAGATACGCTTGAGACATATGTTGCAAATAGCAGCGGTGTGATCTGATGCACTCGTCTCAAAAAAGGCCCACACCAAAGAACTTTTTGAATAACGCGCAGAGACTGCAGCGTCCTGCACGTGTGGAGCTTTGGGGTGTGATACAGTCAATGTGCTGCCCTTAGGCTGGCCCCTGGAGGGCATCCTGCCTCGTTGGTGATGTGCCGCCTCCTCCTCCTCCTCTCTCCTATCAGGCACCCACGTTGAGTCAGTGACCTCATCATCCCCTCCTTCCTCATCACTGGAGCAAACCTGGCAGTATGCTGCAGCAGGGGGAGCATGACTGCCAGATTGCTGTCCTTCTTGGGTACCACCTCTGTCCATGCTCATGTTACTGCCTTCATCGAGCTCAGTATCATCATCAGAGCCTTCTAAACGCTGGGCATCCTCCTGGAGCATGTACCCAACACTGTGGTCAAACAGTTCGAGGGACTCCTCAGGAGGACATGGTGGGGCTAGGGAAGGAGTCACTGATGACATTGAGCCGAGGGAAGAGGCCGCTGCTTTGCCAGACAAAGTACCCTGGGCATGGGTGAGAGAGGATGATGAGGACGGCTTGGTCATCCACTTGACCAAGTCTTCCGCATATTGCGGCTCAACACGGCCAGCTGCCGAAAAAAAGGCCAAGCGTGTCCCACGGCCACGTGCTGATGAGGATGCACCATCTCCACATCCAGCACTAGACACAGAGCCTGCTTGCCCTCTCTTATTGGCTTGTGACTGTCTGCCTCTCCTTCTTGGCCTTCCAGACATACTAATGGCCTGTAGCTGCACTAAGCTGGGATATATATATATATATATATATATATATATGTACTGATACTGCAGCTATCAAAATCAACTGCCTGCCTGTGGTATGAGAACTCCACCAACCTTCTACAGGTAGCTTTAGCTGAACACTGTGCAGAGCTCGCAAAAAACTAACTTGTAGCTTTTTTAGCTGCCTGCAGTAGTGATAGGATCAGGAAAACACCACCAATCTTCTACAGGTAGCTTTAGCTGAACACTGTGCAGAGATTTAAAAAAAATAACTTGTAGGTTTAGCTGAACACTGTGAGGAGGACGCACCACACTAACTTGTAGTTTTAGCTGAACACTGTGAGCAGGATGCACTGCACTAACTTGTAGCTTTAGCTGAACACTGTGCAGAGGTCTCACTACACTAACTTGTAGGTTTAGCTGAACACTGTGAGGTGGACGCACCACACTAACTTGTAGTTTTAGCTGAACACTGTGAGCGGGACGCACCGCACTAACTTGTAGTTTTAGCTGAACACTGTGAGCAGGACGCACCGCACTAACTTGTAGTTTTAGCTGAACACTGTGAGCAGGACGCACCCCACTAACTTGTAGTTTTAGCTGAACACTGTGAGCAGGACGCATCCCACTAACTTGTAGTTTTAGCTGAACACTGTAAGCAGGACGCACTGCACTAACTTGTAGCTTTAGATGAACACTGTGCAGAAGTCTCACTACACTAACTTGTAGTTTTAGCTGAACACTGTGAGCAGGACGCACCGCACTAACTTGTAGTTTTAGCTGAACACTGTGAGCAGGACGCACCCCACTAACTTGTAGTTTTAGCTGAACACTGTGAGCAGGACGTACCGCACTAACTTGTAGTTTTAGCTGAACACTGTGAGCAGGACGCACTGCACTAACTTGTAGTTTTAGCTGAACACTGTGAGCAGGACGCACCGCACTAACTTGTAGTTTTAGCTGAACACTGTAAGCAGGACGCACTGCACTAACTTGTAGCTTTAGATGAACACTGTGCAGAGATCTCATAACACTAACTTGTAGGTTTAGCTGAACACTGTGAGCAGGACGCACCCCACTAACTTGTAGTTTTAGCTGAACACTGTGAGCAGGACGCACTGCACTAACTTGTAGCTTTAGATGAACACTGTGCAGAAGTCTCACTACACTAACTTGTTGTTTTAGCTGAACACTGTGAGCAGGACGCACCCCACTAACTTGTAGTTTTAGCTGAACACTGTGAGCAGGACGCATCCCACTAACTTGTAGTTTTAGCTGAACACTGTGAGCAGGACGCACCGCACTAACTTGTAGTTTTAGCTGAACACTGTGAGCAGGACGCACTGCACTAACTTGTAGTTTTAGCTGAACACTGTGAGCAGGACGCATCCCACTAACTTGTAGTTTTAGCTGAACACTGTAAGCAGGACACACTGCACTAACTTGTAGCTTTAGATGAACACTGTGCAGAAGTCTCACTACACTAACTTGTAGTTTTAGCTGAACACTGTGAGCAGGACGCACCGCACTAACTTGTAGTTTTAGCTGAACACTGTGAGCAGGACGCACCCCACTAACTTGTAGTTTTAGCTGAACACTGTGAGCAGGACGTACCGCACTAACTTGTAGTTTTAGCTGAACACCGTGAGCAGGACGCACTGCACTAACTTGTAGTTTTAGCTGAACACTGTGAGCAGGACGCACCGCACTAACTTGTAGTTTTAGCTGAACACTGTGAGCAGGACGCACTGCACTAACTTGTAGCTTTAGATGAACACTGTGCAGAGATCTCATAACACTAACTTGTAGGTTTAGCTGAACACTGTGAGGTGGACGCACCACACTAACTTGTAGTTTTAGCTGAACACTGTGAGCAGGACGCACCGCACTAACTTGTAGTTTTAGCTGAACACTGTGAGCAGGACACACCGCACTAACTTGTAGTTTTCGCTGAAAACTGTAAGCAGGACGCACCGCACTAACTTGTAGTTTTAGCTGAACACTGTGAGCAGGACGCACCCCACTAACTTGTAGTTTTAGCTGAACACTGTGAGCAGGACGCACCGCACTAACTTGTAGTTTTAGCTGAACACTGTGAGCAGGACACACCGCACTAACTTGTAGTTTTCGCTGAAAACTGTAAGCAGGACGCACCGCACTAACTTGTAGTTTTAGCTGAACACTGTGAGCAGGACGCACCCCACTAACTTGTAGTTTTAGCTGAACACTGTGAGCAGGACGCACCGCACTAACTTGTAGTTTTAGCTGAACACTGTGAGCAGGACGCACTGCACTAACTTGTAGTTTTAGCTGAACACTGTGAGCAGGACGCACCGCACTAACTTCTAGTTTTAACTGAACACTGTGAGCAGAACACACTGCACTGACTTGTAGCTTTAGATGAACACTGTGCAGAGGACTCACTACACTAACTTGTAGCTTTAGCTGAACACTGTGAGCAGGACGCAATGCACTAACTTGTAGTTTTAGCTGAACACTGTGAGCAGGACGCACTGCACTAACTTGTAGCTTTAGATGAACACTGTGCAGAAGTCTCACTACACTAACTTGTAGTTTTAGCTGAACACTGTGAGCAGGACGCACCCCACTAACTTGTAGTTTTAGCTGAACACTGTGAGCAGGACGCATCCCACTAACTTGTAGTTTTAGCTGAACACTGTGAGCAGGACGCACCGCACTAACTTGTAGTTTTAGCTGAACACTGTGAGCAGGACGCACTGCACTAACTTGTAGTTTTAGCTGAACACTGTGAGCAGGACGCATCCCACTAACTTGTAGTTTTAGCTGAACACTGTAAGCAGGACGCACTGCACTAACTTGTAGCTTTAGATGAACACTGTGCAGAGATCTCATAACACTAACTTGTAGGTTTAGCTGAACACTGTGAGGTGGACGCACCACACTAACTTGTAGTTTTAGCTGAACACTGTGAGCAGGACGCACCGCACTAACTTGTAGTTTTAGCTGAACACTGTGAGCAGGACGCACTGCACTAACTTGTAGTTTTAGCTGAACACTGTGAGCAGGACGCACCGCACTAACTTGTAGTTTTAGCTGAACACTGTAAGCAGGACGCACTGCACTAACTTGTAGCTTTAGATGAACACTGTGCAGAGATCTCATAACACTAACTTGTAGGTTTAGCTGAACACTGTGAGCAGGACGCACCCCACTAACTTGTAGTTTTAGCTGAACACTGTGAGCAGGACGCACTGCACTAACTTGTAGCTTTAGATGAACACTGTGCAGAAGTCTCACTACACTAACTTGTTGTTTTAGCTGAACACTGTGAGCAGGACGCACCCCACTAACTTGTAGTTTTAGCTGAACACTGTGAGCAGGACGCATCCCACTAACTTGTAGTTTTAGCTGAACACTGTGAGCAGGACGCACCGCACTAACTTGTAGTTTTAGCTGAACACTGTGAGCAGGACGCACTGCACTAACTTGTAGTTTTAGCTGAACACTGTGAGCAGGACGCATCCCACTAACTTGTAGTTTTAGCTGAACACTGTAAGCAGGACACACTGCACTAACTTGTAGCTTTAGATGAACACTGTGCAGAAGTCTCACTACACTTACTTGTAGTTTTAGCTGAACACTGTGAGCAGGACGCACCCCACTAACTTGTAGTTTTAGCTGAACACTGTGAGCAGGACGCACTGCACTAACTTGTAGCTTTAGATGAACACTGTGCAGAAGTCTCACTACACTAACTTGTTGTTTTAGCTGAACACTGTGAGCAGGACGCACCCCACTAACTTGTAGTTTTAGCTGAACACTGTGAGCAGGACGCATCCCACTAACTTGTAGTTTTAGCTGAACACTGTGAGCAGGACGCACCGCACTAACTTGTAGTTTTAGCTGAACACTGTGAGCAGGACGCACTGCACTAACTTGTAGTTTTAGCTGAACACTGTGAGCAGGACGCATCCCACTAACTTGTAGTTTTAGCTGAACACTGTAAGCAGGACACACTGCACTAACTTGTAGCTTTAGATGAACACTGTGCAGAAGTCTCACTACACTAACTTGTAGTTTTAGCTGAACACTGTGAGCAGGACGCACCGCACTAACTTGTAGTTTTAGCTGAACACTGTGAGCAGGACGCACCCCACTAACTTGTAGTTTTAGCTGAACACTGTGAGCAGGACGTACCGCACTAACTTGTAGTTTTAGCTGAACACCGTGAGCAGGACGCACTGCACTAACTTGTAGTTTTAGCTGAACACTGTGAGCAGGACGCACCGCACTAACTTGTAGTTTTAGCTGAACACTGTGAGCAGGACGCACTGCACTAACTTGTAGCTTTAGATGAACACTGTGCAGAGATCTCATAACACTAACTTGTAGGTTTAGCTGAACACTGTGAGGTGGACGCACCACACTAACTTGTAGTTTTAGCTGAACACTGTGAGCAGGACGCACCGCACTAACTTGTAGTTTTAGCTGAACACTGTGAGCAGGACACACCGCACTAACTTGTAGTTTTCGCTGAAAACTGTAAGCAGGACGCACCGCACTAACTTGTAGTTTTAGCTGAACACTGTGAGCAGGACGCACCCCACTAACTTGTAGTTTTAGCTGAACACTGTAAGCAGGACGCACCGCACTAACTTGTAGTTTTAGCTGAACACTGTGAGCAGGACGCACTGCACTAACTTGTAGTTTTAGCTGAACACTGTGAGCAGGACGCACCGCACTAACTTCTAGTTTTAACTGAACACTGTGAGCAGAACACACTGCACTGACTTGTAGCTTTAGATGAACACTGTGCAGAGGACTCACTACACTAACTTGTAGCTTTAGCTGAACACTGTGAGCAGGACGCAATGCACTAACTTGTAGTTTTAGCTGAACACTGTGAGCAGGACGCACTGCACTAACTTGTAGCTTTAGATGAACACTGTGCAGAAGTCTCACTACACTAACTTGTAGTTTTAGCTGAACACTGTGAGCAGGACGCACCCCACTAACTTGTAGTTTTAGCTGAACACTGTGAGCAGGACGCATCCCACTAACTTGTAGTTTTAGCTGAACACTGTGAGCAGGACGCACCGCACTAACTTGTAGTTTTAGCTGAACACTGTGAGCAGGACGCACTGCACTAACTTGTAGTTTTAGCTGAACACTGTGAGCAGGACGCATCCCACTAACTTGTAGTTTTAGCTGAACACTGTAAGCAGGACGCACTGCACTAACTTGTAGCTTTAGATGAACACTGTGCAGAAGTCTCACTACACTAACTTGTAGTTTTAGCTGAACACTGTGAGCAGGACGCACCGCACTAACTTGTAGTTTTAGCTGAACACTGTGAGCAGGACGCACTGCACTAACTGTAAATAGTCTAGCTGCCTGACTGTGGTACTAATAGGATCAAAAGAACACCAGCAATTTTCTTCAGGTAGCTGTAAATACTGTAACAAGACAAGCCTGCCTGTCAGTAAGAAGATAACAGGAACGGATCTAGCTAAACTGAATACAGTGTATATAAATATATGCAACACCTGGGATGCATATATATACACAATACACTGTAAGTGCAGCTAACTCACTGATTGTCCTGCCTAATCTAGCTAACTCAAATGAAATGACACTGTCTCTCTGTCTATCTATCTTTCTTTCAACTCCGGAATACACACTACACAGGGCCGCCGTGCAGGCGGCCTTATATAGTGTGGGGCGTGTTCTAAACCCCCTGAGCCATAATTGGCCAAAGCCACCCTGGCTTTGGCCAATTACAGCTCTCTCTACTGACGACGCTGTGATTGGCCAAGCATGCGGGTCATAGTGCATGCTTGGCCAATCATCAGCCAGCAATGCACTGCGATGCCGCAGTGAATTATGGGCCGTGACTCGCCACACGAATTTGGCGCGAACGGCCCATATCGTTCGCAATTCGGCGAATGGGCGAACAGACGATGTTTGAGTTGAACATGGGTTCGACTCGAACACGAAGCTCATCCCTAATTACCACTGATTTTTAAACCCCTTAGACTGCAGGCCACATTGAAATTCTATTGGAACAGAGAGCTTTTTCACACACACGTGGGGAAAAATAAAAAATAAGCGAGTAATAAAATAAAAAATGTAAATTAAAATGAAAAAAAATTAAAATTGATAAAAAAAATTTTTTAAAAATAAAAATAAAAATCTATATTTCTTCCACTTTTTCCTCAAAGATGTGTGGTTTATCCTGTCAATCTGCAGGCTACATCAGAACCAGGGATGATCAATCCCTCAATTACCAGCACCGTTGACTGGTTACAGGCCTAAAGCACATTAACGATACAAACGTTTAACATATATACATATATAAGCCAAAGATCTCACCAGGTTCTATGTGTCCGTCTCCCTGATGAAATATTTCACAGAATCTTCATGACCATCCAAGCGTGGTTTCAGAATTTGCGAGCCAGCGCCAATCTTGTCCGCACTAGAGACGATTTTCAGTTCTGGGTGTATTTCAGGATTTATGCTTACAGGGACTCAAAAACAAAAATACATTAGGGTTTGTGAATTCTGTGCAGAAAAATACTACACGCCTTTGGGGTGCCAAATGATGTAATCGCTGCAATATTATACAATCTAATATTTCCTATATAACTATTGCATACATGTATTAATTTGTCTAGTCACTATAGTTGCTAATCTGTAATGCCCCGTACACACGGTCGGACATTGATCGGACATTCCGACAACAAAATCCTCGGATTTTTTCCTACGGATGTTGGCTCAAACTTGTTTTGCCTACACACAGTCGCACAAAGTTGTCGGAATTTCCGATCGCCAAGAACGCGGTGACGTCAAGCACGTACGACGAGACTAGAAAAGGCCGGTTTAGAACCAAGCGCAGCACCCTTTGGGCTCCTTTTGCTAATCTCGTGTTAGTAAAAGTTTGGTGAGAGACGATTCGCGCTTTTTCAGACTCGTGGCTTTCAGATCGTTTTCTGCCGTTCAGTTTGTGCTTGTGGGTTTGTATCTGCTCTTCAGTGCATGCAGTCAGTTCGTATCGGAGTTTTCTGTGCGATCTTGTCCGCTCGTTGCTGTTTTTCAGGTCGCTCTTCACAGGCCTTGCTGTTCTTCAGTGCGTTCTGTTACTTCGTTCTGAGCAGCCGACCGTTTTCTAGCCATGTTTCGTATGCGTACTCCTCGTAGA
Organism: Lithobates clamitans; assembly: GCA_037952925.1. Lineage (NCBI taxonomy): Eukaryota > Metazoa > Chordata > Amphibia > Anura > Ranidae > Lithobates > Lithobates clamitans. The sequence goes on along the minus strand of JBBGZY010000501.1, from coordinate 4,225,262 downwards.
GTTCGTGCTGTGCGGGGGCTTGGTGTTGGGGTCCTGACCTTGACACAAGTCCAGTCCATGAACAGGGTGGGGAGGAGTTCATGGACCAAGAATTGGTTGCTTCAGCGTGACCAGTTCTGTCACATGCCTTTGCTCCGTGAGATCCGTGAGAATAATCCTGATGATTTCAGGAACTTTCTCCGGATGACGGACCCCGTGTTTCACCTTTTGTTGGCTTCGCTGACCCCCTATATCAGCAGGCAGGATACCTGCATGAGGCAAGCCATCACTCCGGAGCAGAGGTTGGTCGCTACCTTGCGGTATTTGGCCACAGGGAGAAGCCTGCAGGACCTCAAGTTCTCGACAGGCATCTCCCCCCAGGCTCTGGGGATCATTATCCCAGAGACCTGTTCTGCCATCATCCAGGTCCTACAGAAGGAGTATATGAAGGTAAGATTTTTATCCTTTTATATCACATTTTATTGTACTGAATGTTTGATAATATATTGTATTTCTTTCCTCATTCCCTAATTACCATGATTGTATTATGCTGTGAATGTCCCCTTTGTCCTCATGCATTCTGGATTTTTATGTAATTATTATTTTATGTCCTTCATACATATTTGCCTTCACTTACCTCCCCAGCATGGTGTCTCCTGCCCTATATTCACCTCATGTAGTCACTTAACAATGTATTTTATCAGCTCCATAGTAGTGCTTTACCCCAAACACCCCCTAAAATGTTTGGAAATGTTATTTTTGATGTAAATTCAGGCAGAGGTCCAGAGGCTTTTTTTTGTGGCGTCCCCAAATTTTTTGTAACCCTCCCTCCCCCAACTGCTAAGTCAGCTGATCCCAATTCTCCTATCCTCAATCATCTATCTGCTGACTTTGCCAAACCCATACACACTATACCCATCTCTTTACTGGTCAGATTTATGGATGAATTCCCCAAAGCATGTAGTGCAAGGGCCTGCCTGTATACTTTCCAATGGTACTGTTTAAAGTTCTTGTATCCTATTATGATCTTGATAGGTAATAGCAGAATGTCCAAATGTGCTCAAATGTGTACAGTGTGTATTTATATCTTTGTATTATGACACTTCTTACCTGTCCAGTGGGCTGCCAATAGTGTAACTAAGGAGGGGCTGTTCCAAGTAATACCCTGTATTTAGGCATTCATCTCTCAATGAAGTGAAGAGGGTTACCTGTCCAAGAGTTCCTCCCCCCTATAATGTTAGAAATGGCCCATGAGAGGGGGGGGTGGTGAATATGATAGGTGTACCTTATACTTTGTTGTTGTTAAATTCCCCTTAATAAATGCTATCTGGAGGTTGACCCATAATGTTTGTGTCTAATCTGCTTGCCAGGTTTCTGTGCAAAAATAGTAATGTTTATTGTTTTTTCCTCAACAGTTTCCTTCCACGCCACAGGAATGACAGACTGTGGCCTCACACTTTGCCCAGCGGTGGGACTTTCCTAACTGCGGAGGGGCAATTGATGGGAAACACATCCACATCGTCCCACCACCCAACTCGGGGTCGTACTATTATAATTACAAGGGGTTTAATAGTATAGTGATGTTGGCGGTGGTGTCGGCTAATTACGACTTCTTGTATGTGGACATGGGGAAGAATGGCCGGATGTCCGATGGTGGAGTGATCACCCAGACGGAGTTCTACAGGCGTCTCCAGAATGGCAGCTTGGACTTGCCACCTCCAGAGGACAATGTTGAAGGTCTCCCATTTGTGTTCGTTGCTGATGAAGCATTTGCGCTGGGGGACCACCTCATCGGCCATTCCCGATGAGGACCCTCACCCCGGAACAGAGGGTTTTTAATTACCGGCTGGCCAGAGCCCGAAGAGTGGTGGAGAACACATTTGGAATCCTGGCCAGCCGGTTCCGATTATTTATGACACCCATCCATATGGCGTAGTATATACTGAACCATATAATACTTGCCTGCTTTGTTCTCCATAACTTTCTATGAAAATATTCAGCCAACTATGCTGGCTCAGTTGGGCCTGAGGCCGGAATCCCAAATACTTCAACAATGACGGCACTTGAAAGCGGCCGTCCTGGCTTGCCCTCCCTGAATGCCCGTGATGTCCGGTTACGATACCTGGAGTTCTTTGCGGGTAGGGGGGCTATCAATATGCCAGACAATATGTGACACCTTTTTCAAATAAAAAACAACCAAAAGAAATTCTTGGTGGACATTTACTGCTTGTGTTTGTTTTAGCTGACCCTGACAGAAATGTGTTGAGTGCAGAAAATGTCGTGATTGGGTAACCTTATAAAAAACAGTGTTGGCTGGTACTTCCTAAATGCAAAAACACATTTCACTACAAGTGCACTTGCAACTGCACTGAACCTGCACTTGTAGTGCAAAGAGGATTTGCCCTTAGGAAATAACCCCCATTTGTGCATAAAACAACAATTACATCACCCCAAAAGTGTTGTAGTGTTGAGACAATAATCCACACATTCTTGAGTAAGGCACTTTTTTATACCTGCACAATCACATGTGCATTTACCAAAGGTTTTTAAAACAAACCAACATGTTTGTTGTATAAAATGTTTGCAGTAGCATTATGAAAAATCTAAATATCCATTTCAGATAAAACAGGCCTGTGTAAAACCAACAAGAAAGCCAAAAAACTAGAACTTACAAAGTTCACATTAGGTAAAACCTGAAGGCTATATCAGACATCAGTATTTAGGAACTGGGTTTGATATAGCGTTCAGATGGGGGGAAATCACCCCTGGAAAAGCCAAATTTGGAAGATGCACACCAATTTACAAATGTCCACATGTGCTATCTGCCATCAGGGGGGATCAAGGGACGTGTTTGGGGGGAGCAAGCCCTTCCTCAACGCTACTTTATAATTGAGGAAGGGGTTGCCCCCCAAAACGCGTCCATTGATCTCCCGTGATGGCAGATAGCACATGTTGGCACACTGTGTGCATCCTCCAAATTTGGCTTTTCTAACTAAACATAGAAAAAAGTTTGGTACCATAAAACAGGTGATTTTGTGGGGTTTAAATTCGCCCCAAAACATCAATGATGTTATTATTTTTTTTAATAACATCACTGATTTGTTGCTGGATGTTTTGCAATTGGAGATTGCATCCCATGATCTCCCCTATCAGTATCTGGGCACTTTCAGAAGTAAAGCGTTCTGGATCCCTCACATCACGATCACCTAAAAAGATATAAAGAACAAAAAAAAAGGTCTCAAAAATCTGCCACCAGCCATCTCTTTTACCTGAGCCTGTGGTTGCAGACACTCACCTGTTGTGGTGCCAATCTCCACCTTGTCTTCTTCTTCCTCCTGCTCAGCTTCTTGGGTTGGTGGTATTTCAACTTCTTCCAGAGGGGGGGGGTCTCTGGTCTCCTCGGATGAGGGGTGTCCCCCGAGTCTTTTCTCCCCTATGTAAAACAAAAATGGTATACTTAGCACACAGATATTTGATGACAGAACTATAGAAATAGGAAACATTGCTTGGAAGTGGGGTACAATTGTCTATTTTAGCCGAGTTCAAAGATGTATATTTTTTATTGCCCTTTGTCAAGCTGCAATACTTTACCTGTTTGGTACAAGCTTCACAGATGGAGACCCCCCCATAGTATACACTGGAGCATCTGTGTGGCCCCCCTAATAAAAATAGTGTTCTTGTGTCCCACACTAGTGCTCCAGTGTCCAGATGTGAAAACAGCTGCTCAGTGTCCTCTCCTTACACACAATCTAGTTTGCATTTCATTCTAGTAACAAACCCATCTACACAAACAAATATTTGGCATCCAAGTAGGCCCCCAAAAATGTGTGAAAATGCATATGGCCTAAACAATGGTGTTCTAGAGGCCGAAAGAAAAATGTTTGATACGAACGAATAATGTGCCCATGAACATTAAAGTTGACCTTTGGAAACGTTACAACTAATCAAAGCATATGGAGCAGAACAAACGTAATAAAGACAGAAAGAATAGGAACACAGCACAACTACTTACTTTTTTGCAGCACTCTCCGGATCTTTCGGTACTGCTCTGGCTCTCTCAACTTCAGGTCCGACCACCGCTTCCTGAGCTGATCTTTAGGCCTTCGTACCCCGAAATTCCGCTCGAGACTCCTGACTAGGGATGAGCTTCGTGTTCGAGTCGAACCCATGTTCGACTCGAACATCGGCTGTTCGACCGTCCGTCGAATTGCGAACGATATGGGCCGTTCGCGCCAAATTCGTGTGGCGCGTCACGGCCCATAATTCACTGCGGCATCGCAGTGCATTGCTGGCTGATGATTGGCCAAGCATGCACTATGACCCGCATGCTTGGCCAATCACAGCGCAGTCAGTAGAGAGAGCTGTAATTGGCCAAAGCCAGGGTGGCTTTGGCCAATTATGGCTCAGGGGATTTAGTACACACCCCACACTATATAAGGCCGCCTGCACGGCGGCCCTGTGTAGTGTGTGTTCCGGTGTGCTGAGCGATAGAGAGAGAGAGAGACAGTGTCATTTGATTTGAGTTAGATAGATTAGGCAGAACAGTCAGTCAGTTAGCTGCACTTACAGTGTATTGTGTATATATATGCATCCCAGGTGTTGCATATATATATATACACTGTATTCAGTTTAGCTAGATCCGTTCCTGTTATCTTCTATCTAGACTATTTACATTCAGTGCAGTGTGTCCTGCTCACAGTGTTCAGCTAGATCCGTTCCTGCTATTTACATTCAGTACAGTGCTTCCTGCTCACAGTGTTCAGCTAGATCCGTTCCTGCTATTTACATTCAGTGCAGTGCGTGCTGCTCACAGTGTTCAGCTAGATCCGTTCCTGCTATTTACATTCAGTGCAGTGCGTGCTGCTCACAGTGTTCAGCTAGATCCGTTCCTGCTATTTACATTCAGTGCAGTGCGTCCTGCTCACAGTGTTCAGCTAGATCCGTTCCTGCTATTTACATTCAGTGCAGTGCGTGCTGCTCACAGTGTTCAGCTAGATCCGTTCCTGCTATTTACATTCAGTGCAGTGCGTGCTGCTCACAGTGTTTAGCTACATCCGTTCCTGCTGTTTACATTCAGTGCAGTGCGTCCTGCTCACAGTGTTCAGCTAGATCCGTTCCTGCTATTTACATTCAGTGCAGTGCGTCCTGCTCACAGTGTTCAGCTAGATCCGTTCCTGCTATTTACATTCAGTGCAGTGCGTCCTGCTCACAGTGTTCAGCTAGATCCGTTCCTGCTATATACATTTAGTGCAGTACGTCCTGCTCACAGTGTTCAGCTAGATCCGTTCCTGTTATCTTCCTACTGACAGGCAGGCTTGTCTGGTTACAGTATATAAAGCTACCTGAAGAAAATTACAGGTGTTCTTTTTGATCCTATTAGTACCACGGTCAGGCAGCTAGACTATTTACATTTAGTACAGTGTGTCCTGCTCACAGTGTTCAGCTAGATCCGTTCCTGTTATTTACATTCAGTGCAGTGCGTCCTGCTCACAGTGTTCAGCTAGATCCGTTCCTGCTATTTACATTCAGTGCAGTGCGTCCTGCTCACAGTGTTCAGCTAGATCCGTTCCTGCTATTTACATTCAGTGCAGTGCGTCCTGCTCACAGTGTTCAGCTAGATCCGTTCCTGCTATTTACATTCAGTGCAGTGCGTCCTGCTCACAGTGTTTAGCTAGATCCGTTCCTGTTATTTACATTCAGTGCAGTGCGTCCTGCTCACAGTGTTCAGCTAGATCCGTTCCTGCTATTTACATTCAGTGCAGTGCGTCCTGCTCACAGTGTTCAGCTAGATCCGTTCCTGCTATTTACATTCAGTGCAGTGCGTCCTGCTCACAGTGTTCAGCTAGATCCGTTCCTGCTATTTACATTCAGTGCAGTGCGTCCTGCTCACAGTGTTTAGCTAGATCCGTTCCTGCTATTTACATTCAGTGCAGTGCGTCCTGCTCACAGTGTTCAGCTAGATCCGTTCCTGCTATTTACATTCAGTGCAGTGCGTCCTGCTCACAGTGTTCAGCTAGATCCGTTCCTGCTATATACATTTAGTGCAGTACGTCCTGCTCACAGTGTTCAGCTAGATCCGTTCCTGTTATCTTCCTACTGACAGGCAGGCTTGTCTGGTTACAGTATATAAAGCTACCTGAAGAAAATTACAGGTGTTCTTTTTGATCCTATTAGTACCACGGTCAGGCAGCTAGACTATTTACATTTAGTACAGTGTGTCCTGCTCACAGTGTTCAGCTAGATCAGTTCCTGCTATTTACATTCAGTGCAGTGCGTCCTGCTCACAGTGTTCAGCTAGATCCGTTCCTGCTATTTACATTCAGTGCAGTGCGTCCTGCTCACAGTGTTCAGCTAGATCCGTTCCTGCTATTTACATTCAGTGCAGTGCGTCCTGCTCACAGTGTTTAGCTAGATCCGTTCCTGCTATTTACATTCAGTGCAGTGCGTCCTGCTCACAGTGTTCAGCTAGATCCGTTCCTGCTATTTACATTCAGTGCAGTGCGTCCTGCTCACAGTGTTCAGCTAGATCCGTTCCTGCTATATACATTTAGTGCAGTACGTCCTGCTCACAGTGTTCAGCTAGATCCGTTCCTGTTATCTTCCTACTGACAGGCAGGCTTGTCTGGTTACAGTAAATAAAGCTACCTGAAGAAAATTACAGGTGTTCTTTTTGATCCTATTAGTACCACGGTCAGGCAGCTAGACTATTTACATTTAGTACAGTGTGTCCTGCTCACAGTGTTCAGCTAGATCCGTTCCTGTTATTTACATTCAGTGCAGTGCGTCCTGCTCACAGTGTTCAGCTAGATCCGTTCCTGCTATTTACATTCAGTGCAGTGCGTCCTGCTCACAGTGTTTAGCTAGATCCGTTCCTGCTATTTACATTCAGTGCAGTGCGTCCTGCTCACAGTGTTTAGCTAGATCCGTTCCTGCTATTTACATTCAGTGCAGTGCGTCCTGCTCACAGTGTTCAGCTAGATCCGTTCCTGTTATCTTCCTACTGACAGGCAGGCTTGTCTGGTTACAGTATATAAAGCTACCTGAAGAAAATTACAGGTGTTCTATCCCAGCTTAGTGCAGCTACAGGCCATTAGTATGTCTGGAAGGCCAAGAAGGAGAGGCAGACAGTCACAAGCCAATAAGAGAGGGCAAGCAGGCTCTGTGTCTAGTGCTGGTCGTGGAGACGGTGCATCCTCATCAGCACGTGGCCATGGGACACGCTTGGCCTTTTTTTCGGCAGCTGGCCGTGTTGAGCCGCAACATGCGGAAGACTTGGTCGAGTGGATGACCAAGCCGTCCTCATCCTCCTCATCCTCTCTCACCCATGCCCAGGGTGCTTTGTCTGGCAAAGCAGCGGCCTCTTCCCTCAGCTCAATGTCATCAGTGACTCCTTCCCTAGCCCCACCATGTCCTCCTGAGGATTCCCTCGAACTGTTTGACCACAGTGTTGGGTACATGCTCCAGGAGGATGCCCAGCGTTTGGAAGGCTCTGATGATGATACTGAGCTCAATGAAGGCAGTAACATGAGCACGGACAGAGGGGGTGCCCAAGAAGGACAGCAATCTGGCAGTCATGCTCCCCCTGCTGCAGCATACTGCCAGGTTTGCTCCAGTGATGAGGAGGGAGGGGATGATGAGGTCACTGACTCAACGTGGGTGCCTGATAGGAGAGAGGAGGAGGAGGAGGAGGAGGAGGAGGTGGCACATCACCAACTAGGCAGGATGCCCTCCAGGGGCCAGCCTAAGGGCAGCACATTGACTGCATCACACCCCAAAGCTCCACATGTGCAGGGCGCTGCAGTCTCTGCGCGTTATTCAAAAAGTTCTTTGGTGTGGGCCTTTTTTGAGACGAGTGCATCAGATCGCACCGCTGCTATTTGCAACATATGTCTCAAGCGTATCTCGCGTGGCCAAAACATCTCCCGCTTGGGTACCACATGCTTGACCAGACATATGTTGACCTGCCATGCAGTTCGTTGGCAAGCGTATCTAAAAGACCCACACCAAAGAACAAAGACGATCTCTCCTTGCTCCTCATCAGCTGAGATTTCCAACCCCACTAGACCTTCAGTCCTCTCTGCGACCTGCAGTGAGAGGAATGAAGGTGTAGAATTAGGTGTGTCACAGCCAAGTACTTATGGGCAATCTGCTTTGGGTACACCGACGTCAGATTGTACCAGGCAAATTTCCCTGCCCCAGCTGCTGCACCGCCGAAAGAAGTTTGCTCCCAGCCATCCACATGCCCAGCGGTTGAATGCTAGCTTGGCAAAATTGCTAGCACTTCAACTGCTGCCTTTTCAGTTGGTAGACTCTGCCCCCTTCCGTGAGTTTGTGGAATGTGCGGTTCCTCAGTGGCAGGTACCCAAACGCCACTTTTTCTCACGGAAGGCGATTCCGGCTCTCTACCGGCATGTGGAAGGCAATGTCCATGCCTCGCTGGACAGGGCGGTCAGCGGTAAGGTGCATATTACCGCTGACTCATGGTCCAGCAGGCATGGACAGGGACGTTACTTAAGTTTCACGGCGCATTGGGTGACTCTGCTGGCAGCTGGGAAGGATGCAGGACAAGGTGCAGTAGTGTTGGAGGTTGTTCCGCCACCACGCCTCCAAAATGCTGATTGTGACACACCTCTCTCCTCCACCCCCTCCTCTTCTTCTTCCTCCATGGCCTCTTCCTCGGAACCAGCGGTGCTCCGTAGGCGTTCAAGGGGCTACGCAAGTACGCAGGCCAAAAGATGCCATGCGGTGCTTGAGCTGGTGTGCTTGGGGGACAGGAGCCACACTGGGGCAGAGGTTCTGTCAGCTCTGCAGGGGCAGGTTCAGAGGTGGTTGACGCCACGCCAACTTAAGGCAGGAATGGTGGTTTGCGACAATGGCACCAACCTCCTCTCTGCCCTCCGACAGGGACAACTGACCCATGTGCCCTGTTTGGCTCACGTCCTTAACTTGGTGGTGCAGCGGTTCTTGGGCAGGTACCCGGGCTTACAGGATGTCCTGAGGCAGGCCAGGAAAGTCTCTGTGCATTTCCGCCGGTCATATAATGCCAGTGCTCGGCTGACGGACCTCCAAAAGGAGTTTAACCTGCCCAAGAACCGCCTAATCTGTGACATGCCCACCAGGTGGAACTCGACGTTGGCCATGCTGCAGCGGCTGCACACGCAGCAGAGGGCCATCAATGAGTACCTGTGCGACTATGGCACCAGGACAGGGTCAGGGGACCTTGGTTTTTTTTCCCCACGCCAGTGGGCCATGATCAGGGATGCATGCACTGTCCTGTCACCATTCGAGGAGGCCACGAGGATGGTGAGCACTGACAGTGCATGCATCAGTGACACTGTCCCCCTTGTCCACCTGTTGGAGCACACGCTGCGTGGGATAATGGACAGGGCACTTGAGGCAGAACAGAGGCAGGAAGAGGAGGACTTCCTTAGCTCTCAAGGCCCCCTTTATCCAGACAGTGTTCCTGCGTGCCCGCCGATCACACAGGAAGAGGACGAGGAGGAGGAGGAGGAGGAGGAGGAGGAAGATTGTGTCAGTATGGAGGTGGAGCCTGGCACTCAGCATCAGCAGTCTTTAAGGGATCAGTCCCAAGGAACACATGGACTTGTACGTGGCTGGGAGGAGGTGGCTGCGGACGTTGTTGTCCTTAGTGACCCAGAGGACTCCGGACCGAATGCCTCAGCAAACCTACGCTGCATGGCCTCCCTGATCCTGCAAAGCCTGCGTAAGGATCCTCGTATTCGTGGTATCAAGGAGAAGGACCAATACTGGCTGGCAACCCTCCTTGATCCACGTTACAAGGGTAAGGTTGCGGACCTTATCTTGCCATCGCAGAGGGAGCAGAGGATGAAACATCTTCGGGAGGCCTTGCAGAAAGGTCTGTGCAACGCGTTCCCAGAGACTGGGAGGTTACAAACTCCTGTTTCTGGACAACGTGTTGCTGAGGCTTCGGTCAGTCAAAGAAGGAGCGGTGGAGAAGGTGGCCGTCTGACCGATGCGTTCAGACAATTTTTTGGTCCGCAGCCCCAAGGTATGATCGGTTCCAGCAACCATCGCCAGCGTCTGTTTTACATGGTGCAGGAATACCTAGGGGCAAGATCAGACTTGGACACCTTTCCCACCGAAAATCCTCTGGGTTACTGGGTCTTGAGGATGGATCACTGGCCAGAGCTTGCACAGTATGCAATTGAGCTACTGGCCTGTCCTGCATCCAGCGTTCTTTCGGAACGCACATTCAGTGCTGCTGGAGGCGTGGTAACCGATCACAGGGTGCGTCTGTCCACCGACTCGGTCGATCGGCTGACCTTCATAAAAATGAATCAGTCTTGGATCACCACCAGCTACCAAGCACCTGATGCAGATGTAACCGAATAATTTTTTTTGAAATCTCAGATCCCTTCAAAGACTGCCTATGCTGATGCTGAGTGACTATCCCTGAGTAATTATCCTCTTCCTCCTCAATCATCACGCTGATAGCTTGTAAGAACATTTTTGGTTCTGGGCGCCACCACCAGTGCCTAAGGCACAATTTTTCAGCCCCTGTTTAACAGGGGCGTGTAATTACAATTTTTGATGTAATACTTTGCAGCAGGGCTCGTTCCTGCATTCCAACTAGAGTGTCTGTGAGGGGTTGCAGTGTTGTGGCACCAGCACCAGTGCCTAAGACCCAATTTTTCAGCCCCTGTCTAACAGGGGCGTGTAATTACAATTTTTGATGCAATACTTTGCAGCAGGGCTTGTTCCTGCATTCCAACTAGAGTGTCTGTGAGGGGTTGCAGTGTTGTGGCACCAGCACCAGTGCCTAAGGCCTAATTTTTCAGCTCCTGTTCAACAGGGGCATGTAATTACAATTCTTGATCTAATATTTCACAGCAGGGCCCTGTGAGGGCTTACAGTGTTTTGGCCACAGCAACACCTAAGGCCCAAATTTCTGCTGAGTATATAGGGTAGGACCCTACTTTCAAACATCTAACTTACAAACGACTCCTACTTGCAAACGGAAGGAGACAACAGGAAGTGAGATGAAATCTACCCCTAAGGAAGGGAAATTCTCTCCTGTAAGAGTTAATATGGGAAAACAATTTTTCCTTTCCACTGATGCTTTCCAATCCTTGTTCCACAAAAAAACACAAATTTTCAAAAAACATTTTTCATTGGGACAAAAAAGTGAGGTGAAATCTTCTGAAGAGGAGGAAAGACGCAAAACAAATGTCACAGGGGTGATAACCCTTCCCTATGTTTTCCAAAAAGCTTAGAAAAGATTTTTTGGCTGGAGCTAAACACATTAAAAATGTTCAAAATTACAAACAGATTCTACTTAACAACAAACCTACAGTCCCTGTCTTGTTTGCACCGCCTGTATACTGCTGTTCAGAGTATATAGGGACCTTTCCTTATTTTAATTTGGGTGCGGGGTTCCCCTTAATATCCATACAAGACCCAAAGGGCCTGGTAATGGACTGGGGGGTACCCATGCCGTTTGTCTCACTGATTTTCATCCATATTGCCATGACCCGACATGACATTAAACCCGCAAGCAGTTTTAAATGAGATTTTTTCCTTTAAAAATGACATTTGGTGCAGGGACTGTTCTAAACATGGGAAACACGCGTCACTTTACAGGCATACTATAGACACCCCCCAGGTACGATATTTAAAGGAATATTTCACTTTTTTTTTTTTACTTTAAGCATCATTAAAATCACTGCTCCCGAAAAAACGGCCGTTTTTAAAAGTTTTTTTTGCATTGATACATGTCCCCTGGGGTAGGACCCGGGTCCCCAAACCCTTTTTAGGACAATACCATGCAAATTAGCCTTTAAAATGAGCACTTTTGATTTCGAACGTTCGAGTCCCATAGACGTCAATGGGGTTCTAACGTTCGTGCGAACTTGCGGTCCGTTCGCGGGTTCTGGTGCGAACCGAACCGGGGGGTGTTCGGCTCATCCCTACTCCTGACCACTTTCGCCATGATTTTGGCCTTTCGGATGTTGAGGTGGGGGTAAGGCCCATATTTTCTGTCATAGTCGGACTTCTTCATGATGTCTACCATCTCCAACATCTCCCCAAACGACATATTTGTGGCCTTAAAATGTCTCCTTCTGGATCGGGACGTGCCTGGATCCGCCCTTTCCTCCTCCTCCTCCTCCTCGTTGCTACAATTAGCCCGCACCTGCTGTATGTCCGCCATCATGCTCTTCCCCCACTGCGCCGAACGAAAAGGGGCGGGGAATACACTAGAAAGAACGTCAGGGGCGGGCGGAGTTACACGCATGCGCAGTGTATATAAAGCGTAACACGCGTGCGTATTACGTTTGATCTGTGAGCGGAGGAAGGAGCATTGAACGCAGCGATCGTAAGAACGAAGGTAAGAGACAAACTTGGGCCTATACTGCTTCTATAGATTGAGGCCTATATTGTAACAAGATTAGGAGAGTTTGGTGTGACATTAGGCTTTGTCTTGTGTTGTGTCTTGCAGTGAACATGGATATGGTACTGGAAGATCAGGACTTCATTTCAGTCTTCATTGATATGCTAAGGGAGCTGCCCTGTCTGTGGGAGATTAAACACCCCCATTACAAGAACCAAATAAAGAGGAAGGCAGCACTGGAGCAATTGTGTGAAATTGTGAAGCAGGTGATCCCCACGGCAGACATCCTCTATTTAAAGATTTTCATTGGTGGCCTGAGAAGCACATATCTGAGGGAGCGCCAGAAAGTCCTTGATTCGCAGAGATCCGGAGCAGCAGGTAACATCTATGTCCCCAGGATGTTGTACTACGACAGGCTGCACTTTCTGGCAGGCCAGACTGAACCCAGGCCATCCCTCTCAAGTCTTCCTTCCACGCTTCCTTCCCCCCCGGCTGAGACTTCTGACGCCCAACCTGGGCCTTCCAGGCCGCATGTGGAAGAGCCCAGATTGAGCCAGGTATAGCATTCCTCTAAATATTTCTGCTTGTACAATCAATGATGTTAACTAGATGTTAGTTGGGAGTACTAATTTAGGATTGTGATTGATGATGCAAAAACTAAAACCATGTCCCTTTTTCATACACAGGGAAGTCTCAGCCAGGAGGTGGCTGATCTGCAGGTCCCTCCACCCCCCCTGGAAAGAGAAAGTGGCAGCAGGAGGAGTAGCCTAGAGGAGGCGGCTATCAGATTTTTTTTGTAGGGCTACAGAGGTCCTGGGAGCACCACACACCAGGCAGGAGAACCTTGCGGCATTCATTGCCTATAAAATGCAGAGGATGGAGGAGGGCCAAAAAGCCATGTGTGAGGCCCTCATATCTGAGGCTCTGGCGAAAGGTGTGAGGGGCCAACTTACACCTCACACACAGCTTTGGGATGGTCCTCCTCCTCCTCCTGCAGGTCCTACTCCTCCTCCAGGTCCTACTCCTCCTCCTGCCACATCTCCAACTGCACAGCCACAGCCTGGAAGGAAGTGTGAAAGGAAGACCAGAGAGTGAGGACCCTGGATCCAGTCTGGTCGACCAAAAGATGCAGCCTCTTGTGGTACCACAGCCTGGGGACACTGATGTCATCTGCTGCTATCCGAGTCTCTGTGAATCCCGGACCAGACTGCCCTCCCTTATATATGGACTCCTCAGGCCACCAATTTTGAGGTTTAAGAATTGATGTCTGCCGTGGGGGTCCCAGGCTTCACTAATTTCTCCTGTTGATCCAGTGTTGCCTTCCTCTTTGTTTGGCTCTGAGCCCTTAATAAAGGATTTTTGTTTTGAATTATACTCTCCTATGTGTTTTACTTCAAAAATGATGGTTTGTTTGTGAGGATTCAGGTACATTGCAAATATACAATGTGAAATGAACAAGGGACACCAACAACAAAAAATCTCATGGAGATTAAATAATAAAAGATATCAATGGTGTTGGGGTAACTTGCCACACAAAACACACACAAAAATATTCTGGAGTAAAAATAAAAATAACATTAAACAAAGATCAGCCTTGGAAAAAATCCAAACATTAAAGAAAAAAAAAGGCTCAAAAACAAAAAAAAAAAACATAAAAAATATAAAACTGTCAGATGTGACAACTAATAACAATATATTGAGGGAATCCCACTAAAAAAACACAAATAAAACTTTGTGAGAAGTGTGTGTGAATATGAGCAGCAAAACGACTTAATTCTTGTCACATTATAAAGAAGAAGAGAGTGCGCTGTATTAAACCATTTTTAACATTGCAGCGTGACGAAAGTGGTGTATCCATTGCGAACGCTAAGTTTACCAGAACGAGCTGTCCCGTGTCGGAATTTCTTCTGAGCATGCGTGGCACTTTGTGCGTCGGAACAGGCCACACACGGTCGGAATTGACGCGATCGGATTTTGTTGTCGGAAAATTTTATCTCCTGCTGTCCAACTTTGTGTGTCGGAAATCCGATGGAAAATGTCCGATGGAGCCCAAACACGCTCCGACCGTGTGTACGGGGCATAAGAGTCTGATGAGCACAATGATGTAACAAACACCTCTGCTTAGTAAACAAGTTACATTTATCTCCCAAGAAAATAGGAATGTACTAAAACAGCAGAATTAGGAAAACAACCTAACATAAAGGTATTACAATAAATTGCAATGTTACAAAGCTTACAATCAGAACACAATATAAGAATATACTTATCACGTCCTCTCGGCTGGTCTCCAGGAGTAGTAAGAGAGAGCTCTGTGCCGCATGGAGTTCAGGCCCAAGCCAGCATTCAGAGCAAAGTCCCAAGATGGCAGATAGACAGCCTCATGGTAAGGTTTTGCAGTAACAAAAAGACAGAACAATTGCCTGTGTGCTCCCTTCATTCAAACATACACACCCCCTTGTAGCCACCCCCATTTTCCTTTCATCCAATAGATATTGCAGAGAGGTATTCCTTCAAATGTCTGCCCATTCTCCAGGAAGCATGCTGTATTGTCCACTAGGGGCAGCTCCATTAGCCCTGTGTCAAAAATCCAGAGCTCTTTGAAGCTTGCAATCACACATGTCACAGCAGGTGGGCTTGAGCCAAGCCATTGTTGCTCTGGTTTACAAAGCTTTGATGTGTTTCCTTCCAATTGAGGTTACCTGGCTGTGTCAACCAGGAAGTGAAATACCAGAAGTAAGACATTAAACCATGTCACTATCCAACATAGCGCAAAAAATAAAAACCGCAGAGGTGATCAAATACCATCAAAAGAAAGCTCTATTTGTGGGAAAAAAGGACGCAAATTTAGATTGAGTACAACATTGCATGACCGCGCAATTAGCAGTTAAATCGACGCAGTGCCAAATTGTAAAAAGTGCTCTGGTCAGGAAGGGGGTAAAACCTTTCTGGGCTGAAGTGGTTAATATCCATACAAGACCCAAAGGGGCTGGTAATAGGCTGGGGGGGGGGGTTGTTTCTCAATGATTTTCATCCATATTTCCGGGACCAGACATTACATTAAAGCCGCAAGCAGTTTTAAATTACTTTTTTTCTTTAGAAATGTCATTTTGAGCTGGGACTGTTCTAAACATGGGAAACACGCGC
This sequence comes from Lithobates clamitans, assembly GCA_037952925.1. NCBI lineage: Eukaryota > Metazoa > Chordata > Amphibia > Anura > Ranidae > Lithobates > Lithobates clamitans. The sequence goes on along the minus strand of JBBGZY010000501.1, from coordinate 4,209,769 downwards.
CACTTTACAGGCATACTATAGACACCCCCAGGCACGATATTTAAAGGAATATTTCACTTTTATTTTTTCACTTTAAGCATCATTAAAATCACTGTTCCTGAAAAAACGGCCATTTTTAAAACTTTTTTCTGCATTGATACATGTCCCCTGGGGCAGGACCCGGGTCCCCAAACCCTTCTTTGGAAAATAACTTGCATATTGGCTTCTAAAATTCGCACTTTTGATTTCTCACGTTCGAGTCCCATACACTTTAACGGGGTTCGAAAGTTCGCGCAAACTTTCGGTCCGTTCGATTGTTCGAACCGGGGGGGTGGTGTTCGGCTCATCCTCACTACACAGTTCATAAAAGTACATACAGTACAAAATCCACAATCTTCTTTCAGGTGCTATGGGCAATGGCAGCATGAACAAGCTGGGATATCATGGACTTACGAGCCCACAAATGTAGTGCTCATCCTGGAGGGGCCACTGGAAATACATAGGTCTCCCTTACCCGCTCAGAGGCTGCCAGGTCCAGATACCAGTTCCAGAGTACACCAGGAAAATGCAGGCTCAGTCTAGGGGTGTCTTTTTGAAGATTTATTTCAGTACTTTAACACAAGCTGGCAGGTAGAGGGATACTCCAATGCACATGCAGACATTGTAGAAAAGAAAAAAAAACTGCATTTAGTGCTTAAATGTACATTAATGTTCAAAGTAACATAATGTCCATCATTCCACATTAAGTGATGCAATAAAGTGTCATCTGTGATCCCCCCACCTCAACACACACAGCCTCTTACCAAAATGACAGACCCCAGATTATAAGAGGTCTGACAAAGCATGAAAATGAATGGGCCTCAAAATATGGATCCTCAATCACAGGGCACACATGCAGCACCTCCAGTGAAGACTCCACTATGATCTTCCTCTTTCGCTCTGCAATTAAGCCCCGCAAGAAAAACATATAAGCCTCCAATGGTGCAGTACCGCAAGATGTTTATTTTTTTTTTTTTTAACACATTTTTATTGATTTTAATCAATACACAAATAAATGAACAGTAGATTATAGCATGTTATTTTGGCTGCTACGGAGCGAACGTAACAATTTACAGCACGTTTTTAAGGTAGCCATGAGTAACAGAACAAACATAACTTTTAAAGAGAACTAATTTGTGGCTTATAATAGTCATAAAGCAGTGCAAAAGCACTAGATCAGTTAAGCGGTATTACACAGGTCGGCCTGAAACCATTCAAGTCATGGTAACCACACCCTGGTAGTGGCAGCCAGTCCCCCGCCGAGGCTGCAAACATGCGTTCATAGGCACCATGTGTGTGCACCAAAGAGATTACCTCATCTACTAGTATCAGATCTGCAGATTTCCAGTGTCTGATGATGGTGAGCCTAGCGGCTAAAAGGATATGAGTGGTTGCATATCTAAGGTGTGGAGGAAGTTTTCAATTCCTATGTTTAACAAGACAAGTTCTGGTAATGGGACTGTTGGAGTTTTGGTTACTTTACAAATGAGTGCAAAGACCTCTACCCAGAATTTCAATATTTTGTTACATCCCCATAGAATATGAAGAAGGTTACCTGGTTCCCCACAATTCCTCCAGCAGCTGGGTGCTACGGAAGGAGCATATTTGTGGATTTGAGCTGGTGTAATGTACCATCGGAGGTTTACTTTGAGTATCAGTTCCCAGAGGTTGGAGGCACATGTTGCTCTGTAACTAGTGGCTAATGCTGTGGACCATTGTGAGGGGTTGAAGGACCTGCCTATATCTCTTTCCCATTTTAGCATTGGGGGGAGAGTTTGGAGAAAGTGTTTTTGGCCTCTAATAGGCCATAGCATAATGATATACCTTTAACATTCTTGGCTGTAGTGTAAATGTACTTCCAGATTTTTTTTGTGGACATACAGCTGTAGGCGTGGTTTACTTTTTAGACAATGTGTCACTTGGATATATTTGAAATAATCTGTGGCGGGGATGGCAAATTCTTTTCTCAGGTCAACGAACATTTTAAGTGATCCACTTGTGTATAAATCAGAAAGATGTTTTATACCTTGTTTCTGCCAGTTTTGAACTGAGAAACCTGGGATAAATCGTGGGATAATTGAAATGGGTACTGGTATTTGGAAGGGTGTATCACCCATACAGGCCTTAACTATGTAGTGATTGAATGCTGCCACTGAGGCAGAGATGGTAGGGGAGAATTGCGTGTGCTTAGCTTTTTGGCGGGGGTTGCTAAGGAGCCAGACATATAGGTCATCGTCAGGAATTTGGTTAGATTCCATATCCCTCCAGGGACAAACTATGTTGCTTATGAACCAAGGTTTGGAGTTGTGATAGGATAGATGCATATTAATAGTCTCCTAGATTTATGTATCCTGCACCCCCACACACACACACACACACACACACACACTAATCTGTGTTTTATTAGGCTGGAGTGGGAGCTCCTGGCTTTGGACATTTTCCAGATAAATTTACCAATTATGCTTTGTAAGGATGCAAAGAAATATGCTGGTACAGCGATAGAGAGGGATCTAAAAATGGAGGGGATTTGTGGTAGTTTAACCATCTTAAAAGCCGCAAGCCTTCCTGACCATGTAAAGTTATATTTTGAAAGATTTCCAAGGTCCTTAGGGAGATTGTTCAGGAGGGGGACATAGTTAGCTCGGAATAGGGATGATACGTGTTTGGTTCGATCCCTAAGTAGGATATTGAGTTTTCAGCCATGTGTATGGATATTGCTTACTTAAAAAAGACTGCCGTTCAGGGGAAATTTCCAAGGGGAGTATAAACGATTTAGAAGCATTAACCTTAAAATAAGATATTTGGCCAAAAATTTCAAGAGTATCTTACCGAAGCCAGGGAAGATGTGGGGTTGGAAAAAATGAGAATTAGATCATCAGCAAACAGATTTATCTTGTGTTCTTGTCATCCAATTGTTAGCCCTGTAATGTCCTGCATAGATCTAACTTTTTCCGCTAGTGGTTCCATCATTGAATTAAATATTAGGGGTGAGAGGGGGCACCCCTGTCTTGTCCCATTTGAGATGCTAAAGGGTGTAGATAGCAGAGGAACAATATATCTGGGCTGAGGCACATGAATAGAGTGCTAACATTTCTGATAGAATGTGGCCCTGAAATCCAAATGTCTTTAACGCCTGTTCTAGGTAACCCCAATGGACTCTATCAAATGCCTTCTCTGCATCCAAAGAAAGAAGCAGAGAAGGCACTCCACAGGATTCTGCGTGGTAATAATGAATGATAATAAGAATGATAATATTGATCATTCTGTGGGTAGCATCAGAAGTTTGACGTACTTTTGTGAATCCTGATTGATCAGGATGTATCAGGTTTGGAAGTAATTCTATTAGTCTATAGGCTATTGCCTTGGCATACAATTTAGTGTCGTTGTTAAGGATGGGCGGAAGTTTTGGGCGGAAGTTTTGGGCAGTATTAGGTTCTTTGCCTGGCTTCAGTAGAGTGATAACCAATGCTTTTAACATCTCCTGGGGGAACGAGGCTGAGGAGGCAGCATCATTGAACACAGGGACTATATGCTCAGTTAGCAGGTTTTTAAACTGCTTGTAGTATTCCCCAACAAAGCTGTCTGGTCCAGGAGCTTTGTTGTTGGGTAAGGAATCAATGGCTTTCCCTATTTCTGTTGTTGTGAATGGAGCATTGAAAATAGATAGTTGGGCCTTGGTTAGTTTAGTAGTTTAGGAAGTTGAACATGCCTGAAATAGAAATGCCTGAATAGAGGCATCATTTGGTTGAATTGCTGACATGTCACCTTTCAGATTATAAAGATTTTTGTAAAACTCATGAATACATTTGCTACAGCTTGCGGGTCAGTTAATTTTTGTTTAGTGATGGGGTGGTAGAGCAAAGGGATATGAGTTTTGGTTTGGTAACATTTAATTTGTTGAGCTAGAAGTTTCCCTGGTTTATTCCCCCATGCATGTGTTTGCATAAAGCGCTTTTGGGTCTTGTCAAAGTATTCTAATAGGAGAGAACAGAGTTCAAGCCTCAGTTTAAAAATTTTGGTTTTAAGCACCATAGAGGGGTGCTGTTTATTAAGGGAATCTGTGTTCTGAATATCAGCTAAGATTTCGTCCACATGCTGCCTGCTCATCCTCTTATCCTGAGCCCCCATTTGTATGAAGAGACCACGTACGAAAGCTTTGTGCGCAGCCCAGAAAGTGTGAGGGCTTCTTACTGATACTGAGTTTTGGGCAAAAAAGTCTATCACTTGACTGTGTAGGGAGTCTGAGAATAGCTTAGACTGAAGAATGCGAGTGTTCATCTGCCAAAGGAAGCTTGGCGACATTTTAGGTTTATCCTCTATAGTAATACATATTGGGGAATTGTCCGACCAAGTAGCAGGAAGTATAGATGAGGATGAAACTTTTTGCAAAGTCCACTGGTACAAAAGAAAGATCAATGCGGGAATATGTGTTGTGGTGAGGTGAGAGAAACGTATAATCCCTTTCTTCTGCGTGCTGTCATTTTCATACATGGTATAGGCGCAGGTTAGATATCAGTGGATTTAAAGTTGGTTTGCCTCATTTAGGAATAGATGTAGTGTCAATGTGTGGGTCTGGGGTGATATTGAAGTTGCCACACCAAACAACAACACCTTGTTGAACAGCAAGAACTTTCTTGTGTAATTTGCGGATAAATCTCAGCTGGTGGACATTGGGAGCTTAAACTGAGATGATAGTGTATGGTGAGTTGTTGATGGTTCCTACTACTATAAGGTAGTGTCCATCCGGGTCCTTACCACATTTGTGCATTTGAAAGGGTGTAGAGTTTTTGATGGCTATCAAAGTGCCTTTCTTTTTATGCAGGGCATTGGCTGTAATGATGGTATCAAATTCTCTGTTCCTACATGAGGGAGGATTGGACCCGCAGAAGTGCGTTTCCAGAACACAGCTCTCTTAGCAGGGTGATTAAGACCGTTTACATTACTTTATCGAATCTTGATGGCCATGTAGCAGTAGTAGTGATAACGTATCTGAAGAGGAAAGTTTGCTGTTCTTGTATCTTGACCAGAGGGGATATCCCAAATCAATGGTATGCAAGAAGGAGAAATTGATGTTTGAGCAGTGGGTGTTCTCTTAGATGCAAGTCATCAAAGGGTAACACTTAGCAACCTTGAGTAGTCTCTGAAGTTAACTTGTTGAGTAAAAGAATGAAAAGAAATAAGAGAACTCTAGGACACTGCCTAGAAATTACTTCTTGTGGGTAGGCACAACCGGTGCCAAGGAATGTAAGAGTGGGGGGGAAGTTTGTAAGACCGATTGTGGGCGAGCAACATGTCGGACCACTTTTGTGTGGGTGATCCTGCGTCTGCTAGTTATTTAGCGGAGTTTGTTGACTCTTTGGGGTAACAGGTGAGCTTGCAGGTTCCTGTCGGAGCTCTGATACATGGGGGTTGTATCAATGTATCAGGAATAATGTCTCATTCCTGCAGGAAGCTCATTCCATTTTGAATCAATGTCACTGTGTGCTTTGATCCATTATAGGTGATGGAGATTTTGGCTGGTGCTATCCAATGGTACTGGATCTGGTTGTTATGCAGCGTCTTGGTGATGTTGTTGAGTTGTCTGCAGCGGCTCAGGGTATGCTGGGATAAGTCTGAAAATATTTGCAGTTGGCCATATGGGTCAGGTAGGGTAACTAGTGCTCTTATTTTTTGCATGAATTGCTCTTTGGCATGAAAGAAGTGAATCCGAAGGATCACATCTCTAGACACTGTGGCAGAGAGAAATGTAGGTTTTGGCAGCCTGTGGATGTGGTCGATGACCAGCTCAATATTTTTTGATTTAGGTAGTATGGTTTTAATTAGACCACGGGTATATGAGGACAGGTCAGAGTTTTGCACCGATTCCGGTATGCCGCGAATTTTGATGTTATTGCATCTGGACCTATCCTCGATATCCGCAATTTTATCTTTTAACCATTTAGTGTTCTGAGCCTGGTCTTCTTGAGTATCAATGATGTCGTTCACAGTGTTAGTAATGCCTCCTATGTTAGCTGCAATATGGGTGACCCTAGTCTCCAGTACATCTATGCTGTGGCCAAATCTGTGCATGAGAGAAAGCATATCAGCTTGTAGTGAGCTTCTTAAGGACATTAGCATATCCTTCAATGTAGTATCCATCACTGGTTGTCCCATAGTAGGGAAGGCAGCTATGGAGTCAGGCATAGGATTTTGCACTGGCAATGTAGTATTTAATGAGGTGATATGGCTTACCTCATAACTGGCTGCAGTGACATCCAGGCGCATTTTTGCCTTAGCAGGGCTGCTAGATACTGGGGTGCCTGGAGGAAAAGGTGGAGGCTCCATTCCAGTACTCAGGGAGGCTTCCTGGTTCACAACGGAGGGTGCAGACTGCATGGATTGCGTGGGGAGGAGAGCCGTGGATGATTCATGCAGAGGACCGGCCACGGCGCCATCTTGGCTGCACCTCGCTTCGGGTGGTACATGTAGGCTATCAGCTTGCGGGGGGGCCGATCCTCCTCCTTCCACTTTAGCGACATGACCTCTCGGGTGCTGCAGATGATATCCACAGGCTGGGGGGATTTGGTGAGAGATAGCAGGAAGCTGGCTGATGCTTGTACTAGTGGCCAGTGTGAGAAGCTTCTGTTCTAAGCAGCCATCCTGCTCGCGCGCCGGTCACGCCCCCGCGATGCAAGATGTTTATTAAATAAATACCTTAAAAACTACTCACAGAACATCCTATAGATAGCGCATTAAAATAATGTAAACACCCCTGGCACCTGAGGTACATTTCGTTTGAACAGATGTTCCCAAGGTGATCACAGTGTTACATTATGTTACATTGTTTCAATGTATCTATCTATAGGATGTTCTGTGAGCAGGGAGATCATAGTGAACTCTTTACTGGAGGTGCCGCATGTGTCCCAGTGATTGAGGATCCATATTTCAAGACCAGCGCTTTGTCAGACCTCCTACAAACTGGGGTCTGTCATTTTAGTAAGAGGCTGTGTGTGTTGAATTGGAAGGTTCATTGGCGACACTTCATTGTATCACACAATGAGGAATGATGGACAATTATGTTACTTTGAATATTTATGAACATTTAATTTATTCACTTTGACACTTGAGGTGATCGTTTGATGTTCATTTTATTTTTATTTATTTATTTTTGATTTTGCAGTAGTACAGCAATGATGTACATGCAGGCAGTAGAGTACAGATTCTCAGGCAAAGTCCTTCAGTAGCAGCCTTAAATATTGCTGGAGGTAGACGGAACAAGTAGTTAATCCGAGACTCTCTAAGAGCTATTACAGTCCTTTTAGCAACCTCTGGCATCTAAGGCCTCATGTACACTGCTGCTGCTAAATGGATGTTTAGGAGCAGTTGGGAATTTTTTACAACTGCTCCTGAACTCTACTCTATGTTATCTTATCAGTACATGTACAAAGGTTAGTTTATAGTCGTTTCTAGGCAGTTGAGTTTAGAGGCTTTTTTTGGAACGCAAAAAAATGGGTTCAGACGCTGAGTTTAGAGGCATTTTAAGCGCCAAACACTTATAAACGCGGCTAAATGCAGTAACTCGCATTTAGCCGTGCTTCGTTTACAGGCATTTTTCATTTTTGGCTATTTTGAAAAAACGGTTTTAAACGCAAACGCGGCAAAACGCCACTAAACGCTGCATATAAATGCAGCAAAACTGACATTTTAAACGTGGGTTACTATCTGTCAAGTTAAATCGTTCAGGAGAGGTTGTAAAAACGTCCCGTTATGCCCTGTACACACGGGCGGACTTTTCGGCAACAAAGGTCCGACAGTCTTTCCGACCGACTTTCGACGGACTTTTGACGGACTTCCGACGGACTTTCTAATGAACGGACTTGCCTACACACGATCACACCAAAGTCCAACGGATTCGTATGTGATGACATACGAGCGGACTAAAATAAGGAAGTTGATAGCCAGTAGCCAATAGCTGCCCTAGCGTCGGTTTTCGTCCGTCGGACTAGCATACAGACGAGTAGATTTTTCGACTGGACTCGAGTCCGTCGGACAAATTTGAAACATGTTCCAAATCAAAAGTCCGTCAGATTTTCAACCGAAAAAGTCAGCTGCAGGTCCGATGGAGCCCACACATGGTCGGATTGTCCGCCGGATTCAGTCCGTCGGACCAGTCCAGTCGAAAAGTCCACTCGTATGTACGCGGCATAACTTTTAAAACACAGGCATACCTGAAGCATTAGGCAAAAGATCCTACTCACAATGTTCAGAGACAGCTCCTGAACCAACTTCCCTGCAACACTCTTGAGTCCTTTTCCAGCCCAGCTGCTTAGGGTAGTTTCCTAAAGCAATTTTTCCTAAATTCAGGTCCTTCAGGCCCTCAGCCAAGCTCATCATGAGGCCTGATAACAACAGTTCTTTACTAACACAGGCTCTCTCTTCTGGCCTCCACCCCTGGGAGGCAGCCTGTGTTACTGAAGAGCTAGATCTGTCTGCTAATGCCTGCATGTGCCTTGAAGGCACCTTCATCCCTCTACCCAGCTGTGTTTAAGTACTGCAATAAAAAGACACCATAGACCAGTGGCAGCGGGTGTTTCATTTTAAGAATTGGATTGGGCGGGCGGCTTCAGCGGCTTCTCCTCCCGCCCAATCCGGTCAATTCTCCTCCCGGCCAATCCGGTCTTAGGACCTGCTTTCTGTCCTGATTGGCCGGAAAGAGAAGCAGGAAGATAATAGTGGATGTTGATTCGCTAAAGTCACAAGTGGATGGGCTCGGGGCGCAGTACTCTGCACCCGAGACCAACCTTTTCGACGCCAAATGGAGCCTCAGGCTCTAATCATGTGCTTCAAAAAAAAAAACCTTGTAGAAATCCATGTGTCTGGCGCCCCACATGGAGATTAGAGGCCGATGCATGGACCAGCCACGCTGCCCTAGACTGAGCATTTTGTTGCTGTGCATCTAGGCCTGGCTAGGCCTGGCAGTCTCTGAACAGGTAAGGGAGAGCTGAGTATATTCAGTGGCCCCTCCTGGGGAAAGCGCTACATATGTTTGTTGAACTTTTGCATGCAAAACTAACAAAGGGCTGGTCAGTCATTGCTTTTTACTGCGTTTCCAAGCCAAAGTTCATAGCATTTAGTATAAACTAAATAAAGGCATAGTAGAGGGTGTCTCATATTTCCTGTTTATTTATTTTTATTATTTTATGATATGAAAAAAAATAAGTAGACTCCCTAAGGCAGGGGTCTTCAAACTTCGGCCCTCCAGTTGTTCAGGAACTACAATTCCCATCATGCCTAGTCATGTCTGTGAATGTCAGTGTTTTACAATGCCTCATGGGATGTGTAGTTCCGTAACAGCTGGAGGGCCGTAGTTTGAGGATCCCTGCCCTAAGGTATTTGGAAAGAGCTGTGCAGAGTAAACATCCACTTATTACAGGAATATCCTATGTCAAATATTAATTCACCTCCACTACTCCATTGCTTCATATAAAGTCCCAACTTCCTTTCTTATAATGCCATAAGGGATGGAGGCACCTTAGGGTGCTTCATCGAAAGTCCCGCGGGATGGAGGCACCTTAGGGTGTTTCATATAAAGTCCCAAACTCTCCCCCTATTTCTATACACAACATATCGGGATGGAAGCAGTTGAGTAATTGGAGTGGCAGTGTTCCCCTGCCATCCCAGTGTGAGGTTCACCCTCAATCATAGGGTATCCTTTTTTAAGGTTCTAATTTTGCCATTATAAATGTTTATTCATATCGTTCATCAATATCCATGTTTGTGTGTTCTGTATATATGATATTCTTCATAGGCAGCAATATTTCCACCAGTTCCATGCATCCGCACGGACTGTCTCCATTCATATGCTCCATGAGCACTCCCCTTGCCCGGTCATGACCTGATAGGTGTGGATGGGTTGTTGTTTGGGGATGGCTGGGCTCCACCTCTATCGCGGGAGCTGCGATGCGCTTATTGGATCCTCCCCCTTCTCCCCCTGCACACCTGGTGTTTGGGAGGGCGGGCGCTTACCACTTTGCGCATCGGCGCCACGCTCGTCATGCTGCATGTGTGACGGCTTCACTCCATGCGTGTGACGTCAGCAATGACGTCATGGCGCCGGCGTTCAGCCATAACATCTTCTGTCCCAGTATGGGGAGGTCTCCGCGACTGCTGAGTGTCACACTCACCTCCGGTGCGGCTCCCTCCCCTCCATTGGCTCATTGGCGTGGCGTTGGCGGCATAACTACATCCCCCCCTTTCAAGTGAGCTGTTTCAATCTGACCAGTCTCACCTTGAGGTCTCTACATACCAGCTATATGATCCACTGGGGGTCTTTTGTTGCAGCATCAGGGTAGGCACTTTTTCTCCTTTTTTCGGCTTCTCCCACCCCCATCTTCTCCCCTTCTCCTCTATGGGTGGATTAATCTTTTTGTCCACACTATTTGCCCTTGACTGTACGTGGTATTCCCTCCAGCATTTATATTATAATTTGCTGTAGGTCACTCTCATCATTCTTATACACAGATACTTTTCACATTCTTGGGCATTATTCGTACCTTTCTTCTTCTTCCCATCATCCACACACTTATTTTACGGAGCTACACTGGGTTCATTTATTGGTGTTATTATCCCTTACCATATATCATTATTATGATTAACACCATTCATTACTTTATTATTTTATCATTGACACACATACTTAATATGTTGTTCCTAGACATTTTTGCTCCATGAAGTTATACACTACCTTCTGGCCACAGGGAGTTTCCATCCACCCCTCAAGCCCTTTCGATGCTGCATCCTTGTTTTATGCCGCCTCAGCTCCCGCGTTGAGGCAATGTTTCTCGGCCGACCCTGCACCGATCATTCCACTCCGCGGTCCATGCCTGGGTTGGTGAGTGCTAATGGTTAACTATTTATAGTTCTAGAAACAACACTTTTTGAATTCCTTTGATAAGAATATATATTTTTTTTTATTTATTTATTTTTTTAAAATCTTTTTATCCTATAGAAAGGTCTGACACATCCGCTCCTGACGAGTGGGTAAACCCACGAAACGCGTAGAGCTCTATTTTGATGCCGCAGCCACATACCTCATACGGATTGTGATTTATTTATTTAATTACCTTTTGATCATTAATATATTCTATTTTTTATACCATCTGGTGGATACAGATGTACCACGCGGGTGCACGTGCCAGTGTCAAGCTTGCTGCTATTGGCATAGATATGTCATTTTTATGTGTGTATATATATGTTCATTTCTGACTACATGATGTTATGCAGGTATTTTCCACTCTATACACTCAGCCCTTGTGTACGCTTTTTGTGTATATAGGACATGAAATATTTTTATGTATGCAGACCCATGCTACTAAATAAATGTGTTTATATTAATTCACCTCCACTACTCCATTGCTTCATATAAAGTCCCAACTTCCTTTCTTATAATGCCATAAGGGATGGAGGCACCTTAGGGTGCTTCATCGAAAGTCCCGCGGGATGGAGGCACCTTAGGGTGTTTCATATAAAGTCCCAAACTCTCCCCCCATTTTTATACACACTATGTCAAATATAAAGCTGTGATTTACAGTAAACAGCTCAAGGCAAGTTTTTTTTTTTTTTTTTTTAATGATGCTAGCACTTTTAACAAAGGAACTGTTAGGCAAAAGGCACGTCTTTCCCCCACAACATCAATTTACCTAATTTATGGGGGGAAAAAATGAAAAACCTTTATTGCATCCAGGAGTTTCATATACTCAGGAACTTGCGGTGCCTTCATTTTAATACGTTCATAAACTTTGCAATACATTTGGCAATGACCTTCAGATGCATTTGCAGTACTGAGACATTGTTGTAACTTTAATAGCCATTTGTTGTCTGTCTGGAAAACACTGAGACACTGCAGGAAATGACAGTGCAAAATTGTCCTTGGCATTTGCAAATCATAGGAATCAATTATTTTGAAATACACTACCCTACTTGGCATACTTAACACAGTAGATTTGTTTTCATACACAAAAATGCAAGTTAATTAAAATTATTAGTTGGGAAAAAAACATATAATTTGAGAAAAACATGGTTTTTAGATTCATGTATAATGGTCGGTATTCAATAAGTTAGCAGTTGTGTTGCAAGTGTAAGGAGCAATATCTTAAGTGCAGTGACTTACAAAAACTCATCAAAATTAATCTTGTACAGGCCTGACTTCAGCAGAGTGAATGCTGATCATTTGCATTTGGTAACTACACTAAAAGTGGTTGTAAAGGCTGAAAGCTTTTGTTACGTACCATCTGTGAGAGCCCCGGCTCAAAGACCACTGGAGTTGCAACAGTGGCCGCGAGAGCACAGTGAGGTAAGAGCGCCTGCAAAGTCCTCTGTTGGTAGCGGTAGTGGGAGCTGATGAGTAGCAGGACCAGACTGGATTGCTGAGCAGCAGAAGGTAGCAGGAACAGCAGATGCAGGTATGATGTGGATGCAGGACAGCGGATGCAGGTAAGCTGTAGATGCAGGACAGCGGTACTGGAGCTACACAGGCTGGAAGCAGAAAGACTGAAGCAGAGTCAGACAAGCCAGGTCATACACGGAGGATCAGTCTATTATAAGGCAGCAGGCAGAGAATGGTCAGAGTTCAAGTTGGGTTTGGCAACAGGAAATCAGGCAGAAAGGCAGGAATAATCAGGGTCAAGGCATGCCAAAGGTCAAGACTGGAGACAGCAGCGGGTCAGAAAGCCGGGTCAGATACAGGCACAGGATCAGAACACAGGGAAAAGCTGCAGTGCAGCTGCTGTCTTTATATAGGCCATTTGGTGCCAGCATTAATGACTAACGTGTGTGCGTATTTCCACGCATGCGCATATGCGTTCACCTTTTAGTGCCAATGTGTGCTCGCCTGTTAGCGCTAATGTGCATTTGCCTGTTAGCGCTAATATTATCCGCGCATGCGCATAGGCTTTAGCCTATGCCCGGCAAGATGGGCACCTGCTAATGCATGTCTGCGCATGCCATGTCCCTGACAGCTTTTTTACCTTCACGCATTCAATGCATGTACGTAAAAAGCCTTTTCTGTGCTGCCCCCCACCCAGCCCCCTTAATACTCACCTGAGCTTCCTCTCAATCCAGCAGTGTTCACGGAAGCCTCGGCTGTCCTAGGTCCCTCTCTTTCATTTGCTGAGACAGCAACAGGAGCCATTGGCTCCACTGCTGTCAAACATAGCCATTGACCTAATGAGGAGAGAGCGAGGGGTGGGGCCGAACCACGACTCTATGTGTCTTATGGATGTATAGAGCGGGGCTCGGGAGTGAGCATGTACCCGTGCCCCCATAGCAAGCGACTTGCTATTGGGGCACTGTTCAAGGGGGCAGAAGTGCTGGCTGGGGGCACAAGAAAAAGAGGATCGGAGCTGCTCTGTGCAAAACCATTACACAGAGTAGGTAAGTATAACATGTTTGTTATTATTAAAATAACAAACCTTTAATATCACTTTAAAGGCCATCCTGAGGTTTCTTTTAAATGTACTCATGCAGTGGAGTTCCCCCAAACTGTATGGGTTTATGGATCAATTGTCTAAAATTGAGAAATAATAAGTACAAAAACTTTCCTTAGTCCTTGTTCCCCTTACAGACAGTGCTCCCCCCACTGTCTGACGCTCTAGGTAAAAGGTAAGTATTTTTACATATTTCTTTCCCCACTAGCCAAACAAACATTTAACCTATGCAGTCTGGGGGGACCCCTCATAGGTAAATTTATATACAGTCAGAAGTTTAGTTTTTAAAATCATCACTTTTTTCCTTGTAGTTTTTATTGAATAAGGAGTGAGTGTGCTCATCCAGCAAGCATAGCAGTAAACAGTATAGAAATGCCACCGACAGCCCAATTGGTAAATGTGAGGAACCATGACGCTTGTATACAGCTGGGGTTTGTTTTTCATTTTTTACTTCTCACCTTTATTTGGCTGGACACCAGTGTTATTTTCTTTTAAATGACTAAACTACAACTAAATATAAAACAATTCAGATGACTAAGATACGACTTAAACTAAAATGGCATTTTAGTCAAAAGACTACGACTAAAACGAAATCTAAATTTGACAACATTGCACTACCACATAAGAACAAGTAGGGGGCATCTGCTAAGCTGCTGAAATAAAAAAAAAAAACGAAGAAAAAGGCTTTTATATTTTTTTCTTAAACTTCAGCCCTGGAAGATTTTACCCCCTTCCTGACCAGAGCACTTTTTACAATTTGGCATTCCATCAATTTAACTGACAATTGCGCGGTCATGCAATGCTGTACCCAAACAAAATTTGCGCCATTTTTTTCCCACCAATAGAGCTTTCTTTTGGTGGTATTTGATCACCTCTGTGGTTTTTATTTTTTTGGCTATAAACAAAAAAAAAAGAGCGTCAATTTTGAAAAAAAAACAATATTTTTTAATTTTTGCTATAATAAATATCCCCCAAATTAAAAAACAAAACAAAAAAAAAGCTAATTTCTTCAACAGTTTAGGCCAATGGGTATTCTTCTACATATTTTTGGTAAAAAAAATATCACAATAAGCGGATATTGAGTGGTTTGCGCAAAAGTTATAGCGTCTACAAACTATGGGAATGATTTATGACATTTTTATGCGTTTTATTTATTTTTTATTTTTTTACTAGTAATCTGAGATTTTTAGTGGTATTGCGACATTGCGGCGGATAGATCGGACACTTTTGACACATTTTTGGGACCATTGACACTTATAGAGCGATCAGTGCTATAAAAATGCACGGATCACTGAATAAAAGTCACTGGCAGGGAAGGGGTTAACACTAGGGGGCGATCAAGGGGTTAACTGTGTGTTCCCTCATTGTGTTCTAACTGTGTGGGGATGGGACTAACTAGGAGAGATGACAGATCGCTGTTCCTACTTTGTAGGAACAACGATCTGTCTCCTTTCCTCTGACAGCACAGGGATTTGTGTGTTTACACACACAAATCCCCCTGCTGGCTCTCATGCACATGGTTGCGTGTGGCCACGCGCATCGGGTCCCCTGCTGTGCAGCCCGCGTGCCTCCGGTGGCGCTTGCGCACCCTCTGGTGGCTCTCCTGGGCAAAGCCGTATATATACGGGATTTCGCCCAGGAGAGCCATACTCACGCAGTATATCTCCGTGAGCCAGTCGGTAACTGGTTAAAATACAGTTTTTAATGTAATATATTATTGTAATATGTAGTATATTCAGGTAATATATTCAATGGCATTACAGCCAATAGAGCTTACTTTTTTTTTTTTTGGTGGAGGGGGGATCATGGTGCAAGGTTGTTTTTCAAGGGGTGGGCTTGGCCCCTTAGTTACAGTGAAGGGAACTCTTGAGGCGTCAGTATACCAAGCATTTTTGGACAATTTCATGATCACAACTTTGATGGAACAGTTTGGGAATGGCCCCTTCCTGTTCCAACATGACTGCGCACCAGTGCACAAAGCAAGGTCCATAAAGACATGGATGAGCGAGTTAGGAGTGGAGGAACTTGACTGGCCTGCACCGAGTTCTGACCTCAACCCGGCAGAACGCCTTTGGGATGAATTAGAGCACAGACTGCGAGCCAGGCCTTCTTGTTCAACATCAGTGCCTGACCTCACAAATACGCTTCTGGAAGAATGGTCAAACATTCCCATAGACACACTACTAAACTTTGTGGACGGCCTTCCCAGAAGAGTTGAAGCTGTTATAGCTGCAAAGGGTGGGCCAACTAAATATTGAGCTCGGACTAAGACTGGGATGCCATTAAAGTTCATGTGAGTGTAAAGGCAGGCGCCCCATACTTTTGGTAATATAGTGTATATTCTATTCAAGTATGTATTCCTAACACCAAAACTTACATTCCAGTGCTCTCGGCTTCCTTCAAATTGCCAAATTAATTTATTTTTGCTCCTGCGATCTGACTTCTTGTTAACCACTTGCTTACTGGGCAATTAACCCCCCCCCCCTCCTGCCCAGACCAATTTTCAGCTTTCAGTGCTGTCACACTTTGAATGACAATTGCGCGGTCATACAACACTGTACCCAAATGAAATTTTTATAATTTTTTTCCCACAAATAGAGCTTTCTTTTGGTGGTATTTAATCACAGCTGGGATTTTTATTTTTTGCTAAACAAACAAAAAAGATGGAAAATTTTGAAAAAAAAAATCATGTTTCATAGTTTGTTATAAAATTTTGCAAACAGGTAATTTTTCTCCTTCATTGATATGCGCTGATGTGGCGGCACTGGTGGGCACTGATAGGCTGCACTGATGGGCACATATAGGCACAGTTAAGGCGGCACTGATAGGCACAGTTAAGGCGGCACTGATAGGCACAGTTAAGGCGGCACTGATAGGCACAGCTAAGGCAGCACTGATGGGGACAGATAAGGTGGTACTGATGGGCACAGATAAGGCGGCACTGATGGCCACTGATGGGCGCTGATCAGTGGCACTGATGGGTGGCATGGATGGGTGGCACGGAAAGGTGGAACTGATGGGCACTGATAGGTACCACTTATGGGGGGCACTGATGGGCGGCACTGATGGGGGGCACTGATGGGTGGCACTGATGGACAGTGATGGGCGGCACTGATGGGCACTTATGGGCACTGGTAGGTGACACTGATAGGCACTGATAGGTGGCACTGATGTGCAGCACTGTTGTTGTGGCACTGATGTGGGCGCTGACGGGTGGCACTGTGGGCACTGATGGGTGGCACTGTGGGCACTGATGGATGGCACTGTGGGCACTGATGGGTAACGCTGGTGGGCACTGGTAGGCGGCACTGCTGCCTATTGCTGTGTCACTGGCAGGGGGCACAGATGATCGCCATGATCGGGACTGATGTCCATCTCACGGCCGCCGGTGATCGGCTTTTTTTTTCCTCCTCACGCTGTCAGCGCGAGGAGAAAAAATAGCCGATTACCGGCTCTGTTTACATCACATGATCAGCTGTCATTGGCTGACAGCTGATCATGTGGTAAGGGGTCGGGACCGACCCCTTACTCTGGTCTGTGATCAGGCGAGTCTCATAGACTCGCTGATCACCCAGCGCGCCACGCATGCCCTGCAGGGGGCGCGCAGGCCGCTCGTGCACGGGACAATGTCAATATACGTAGTCCTGGCAATGTAGGTCCGCGCTGTTGCCGTCATTTGGCAATATCGCTGATCTGAAGAGGTTAAAGGGTGGCTATATTTGTTTTTCATGGTCCCACTGTATGCAGGAAAGTAGCCACCCTCTCTTGCTTGCTCCTGAGATTGACTAGGGACTATAGAATTTGTAGTGTGTACTGTATAGAGCAATATGAATGTCTGCAACTAACATGCTAATTTCTTAAAACGGGAAGTGATGGAAGGTAGAGATCCAGGAGTTCACTGAGGACATTACAAAGAGGAAGAAAAACGCAGTAAGAAACAATTTAATAAAAAAATAGATTACAGGGCCATTACTTAGTGGATGTGTATGGCTTAACCACTTCAATACAGGCGTATAGTCATATGACGTCCACAGATGGGATCTCCCATCCTGGGTGGACGTCATATGACGTCCTGGGATTCCCGGCCGCCTAGGGGGCCACCGCTGCGTTCCTCGGGACCCGGTGCGTGTGTCCGGCGGCCGCGATGTCTGCCGGCACCCCCGATTACCGGTTAACCTGGGGCGGACCGTGGATCTGTGTGTGTAAAAACACAGATCCACAGCCTGTCAGCTCTGAGGAGAGCGATCTGTGTTCCCAGAACGGAGGAACACTGATCGGTCTCCTCCCCTTGTACGTCCCCGCCCCCTACAGTTAGAAGCATTCCCTAGGAAACATATTAACCCCTCCCCGCCCCCTAGTGGTTAACCCCTTCACTGCCTGTCACATTTACACAGTAATCAATGCAATTTTATAGCATTGAACTGATTGGTCTATTGTTCCCAAGGGCTTATGTGCAGCTCTTGCAAATCAATAAAAGTGGCGCTAAAGGCCAGTGTTTAAACTGCCAAGTGTGCAAAACAGCTCTATAAACTAAAGTGATCTGGTGCTATAAATGCTACATAAACAATACAAGATTATTAATAAATGTGCAAATGAAATCGTGACAGTGCCTCTGAAAGTATACCATACACGAAGCAATATTAAGTCGTGCACTAATGTAAATGATGGAATATAAGTGATTTAGTCCATAAAAAAAATCCATAGACAGGACACCGTGCAGGAAATGTGCAGTCTCTGGAAACAGTCCACCAATTCACTCAGTGATAGTGATTCCTCTCCCCTTGAACTCAACACTCACCAGCTCAATATGCCTCACACTCTCGTGTTTTGGCAATAAGGCATAAGTATAGTTGGTCAATAGAGGGCGGAAGATCCAGATTCCTTGATAAATCGAAGTGTCACCTCAATGTATAAAAGAACTCAAAATAGTGTGATACCATAAAACATGTGAAATTTATTAAATTAAAACCTTCAATCATTGCACTCACAAGAAAACTCCTTGATAAAAGCCAAACTGACACTGCAAATGCAATCCAAACACAATCCTCCTCTGTGAAACGCCCAGCACCACTGTGGAAATGGCGGTCACGGCGGACCTCAAGGGACAGCGTTAGATAGGTTCTCACCCAACTTCGCTGACACGCTCCTGGTGTAGATATCCTGCTGTTAGGCAAGCCCAGGGGGCAGCTCCTCTGTCAACCTTGAACTCTCCCGCCGGTGTACGGAGGTATGCAACCACTTCCCGTCCGTCACTGATTGTTACTGGTAGATGCCGTACAGCCACGCCCCGACATGTTTCGTCATACCTGACTTCCTCATGGGATTGGCTGTACGGCCCGGCATCACCTCCCCTTATACCCCTCACGTCTTTCGACGTAGCTGTATGCTAATGAGTCTTCTCAATCCCAGGTGTCCCCGCGGCCCTCCAAGCATCTACCAGTAACAATCAGTGACGGACGGGACGTGGTTGCATACCTCCGTACACCGGCGGGAGAGTTCAAGGGTGACAGAGGAGCTGCCCCCTGGGCTTGCCTAACAGCAGGATATCTACACCAGGAGCGTGTCAGCGAAGTTGGGTGAGAACCTATCTAACGCTGTCCCTTGAGGTCCGCCGTGACCGCCATTTCCACAGTGGTGCTGGGCGTTTCACAGAGGAGGATTGTGTTTGGATTGCATTTGCAGTGTCAGTTTGGCTTTTATCAAGGAGTTTTCTTGTGAGTGCAATGATTGAAGGTTTTAATTTAATAAATTTCACATGTTTTACGGTATCACACTATTTTGAGTTCTTTTATACATTGAGGTGACACTTCGATTTATCAAGGAATCTGGATCTTCCGCCCTCTATTGACCAACTATACTTATGCCTTATTGCCAAAACACGAGAGTGTGAGGCATATTGAGCTGGTGAGTGTTGAGTTCAAGGGGAGAGGAATCACTATCACTGAGTGAATTGGTGGACTGTTTCCAGAGACTGCACATTTCCTGCACGGTGTCCTGTCTATGGATTTTTTTTATGGACTAAATCACTTATATTCCATCATTTACATTAGTGCACGACTTAATATTGCTTCGTGTATGGTATACTTTCAGAGGCACTGTCATGATTTCATTTGCACATTTATTAATAATCTTGTATTGTTTATGTAGCATTTATAGCACCAGATCACTTTAGTTTATAGAGCTATTTTGCACACTTGGCAGTTTAAACACTGGCCTTTAGCGCCACTTTTATTGATTTGCAAGAGCTGCACATAAGCCCTTGGGAACAATAGACCAATCAGTTCAGTTTTTTATTTTATTTTAAAGTGGCAGCTCAGCTTAATACGTTTTTTACATTTGCTTTCTAGGGGGGTAATACCCCTGCACCTGGCATTTGAGCGCAGTGGTGGAAACTCGGGGAGGGCGACATATCTTGAGTTTTCTCATTTGATACATTGTACTATCTTTATACCACCTGCAGCCATGGATGCTATCAATTTTTTATCTAATCGACAAATGAACCCTGAATGTGTCTTCTCCACAAGTCATGAAATGACTGACTGTGAGGAAGACTACACCAGTATCTTAAAGAACTTAGATAACCTGCTAGAAAAACAGATTAAAACATGGTGGGATGTCTTCACATTCGAACACTACTTAACCACTTGCCGACCGCCTAACGCAGATATACTGCGGCAGAGCGGCACGGGCAGGCAAAATCACGTACCCATACGTGATCTGCCTCCCGCGGGCGGGGGGTCCGATCGGACCCCCCCCCGGTGCCATCGGCGGTCGGCATCTGACTGGGAGCGTCGGGAGGCGAGGGGGAGACCATCCGATCGTGGCCCCCCCCTCGCGATCGCTCCCAGCCAATGGAAATGCTCCTCTGCCTGTGTGTCGTTTCACACAGGCAGAGGATGTGATGTCATCTCTCCTCGGTCTGGCAGTTTCCGTTCCAGCGCCGAGGGGAGATGACAAGTGAGTGCACAACACACACACACACACAGTAGAACATGCCAGGCATACTTTACACCCCCGATCCCCCCCCGATCGCCCCCCGATCCCCCCCCAATCACCCCCCCCCCCTGTCACAAACTGACATTAGCAGTATTTTTTTTTTTTTTTTTTCTGATTACTGCATAGTGTCAGTTTGTGACAGTTAGTGTTAGGGCAGTGAGTATTACCCCCCTTTAGGTCTAGGATACCCCCCTAACCCCCCCTAATAAAGTTTTAACCCCTTGATCACCCCCTGTCACCAGTGTCGCTAAGCGATCATTTTTCTGATCGCTGTATTAGTGTCGCTGGTGACGGTAGTTAGGAACGTAAATATTTAGGTTCGCCGTCAGTGTTTTATAGCGTCAGGGACCCCCCTATACTACCTAATAAATGTTTTAACCCCTTGATTGCCCCCTAGTTAACCCTTTCACCACTGATCACTGTATAACCGTTACGGTTGACGCTGGTTAGTTCGTTTATTTTTTATAGTGTCAGGACACCCGCCGTTTATTACCGAATAAAGGTTTAGCCCCCTGATCGCCCGGCGGTGATATGCGTCGCCCCAGGCAGCGTCAAATTAGCGCCAGTACCGCGAACACCCACGCACGCAGCATATGCCTCCCTTAGTGGTATAGTATCTGATCGGATCAATATCTGATCCGATCAAATCTATACTAGCGTCCCCAGCAGTTTAGGGTTCCCGAAAACGCAGTGTTAGCGGGATCAGCCCAGATACCCGCTAGCACCTGCGTTTTGCCCCTCCGCCCAGCCCAGCCCACCCAAGTGCAGTATCGATCGATCACTGTCACTTACAAAACACTAAACGCATAACTGCAGCGTTCGCAGAGTCAGGCCTGATCCCTGCGATCGCTAACAGTTTTTTTGGTAGCGTTTTGGTGAACTGGCAAGCACCAGCCCCAGGCAGCGTCAGGTTAGCGCCAGTACCGCTAACACCCACGCACGCACTGTACACCACCCTTAGTGGTATAGTATCTGATCGGATCAATATCTGATCCGATTAGATCTATACTAGTGTCCCCAGCAGTTTAGGGTTCCCAAAAACACAGTGTTAGCGGGATCAGCCCAGATACCTGCTAGCACCTGCGTTTTGCCCCTCCGCCCAGCCCGGCCCAGCCCACCCAAGTGCAGTATCGATCGATCACTGTCACTTACAAAATACTAAACGCATAACTGCAGCGTTCGCAGAGTCAGGCCTGATCCCTGCGATCGCTAACAGTTTTTTTGGTAGCGTTTTGGTGAACTGGCAAGCGCCAGCGGCCTAGTACACCCCGGTCGTAGTCAAACCAGCACTGCAGTAACACGTGGTGACGTGGCGAGTCCCATAAGTGCAGTTCAAGCTGGTGAGGTGGCAAGCACAAGTAGTGTCCCGCTGCCACCAAAAAGACAAACACAGGCCCGTCGTGCCCATAGTGCCCTTCCTGCTGCATTCGCCAATCCTAATTGGGAACCCACCGCTTCTGCAGCGCCCGTACTTCCCCCATTCACATCCCCAACCAAATGCAGTCGGCTGCATGAGAGGCATTTTTATGTCCTCCCGAGTACCCCTACCCAGCGAACCCCCCAAAAAAAGATGTTGTGTCTGCAGCAAGCGCGGATATAGACGTGACACCCGCTATTATTGTCCCTCCTGTCCTGACAATCCTGGTCTTTGCATTGGTGAATGTTTTGAACGCTACCATGCACTAGTTGACTATTAGCGTAGGGTACAGCATTGCACAGACTAGGCACACTTTCACAGGGTCTCCCAAGATGCCATCGCATTTTGAGAGACCCGAACCTGGAACCGGTTACCGTTATAAAAGTTAGTTACAAAAAAAGTGTAAAAAAAAAAAAAATATATGAAATAAAAAAAATAGTTGTTGTTTTATTGTTCTCTCTCTCTCTATTCTCTCTCTCTATTGTTCTGCTCTTTTTTACTGTATTCTATTCTGCAATGTTTTATTGTTATTGTTATTGTTATTGTTATTGTTATTGTTATTGTTATTATGTTTTATCATGTTTGTTTTTCAGGTGTGTAATTATTTACACTTTACTGTGCTTTATTGTTAACCATTGTTAACCATTTTTTTGTCTTCAGGTACGCCATTCACGACTTTGAGTGGTTATACCAGAATGATGCCTGCAGCTTTAGGTATCATCTTGGTATCATTCTTTTCAGCCAGCGGTCGGCTTTCATGTAAAAGCAATCCTAGTGGCTAATTAGCCTCTAGACTGTTTTTACAAGCAGTGGGAGGGAATGCCCCCCCCCCCCCCCAACATCTTCCGTGTTTTTCTCTGGCTCTCCTGTCTCAACAGGGAACCTGAAAATGCAGCCGGTGATTCAGCCAGCTGACCATAGAGCTGATCAGAGACCAGAGTGGCTCCAAACATCTCTATGACCTAAGAAACCGGAAGCTACGAGCATTTTATGACGTAGATTTCGCCGGATGTAAACAGCGCCATTGGGAAATTGGGAAAGCATTTTATCACACCGATCTTGGTGTGATCAGATGCTTTGAGGGCAGAGGAGAAATCTAGGGTCTAATAGACCCCAATTTTTGCAAAAAAGAGTACCTGTCACTACCTATTGCTATCATAGGGGATATTTATATTCCCTGAGATAACAATAAAAATGATTTAAAAAAAAAAAAATGAAAGGAACAGTTTAAAAATAAGATAAAAAAATAATAATAATAAAGAAAAAAAAAAAAAAAAAAAAAAAAGCACCCCTGTCCCCCCTGCTCTCGCGCTAAGGTGAACGCAAGCGTTGGTCTGGCGTCAAATGTAAACAGCAATTGCACCATGCATGTGAGGTATCGCCGCGAAGGTCAGATCGAGGGCAGTAAGTTTAGCAGTAGACCTCCTCTGTAAATCTAAAGTGGTAACCTGTAAAGGCTTTTAAAGGCTTTTAAAAATGTATTTAGTTTGTCGCCACTGCACGTTTGTGCGCAATTTTAAAGCATGTCATGTTTGGTATCCATGTACTCGGCCTAAGATCATCTTTTTTATCTCATCAAACATTTTGGCAATATAGTGTGTTTTAGTGCATTAAAATGTAAAAAAGTGTGTTTTTTCCCCAAAAAATGCGTTTGAAAAATCGCTGCGCAAATACTGTGTGAAAAAAAAAAATGAAACACCCACCATTTTAATCTGTAGGGCATTTGCTTTAAAAAAAATATATAATGTTTGGGGGTTCAAAGTAATTTTCTTGCAAAAAAAAAATATTTTTTTATGTAAACAATAAGTGTCAGAAAGGGCTTTGTCTTCAAGTGGTTAGAAGAGTGGGTGATGTGTGACATAAGCTTCTAGATGTTGTGCATAAAATGCCAGGACAGTTCAAACCCCCCCCAAATGACCCCATTTTGGAAAGTAGACACCCCAAGCTATTTGCTGAGAGTCATGTTGAGTCCATGGAATAATTTATATTGTGACACAAGTTGCGGGAAAGAGACAATTTTTTATTTTTTTTATTTTTTTTTGCGCAAAGTTGTCACTAAATGATATATTGCTCAAACATGCCATGGGAATATGTGAAATTACACCCCAAAATACATTCTGTTGCTTCTCCTGAGTACGGGGATACCACATGTGTGGGACTTTTTGGGAGCCTAGCCACGTACGGGACCCCGAAAACCAAGCACCGCCTTCAGGCTTTCTAAGGCCGTAAATTTTTGATTTCACTCTTCACTGCCTATCACAGTTTCGGAGGCCATGGAATGCCCAGGTGGCACAAAACCCCCCCAAATGACCCCATTTTGGAAAGTAGACACCCCAAGCTTTTTGATGAGAGGTATAGTGAGTATTTTGCAGACCTCACTTTTTGTCACAAAGTTTTGAAAATTGAAAAAAGAAAAAAAAAAAATTTTTTTCTCGTCTTTCTTTATTTTCAAAAACAAATGAGAGCTGCAAAATACTCACCATGCCTCTCAGCAAATAGCTTGGGGTGTCTACTTTCCAAAATGGGGTCATTTGGGGGGGGTTTGTGCCACCTGGGCATTCCATGGCCTCCGAAACTGTGATAGGCAGTGAGGAGTAAAATCAAAAATGTACGCCCTTAGAAATCCTGAAGGCGGTGCTTGGTTTTCGGGGTCCCGTACGCGGCTAGGCTCCTAAAAAGTCCCACACATGTGGTATCCCCGTACTCAGGAGAAGCAGCTAAATGTATTTTGGGGTGCAATTCCACATATGCCCATGGCCTGTGTGAGCAATATATCATTTAGTGACAACTTTGTGCAAAAAAAAAAAAAAAAATAAAAAATTTGTCACTTTCCCGCAACTTGTGTCAAAATATAAAACATTCCATGGACTCAACATGCCTCAAAGCAAATAGCTTGGGGTGTCTACTTTCCAAAATGGGGTCATTTGGGGGGGTTTTATGTCATCTGGGCATTTTATGGCCTTCAAAACTGTGATAGGTAGTGAGGAATAAAATCAAAAATGTACGCCCTTAGAAATCCTGAAGGCGGTGCTTGGTTTTCGGGGCCCCGTACGCGGCTAGGCTCCCAAAAAGTCCCACACATGTGGTATCCCCGTACTCAGGAGAAGCAGCTAAATGTATTTTGGGGTGCAATTCCACATATGCCCATGGCCTGTGTGAGCAATATATCATTTAGTGACAACTTTTTGTAATTTTTTTTTTTTTTTTTTTTTTTTGTCATTATTCAATCACTTGGGACAAAAAAAATGAATATTCAATGGGCTCAACATGCCTCTCAGCAAATTCCTTGGGGTGTCTACTTTCCAAAATGGGGTCATTTGTGGGGGTTTTGTACTGCCCTGCCATTTTAGCACCTCAAGAAACGACATAGGCAGTCATAAATTAAAGGCTGTGTAAATTCCAGAAAATGTACCCTAGTTTGTAGACGCTATAACTTTTGCGCAAACCAATAAATATACACTTATTGACATTTTTTTTACCAAAGACATGTGGCCGAATACATTTTGGCCTAAATGTATGACTAAAATTGAGTTTATTGGATTTTTTTTAGAACAAAAAGTAGAAAATATCATTTTTTTTCAAAATTTTCGGTCTTTTTCCGCGTATAGCGCAAAAAATAAAAACGGCAGAGGTGATCAAATACCATCAAAAGAAAGCTCTATTTGTGGGAAGAAAAGGACGCAAATTTCGTTTGGGTACAGCATTGCATGACCGCGCAATTAGCAGTTAAAGCGACGCAGTGCCGAATTGTAAAAAGTGCTCTGGTCAGGAAGGGGGTAAAACCTTCCGGGGCTGAAGTGGTTAAGGGAGAATCTCATCTTTCGTAGCCTAAGATGGGAAGTAGCTCCCCAGGATGGGCTTAATGAACAAATATTCATGGATGAGTGGTTCGAATTTTTTAATAGAGTTGGGAGGGAATTACAGTCCCTTGTTTTAAAAAAAAAACAGATCAAACTGAGTAAAATCAAAGAGAAAATCACAACTCTGCAGAGTAAGTTGGAACCAATCAAGGACTCCAACCAGATGAAAGAGTTCAACACCAATATGCAAAAGAAACTAGAAAAGATAGATCGAGAAACCCAAAAGAAAAAGGTTAAAAAGTACAATAGAGATTCCAATGACTTCAAAACTAATAAGGTATATGCTTGGCAGAACCTTAATGCTATTAATACTGACACTGATAATGCCAATAAAGAGGGAGAGGTTGTCAGGACAACTGTACAATCACATCAAACTAGAGAGGCACCCTCAAGGGCGACTAATAATAGAAATACTACAGGCCCCAATTATAACCGGAACGGCAATACCCCAGGCAACAGGGAGTATAATTACAGCGAACAGTATCCACAAGCAAGCTCTACTAGACCAAGCTATGGGGGATATCCTCAACAATATGGTTACCCCTCACCCCACTCGCACTCACAGAGAAGGGGAGGAGGGGGGCGATCCATGGAGCACACCCAACAATGGCACCAGTACCCTCCTCCTGAAAGCAATTACCATGTACCACTACTCAATAGATATCAACCATTAATGGATGAAGAGTATAGAACACACTATCAACAGGAACCTTTTTTAGGGCAACGGGGGAGGGGGGGGAGGGGGGGTGGAACACCAAGGAGAAACATACATCCAGGGGAACGCAGGGGAGGCAATCCAACAGGGCCCCCACATTACCCAAATCGAGAAGTGACCCCTTACCAAAGAGGAGAAGGGGATGCCGGGCAGGCAGACGTAGACAACCCAAGAAAAAGATCGAGGGATATGTAGAGACAGGTATATTTAATTTGAGTGAAGCTAAATTAAACGAGAAAGAACTGAATATACTACAGACTGGTCTTAAATGTGCCCCTAGGAGAGTGATGAACAAGTTTGAAACTTACATCGACACACACAAATTTATCAGAACACTTAACCTAAAGAAATATTTTCTCAGCCACCCTGTAGAATCAGGGATTAGAGCTAATGTAGGAGTACAGAAAATCGATAGTGGCTTAAAGAACAAGTCTACTTTTAATCCACAATTATCAAACAACCATTTCATAGAGGTATTCAAGCATCTGGTGTTGAAAGACATCGACGAGCTCCCTGTTAAGAAAATGGTAAATCCAAGGTATATTAAGGATGGATTAAAATCTTTAGAAGCCAAAAAAAACATCATTATCCGCCCTGCGGACAAAGGGGGAGGAGTTGTCCTTTTGAACAAAGAATTCTACCACCATCAGCTCATGGAGCTCTTGGGAGATAGAACTACATATAAGAAACTGGGAGTTGACCCAACGGAAGCGTATAGAACACAATTGAATGCGTTGGTCGAATGGGGTCATCAGATCAATGCTTTGAATGCTAAAGAGAAACGCTATTTAGTGCCCTCAGTATGTAGGATCCCCATCATTTACACACTGCCGAAAGTTCACAAGAACGCACAAATCCCACCGGCTTGTCCGATTGTGAACGGGATTGGGTCTATTACGGCACGTATGGGTGAATACTTAGACAAATTTTTGCAGCCTAGTGTCATAATCACCAAAGCTTATTTGAAGGACACATCAGACCTGTTACAACTCTTGGAGGAAGTGAGGATCAATCCTGAGAGAGAAACCTACCTGATAACGGCTGATGTGTCCTCATTATATACTATCATTAAACATGAGGATGCACTGCTGGCACTTAACTGGGCACTTAGTAGGAGGGACGAAGTCCCTCATACGCAAAAACGTTTTTTGGGACATGCTCTGGACTTTTGCATGTCCCACAATTATTTTTGGTACCACGGTTTCTTTTTTTCACAACAGGTTGGCGTGGCTATGGGAGCTAAATTTGCTCCCAGCCTCGCCAACCTGTTTATGGCTGAGTGGGAGGACAAATGGATTTTTAACATCGATAGGCCCCAGTTGAAGTTTTATCGTCGTTTCATAGACGATCTGATGTTCATTTGGGAGGGATCGAAGGAGTCAGTGATTGAATTTTTGAAACATTTGAATAATAACTCCAATGGCATCAAATTGGAGTTTCAAATCAGTGACACCTCTATCAATTTCCTAGATGTAACTATCAAAAAAAATGTTAACGGTTTGAAAACCAAAACTTATTTCAAACCGACGGATCGCAACAGCTATCTGACCATCACTAGTGGGCACCACCCCTCTTGGATTCGTAATATACCTAAGGGGCAGATGCTCAGGGTACGAAGAAACTGCACCGAGCTGGAGGATTACCATACCCAAGTTAAAATACTAAAGGACAAATTCTTACAGAAGGGTTATCAAGAGCAAATATTGGACAACACAATACAGGAAATAGCTCTTATACCTAGGGACCAATGTTTTGGTAGGGGACACCCACCAAGAGAAAAAACCCAACAACAAATCAGGTTCATCACAGGCTTTCATTTCCAGTATAGGGATATTGAAGCAATATTTAGAAAGCACTGGCATATCTTGGGTAGGGATAGACACTTAGGCCAAATCTTGCCCTCATCACCCAAGTTTGTCTACAGACGAGCTCCAAACTTTGGAGATAGAGTGGTAAGAAAGATCCTGAACCCACCAGGGCAACAGACTTTAAGGATTGACCTACAAGGTTTTTTCCCATGCAGGAAATGTGTGTGTTGTAAAACTGTGAGGGTCTCCAATAGGGGGATAACAACTGTTACCAGCACAGACCAGAAAATCTTTGAAATTAAAGAATACATATCGTGCAACTCCTCACACGTGGTCTACCTTTTATGGTGCCCGTGTGGGTTATTGTATGTTGGACAGACAAAACGACTACTTCGTGTCCGAATATCTGAACACCTTACGAACATTAAGAATGGCTTCAAATACCATAGTGTATCCTTGCACTTTCGAGAGAAACATCACCAAGACCCCTCCTTAGCACAATTTTGTGGATTAGATTGTGTGTATCCATCGTGGAGAGGGTCGAACAGAGTAAGGGACCTCTCACAAAGGGAGACCCTATGGATATATCGTCTGAAGAGCCTTGCCCCCAGGGGCCTCAACATTGAGGTAGACTTAAACTGTTTCATCAGTGACGTCTAACAGGGTACCCATTAAGATCTGCTCATACTTTTCTCTATATATACTTTTTAAACAGCTTTATTTCACCACATATTTTTGTTTTATTATTTTATCAGTTTGAATATCAGTAGTTTGAACTTTAGAATTCTACACACAAAAAATAATACATTTTTTGAAATATTTTTTGAATTATTTTTTGAAACACTGACCTACAGACACTCTATCACTTATAGATTTGAAGCACACTGCACAAACATCGGAATTTACACTAATCTGGCACACCAGTAGGTTGAATGACTTTAAGTGGTCACGGGGGATGGTAATTGTGTGGTTCAGTTCTATTTAATTTTACTTTAATTTTATTTAACTTTTGGGAAACTGAGAAGTCACTTTCTCACTTTCACCACTAGGGGGCTATGATGGTGGTTAACAACATTAAGGCTCTCTATTAACTTTTAAAGATTCACTCAGTGCGCAATAATAATAATAATAACTTTTTCACTTATCATAGATATACAATAGAAAGTTAGGAAAGGAGTTTTTCATATTTATTTTCCCTATTATTAGTTAAGGGTAATGAGGGGCATGTCTAGGGAAGGGTCCCGTTTTTTAGATCTAGATCGGTCAATGTATGGGGTGCATGCATTGGCCATATGTCACAGAGTACCAGGACACGGCCACTAGGTAACACTTCTAGGCGAACAAGTCCTCGGGAGTGGTTCAATAAATAGGATGTATGTATACGATCAATCAGTACCTTATGAATAAGATTATAACCAAAAGTTTCTATCCAGTTTACATCCCCTTTGAATGATTGCTTTGCAATTTTAAGCATAACCTTTTTGAATTGTCGCTATTCGATCTATGCAACATGTCTGGGATGTATATGCTCTGCTAACAATGAGGATATTGTATAATGATTATGCTCTCTGGAGTCTGTGATCGGCCCAGCATCGCTGCTTGGAGGGCCGCGGGGACACCTGGGATTGAGAAGACTCATTAGCATACAGCTACGTCGAAAGACGTGAGGGGTATAAGGGGAGGTGATGCCGGGCCGTACAGCCAATCCCATGAGGAAGTCAGGTATGACGAAACATGTCGGGGCGTGGCTGTACGGCATCTACCAGTAACAATCAGTGACGGACGGGACGTGGTTGCATACCTCCGTACACCGGCGGGAGAGTTCAAGGGTGACAGAGGAGCTGCCCCCTGGGCTTGCCTAACAGCAGGATATCTACACCAGGAGCGTGTCAGCGAAGTTGGGTGAGAACCTATCTAACGCTGTCCCTTGAGGTCCGCCGTGACCGCCATTTCCACAGTGGTGCTGGGCGTTTCACAGAGGAGGATTGTGTTTGGATTGCATTTGCAGTGTCAGTTTGGCTTTTATCAAGGAGTTTTCTTGTGAGTGCAATGATTGAAGGTTTTAATTTAATAAATTTCACATGTTTTACGGTATCACACTATTTTGAGTTCTTTTATACATTGAGGTGACACTTCGATTTATCAAGGAATCTGGATCTTCCGCCCTCTATTGACCAACTATACTTATGCCTTATTGCCAAAACACGAGAGTGTGAGGCATATTGAGCTGGTGAGTGTTGAGTTCAAGGGGAGAGAAATCACTATCACTGAGTGAATTGGTGGACGGTTTCCAGAGACTGCACATTTCCTGCACGGTGTCCTGTCTATGGATTTTTTTTATGGACTAAATCACTTATATTCCATCATTTACATTAGTGCACGACTTAATATTGCTTCGTGTATGGTATACTTTCAGAGGCACTGTCATGATTTCATTTGCACATTTATTAATAATCTTGTATTGTTTATGTAGCATTTATAGCACCAGATCACTTTAGTTTATAGAGCTGTTTTGCACACTTGGCAGTTTAAACACTGGCCTTTAGCGCCACTTTTATTGATTTGCAAGAGCTGCACATAAGCCCTTGGGAACAATAGACCAATCAGTTCAGTTTTTTATTTTATTTTAAAGTGGCAGCTCAGCTTAATACGTTTTTTACATTTGCTTTCTAGGGGGGTAATACCCCTGCACCTGGCATTTGAGCGCAGTGGTGGAAACTCGGGGAGGGCGGCATATCTTGAGTTTTCTCATTTGATACATAATTTTATAGCATTGATCGCTGTATAAATGTGAAAGGTCCCAAAAAGGTGTCAAAAGTGTCCGATGTGTCCGCCATAATGTCGCAGTCACGAAAAAAAATCGCGATCGCCGCTAAAAAAATAAATAAATATATATTTTTTTAAAACGCCATAAATCTATCCCGTATTTTGTAGACGCTATAACTTTTGCGCAAACCAATCAATATACTCTTATTGCGATTTTTTTTACCAAAAATATGTAGAAGAATACGTATCGGCTGAAACTGAGGAAAAAATTAGTTTTTAAAAAAAAAAATTGGGATATTTATTATAGCAAAAAATGAGTTGTCATCATTGATATAAAACAAAAAAGACGTCCACATAGTGTAAAACCGGAAAGGAGCTTAATTTAAGTAAAGAGATTAAAAATACTCACACGGTATATGATACAATAAGCATGTTATATCCATCCAAGGCAATCAAACCCAGCATGAAAAAAATCCAGATCCTAATACAATGTCCCATGCTAAGAAGGTAGCCATCGATCAAAATCAAATTCCAAAATTTGAAAAACTTTGGCATCCTTGGATAAAACAACAGTTCCTGTCAAACTTCAATGACTCTGTCCTGTTGCCATGGTAACAGATTAAATGACTTACAGAGACACCCATTCTAAGGCTTCAAAGAGAACTAAAAAGAATAATAAACTGACGAGCGGGACAACCTTGTGGACCATACCTCTACCTTTCAACCCCTTTTCTTCTTTCTCTTTCCTTTTCTCCACCTTACGATTAAAGCTCATTATCAGAATTTATTTGACCTATATACACTCTACTTGTAAACAATATGTATAGTAGGTATAAATCATTTAAATACCTACAAAAGGACCTAAGGAAATGATATACCGTATATACTCGAGTATAAGTCGAATTTTTCAGCCCTTTTTTTTGGGCTGAAAGTGTCCCTTCGACTTATAGTCGAGTCCCTGCCGTCTGTCTGCATGATCAGCGTGTCATGCAGGCAGACGGCGGCCGGCGTGTAATGATACTGTTCGCCGGCTATTGCAGCTTTCAAAAGCCGCGCCTCCTGCCCATCTGTGATAGGCTGAACAGCTGTCAGTGTACAGCCTATCACGGACATTCTCTCATCCTCGTCTGTGGTATGAGAATGAGAGAATGTCCGTGATAGGCAGTCAGCGGTCAGCCTATCACAGACGAGGAGGAGGCGCGGCTTTTGAACTGTGGAATGGCCGCCGAACACTATCATCACACGCCGGCCGCCGTTTGAGGATGGAGATCGCCACAGGGAGGATGGAGATCGCCACAGGGAGGCTGCACAGGACACAGGTAGGCTGCACATGCACACAGGACACATGCACACAGGGACACAGGACACAGGTAGGCTGCACATGCACACAGGACACATGCACACAGGACATGTACAGGACACAGGACATGTACAGGACACACATGTACAGGACACACACACATGTACAGGACACATGTACAGGGTATAGGTAGGCTGCACAGGACACAGGGAGGCATGCAGCTGCAGATGGGCATTGTTGACCCTCTGCCATTTCTCACCCTCGACTTATACTCGGGTCAATAAATTTTTCCCAGTTTTTTGTGGTAAATTAGGGGTCTCGACTTATACTCGGGACGACTTATACTCGAGTATATACGGTATATCTTTAATTTAGGTTTACGTGAACCCATCGTTTAATATTTGAAATTTCATGATATTTACCTATATAAACCCTACTGTAAAACAATGAGCTTACATTATAGATCCTTGTAAACTTACTTTATGTATCTTTATAATATTGTATACTCAATAAACCTCTTTTGACAAGGAAAAAAATCCAGATCCATATACAGCAGGACAAGTGTTGCGACGACACATACTAGGTAAGCTCACCTCTGTGGGGATAACTACTTCAAATCAGACAGCAGTAAAAGAACTGGAAACCTGCAGACAACAGATGAACTGGAAAAAGGAGAGATTTTTGCAGCAGCTTTTACAACTAAGGACACTACTGGGTAAGTAAAATTTACAAATAACACTCCTCTCCTCAAACATTGCTTAACCACTTCAATACCGAACACTTTTATCCTGTTCCTGTCCAGGTCTATTTTCAGCTTTCAGCGCTGTCACATTTTAAATGACAATTGGGCTCTCAAGCAACACTGTAACTTTCTGATGAAATATGAAATTTTTATAATTTTTTCACACAAATAGAGCTTTCTTTTGGTAGTATTTAATCACCACTAGGTTTTTTACTTTTTGATAAATACCGTATTTATCGGCATATAACACGCACTTTTTTCCCCTGAAAATCAGGGGAAAATCGTGGGTGCGTGTTATAGGCCGATCCCCACCGATTTCTGTGTCATCGGAGCGATCGCGGCAATTGCCGCGGTCGCCGCCGACATACACAGCCCTGGGGAGATTCAAAAATGGCGCCGAGACTGCAGGGAGCCGAGATACACATACTCGAGTGTTCTCGGCTTTTTCCGGCGCCGCCGTCACGCCCAGTCCCGCCCCTGGACCTGTGTTATGTCCATCATAGGGCGGGACTGGGCGTGACTGTGAGCGGCGCCGAAGAAAGCCGAGAACACTCGGGTATGTGTATCTCGGATCCGACAAGAGCCGAGATACACATACCCGAGTGTTCTCGGCTTTTTTCGGCGCCGCTCACAGTCACGCCCAGTCCCGCCCTATGATGGACATAACACAGGTCCAGGGGCGGGACTGGGCGTGACGGCGGCGCCGGAAAAAGCCGAGAACACTCGAGTATGTGTATCTCGGCTCCCTGCAGTTTCGGCGCCATTTTTTGAATCTACACCGAGTGCACAAAGCTGCACTGATATGGCTGGACTGGGGTAGACCTGCACTAATGAAGCTGCACTGGGGCAAGGCTGCACTGGGACAAAGCTGCACTGGGGCAAGGCTGCACTGGGGCAAGGCTGCACTGGGGCAAAGCTGCACTGACAAGGCTGCACTGACATGGCTGGACTGGGGTAGACCTGCACTAACGAAGCTGCACTGGGGCAAAGCTGCACTGGGGCAAAGCTGCACTGACAAGGCTGCACTGACACTGAAAAGGCTGCAGATGGACATATAAGGCTGCATTGATGGGCATTTTAATGTAAGTTTTTTTTCCTTAAACTTCCCTCCTAAAAATGTTTTTTCCTTAAAATTCTCTCCTAAACTTGGGGTGCGTGTTATACGCCGGCGCGTGTTATACGCCGATAAATACGGTACATGAAAAAAGACCAAACATTTTGAAAAAAAACAACTCATGTTTCCCTAGGTTTCTGTTATAATATAATAATCTTTGATCATAAATTTAGGCCAAAATGTATACTGCTACATTTCTTTGGTGAAAATAACCCAAATTAGTGTATATTAGTTAGTCTGAAGAAAAGTTATAGAGTCCACAAACTATGGTATATACAGTATATCTGAAAATCGATCAATCCTGATGTACTGATGGCCTACCTCATTTCTTGAGGCCCGAAAATGCCAGGACAGTACAAATATCCCATACTTTGAAAAGTAAACAGTCCAAAGTATGTTGTAAGAGGATTGACGAGTTTTGTAAAGTTGTAATTGTTAAGCCGCAGACCAAGATGGCCGCTTGACTCTAGTTCCCCACGCCACACTGGGTCTACAACGTGGCTCTCAGCACACTAGATGCCCGCTAACAGCCCCAAATGGAACAGCCAGGCTAAGACCCACAAAAGAAATCAGGCACTGGGACCGCGCCTCACTAACTGCACATAAGGCTCCGGGACCTGATGGCTTTTGTAATGAATACTTTAAAACATATGCAGATATTCCGACACCACACCTCTGCAATGCCTTTAAGCATATTATGCAGACAGGCAATATCCCAAAGGAATCCCTAGAGGCCATCATAGTCACAATTACAAAACCAGGTAAACCTCATGACAACCCACCCAATTACAGGCCTATTTCACTCCTAAACACCGACCTTAAAATTTATGCAAAGATACTAGCCTCCCATATCTCATCACATATCCCCTTGCTAATACATGCAGACCAGGTCAGCTTTATCCCAAAAGTCAAATGTCTGACAGCACTAGTAGAATCTTAGACCTCATACAATGTGCTGAATTCACCAAAACGCCTTCTCTGCTCCCATCTTTGGACGCAGAGAAGGAGTTTGACAGAGTCCACCGGTCCCACCTCAACCCAGTCCTCTAAAATTTTGGATTTACAGGCAACATCAGCACAGCAATTCTAGCCCTATACTAATACCCATCAGCAAGGGTATGGACATCTGGAATGACTTCTGACCCTTTCACAATCTCAAATGGTATGCGACAGGGATGCCCCCTATCCCCATTAATATTTACTCTAGTTATGGAACCACTCGCAGCATCCATAAGAGCCCACCCAAGGATATCAGGACTACAGATATGTGATACTACCCACAAATTAGGACTATAGGATGATGTCATTGTAGTTCTGACTAATCCTCTTCACTCCCTACCAGCCTTGCATGACCTTCTGACACAGTTCTGCCAGCTTTCCTAATACAAACTCAATTGTTCCAAATCCAATTTAATGGGCATATGTCTAGATCAAACTACAAAAGCAAATATCACTTGACTAACCCCGTCTCCATGGACCCCAGCCTCAATGCTTACATACCTAGGGATACATATAAATGTCCCCTCCTGCAACATCCTCCGTACAAATTATGAAGCACTTCTTAAGACACTGTTGGACATTTGCACATCCCTCAAATCCACTCAGGCTTCTTGGGCGGGCAGGATAGCACTATCCAAAATGTTTCTTTTGCCTGACTTCTTATATCTGTTCTGAACTCTCCCAGTCCCACTACTCTCTCCCAACTGGATACATTCCAACGCACCATCAACAACTTTATCTGTGAAGGCAAACGCCACAGAATTAAACACCACATCATGTGCACAATGGCATCCAAAGCAAGGATCAGAGCTCCTAATCTCAAGAACTATTAAAAAGCAGTTCTACTAAACCAAACCCAACAATGGTGGTCATCGTCACCTCGTCCTTTGTGGTCACAGATAGAAGAAACTGTCCTCTGCCCCCCCACCAAATCCTTGCTGGCTGCTATCTGGTTACAACATCAACCAATGCCGTCCTTCTTAAGTACAGTAAATGCAACTACCAAAATCTGGAGTTAAATCTGTCAACAATCTAACAGACTCAAGAAAAAAAAGGAATCTTTTCCTCTATCTGCGCTAGAAATAATATGCTCTGATATGTGACTAGCCTCCTGGATAACAGCAGGCGTAACCACGATTGGCAACATACTACACAAAGGAAAAATATGCTCTTTCCAAGACCTACATGAAACATACAGCATTCCCAATTAGGACTTCTTCAAATACCTAAGAGTGCAACACGTCTTGGCCTCTATCACATGGTCGGATCGGATCAAACCCTCACGGCCGACCTCATCCAAATCTACGAACACCCTGCATCACTCTTAAAAGGATCCTCCATTTTCTAAAAACCCCTGGAATCCATGCAAACCCCCGAAAAAACTCCATCAATTAAAAAATGGGAAGATACAGTACCCTAAATTTATCGACAAACCTAACATCCTGGCACCTAGTATCATGCCTCACCCTGAAAGCCTCTAGATGCATATCACATTGAGAAACAGCACAAAAAGTTCTCCACCAATGGTATTATACCTGTAGCAATTAGCCCCGAAGGAGCTTCTGATTTTGATCGGGCCTGTTCTCTGATATCTTACGCCCCTTAAACCTGTTCAATCCCCTTGACACAGCTGTAGTGCAGTGTTGTAGTGATATTAATACAGATTTTAACTTTCAATATCTCTACTATAATTATACACACATATACCTCTACCTGGGTGTTTGTTGTTTCACCTGCAGGAGAAAGACAACACTGCACACGAAAATTTGTGATTTGACAAACTTGATTTCTTTTACTGAAACAGTAATTAAAAGTTATTGAAGTGACTACACTATCACACCAACGTAGTGCAACAGTACAGTAAATATTCACCAATTTCTTTGTATACATACACATACATATATATATGTTCTTGAATAGACCCCCTCTCGGTGTGTCTACAGGTGGGACTAGTGTTCAAATTGAACTTGTCTTAACTCCGGACACTTTCCCACCTCCAGCACACTGTAGCAAGCGCAAAGACACAGGAATATAAATACCCCACAATATAGCCACTAGGGAGCTCCCTCTGCTTTGACAATACAGTCACTCTCTTTTATGGCTAAATGTGAAACCCCGTGATGGAAGAAATAGTCCTGTAGTCTTCAGTCTTCTGCTAGCTAAGAAAATCAATATTTGTAATCCACAAGGTATCCCTTTGGCCAAATGCTTGGTGCGAGGTGGTAGACAAAAGTAATTAGAATCAGGCAAATTGATTGAATACTCTTACTTGAAAGGAACAAACATCCAGTATCAATTCCTGGATGTTAAAATCTGATTGTAAGTCTGGGCAAATGTGATTTTCCCAATTGAATTGTTCCATGGGACTATCAGTCCCAGCAACACTCTGTAATAACTCTGAATGTGTGTAGTGTGGAACAAACTTCTGGGCATTAGCCCTCTCTCCGCACTGGATCCAGACAGGTGGGTGTCTCCGCTCCGCAAGTTCTCTGTCTGTATGGAGTTGCAATCACGCTGTTGCACTGTTCAGCTTATTGATGACCAGGAGTCCTCGGTTACCTCCCTCACGGGTCTCCGAAACAATCACTTCTGCTGCTCCAGCACACTGTGATCGATTGCAGGATCGCTGGCTGCTGTTCCACTTCTTCACAGGATAGGCGGCAACCCTGTGGGACACCCACAGAGTCCTGCTGCCGGCCACGCGTCCCAGGAACAAGAGACCTAAGATGGCCGCTCCCAGCCTTTTTATAGTCTTCCCACAATGCAGTCCTTCACCTTGAGATTTGTGAGAGTCACTGAGCATTGTGGGTAGGTCAAGTTAATGTCCATATCTAAACAAACAAAATACTTCTATGTCAAACTTCTGAACAATAAAAGAAATACAAAGGTGCTGTAATTATATATTTTGGCCGCTAGATGGCGCCATATACCAACTTATTAACCTTACAACATTACAAGTATTTAAAAACAAATATTGTCAGAGCTACATACCCCATCAAAACTGTCCCACTTCTCACCATCCCACTCACCTGCTTGCTGGAGGAACTTCGGAGACATAGGGTCCACAATACATGTCTGGTGGTCCTGCCCTCTGCTCCTTCCCTTTTGGCAGTCTGTTCAAGCCCTCATTAATAACATCACAGGCAACTCTACCAAAATCACCCTCCAACTAGCATTACTAGGCTTGGGGTGGAAAAATGGGACGCTTCTCACCATATCACCATCCACCCATGTCCTAATTGCGGCTAGACTTTCCATAACAAGAAACTGGAATCTCGTCTCACCACCTTCTCCTCAACTAGTCCCTTAACTCCTTAATTAACTGCAGATGGAACTCATGTTCACCAAGACAAACCTAACTCTGCCTAAATTCCAGAAAGAATGGGCCCATGGCTCACCTACTCTAATACTGACATTACTTCCTTATTTCGCTAAGTGCACAGTACCAATCTCTTATTGAACCTAATGATACTTATCTTACTTTAAAAACACAGCCTTCTTTCTGCCTAATTGCTCTAGTATAAAGCTGACCACCACCTCGTCATACCACCCCCCCCCCTATTATTTCATATATCTGGATCGGAAACCTGGACTGTAATACACATTGTTATAGGATTTTGTTTTGATGCACCTGTATTAACCAATGTTTTATAGATTGGCATGTTGTATATTGCATCACCCTCCTGTCCTCTTGTTCCTTCTGTATTGAACTGTACTGTAATTGTGCTGTCCCCCCTCTACATTGTAAAGCGATGCATAAACTGTTGGCGCTATAAAAATCATGTATAATAATAATAATAATCACCAATGCCTCACGATGCACATACATGCAAAAGTTTGTAAAAATATATATATATATATTTTGTGAAACTTCAATAAAAAATGTAAGTTTAAAAAAAATACTGTCCCCAGTGCAATATAGCGTCATCTTATAACTGATGTGGTGGTGATCAGGGACACTGACTGGTGACAGTATGTAAAAGTATGTTTCTCTTTTTTTTTTTACATTTTTTAAACATACAGTGACCAGAGCAGTGCAGTGTTACCATAGTTACACTGTACTACTCTGGAGAGGTGATCAGGATTTTGCTTATTTTTTTGTTTTTTTTTACACACTATAATTGCTTATAACTGAATTCTACAGTTTTAAACAACCATTTTTTCTGATTGAAAAAAATTCATTCAGTGTTTACTAATGTGATTAGCTGTGATTGGCCACAGCTAAGCACATAATACAGATAGGCTGTGATAGGCCCTATCTGTACCACGTGATCACTGTGACCAGTTACAGAGCTCATCACAATAGTACACAATGAAAGACATGAATTAAAGCCTTTCATTATGTACAATTGCTGCGGGATATGCTGTGATTGGCCACAGCGATCACATGGTACCCAGTGGTGTATTTTGGTTTTGTGCTGAGAGGGAGGGGGATGAGAGAGAGGAGGCTCCTCTATCCCCCATTCTACACCAGAAGGTTCTCCCATACCCCCCCAAAAAAAAACTACACTGGACTCTCACCTTCCCGCAGCCTGCCGGCCCCTATTTACCAGTTGTGTGTACTAGCGATGCTGCCAAGTGAGCTACTTCTGGAATCAGGGGCTGCAGCCACTGCCTCCTCCTGCTTCTGCTTTCTCCCCTGTAACTGAATAGTCAGTTCATGACTTCCCCTGGTGTCACCCCTCTGGCGGGTGTCACGCGGGTGTGGTCTGCACCCTCCACACCCCCATAGTGACGCCACTGCTCATAGTGTCCCTTCTGCCTGGGGGCGGTTTCGCCCCCCTGAAAATTGCCTCCCAAGGTAAAATGCCTTGTTTGCCTCATGGTATATACAATCAGTGAGTGACAGACTGCGCAAGATAACAGGGCTTCCACTCGACCATCATATTACAGTACATTGGGTGGGAGGGAGTTAATAACACTTTGTGGAATGTTTTTTTTATTTATTTGATTAAATAAGATAATTTTTGTTAGCACATTTTTCACTTAACTTTATTACTATCACAAGGAAGCCAACAAGTAATTTTTGATACTTACATTTGGTGTGACAGGTCCACTCTTTGAAGGCATTGGGGGTCTATTAAACTCCTGATCTCACCCCTGCCCTTCTACTAAACAAATCAAGAACACCTTCTCTGGCTGCAGCTGACCAGGAACTGATAGCCTTAAAGTGATTGTAAACTATCACATTGTAAAACAACCCATTCAGTTAAAATAGAAATGAAAGGAAAAACATTTTTGATCACATTCCCTCTGTTCTTAGCTGCATAAGAGTTCGGGGGGGGGGGGGGGGAAGCAACAGCACACTGATCTTCTCAGTGACAGGATGTTCTGGGAGGGGGGGTGTGTCACGACAAGTCTGATCATTGGAGGAGAGCAGGCTGAGTTCCTAGCAAACCTAGAGAACTGATCACGCTGTGTTCTTCTGCTTAGTGTGGTCAGTTGTTAATAGGAAAGCACAGGGACTGGCGGGAAGACCAGGGGTTTCACACAAAGGAAGCAATACAAAGAGAACAGGATACCTTTTTATACAAGTGCATGGTACAGCAGACACATATCAGGAATATAAAATGTTAGGTTTATATATAATTTAACCTGGAAGAGATTAGAGTGGGAAGCTTATGGTTCCCAACACAAAGGGAAGATTGGTGAACGGATTCGCTTTCTTGTGATCCTGAAAAATGTTGGCAGTCATGGGATCCCAGAAGCACCAGAAAAGTCCAGAACTGTTCAGGTTAACACATTAAGGAATCAATTAAGGTAACCCCAATTGTTGTTTGCAGTTAACTATTTAAACCATTATACTGTAAATCATTATAAATTCTGAGCACGAGTAACACTCTTGGTTAACATCAAGAAATGGCAATTTTTATGGATCAAAGTTGTTTTACTCAAAAATATTTACTTGGTAAATATACATTTAGATCTCCACACTGTTCGTATCATATTAGGTAACTTTGTGCGTTAAACAGCATTTTCAGAAATTGCAGAACAGATGAAAGGAATTAATGTTTAAACGTATTTGTAGTTAATTATTGTGTCGACATCAAATATCTTTTTAATATTGTGATGCATCTGTCCTGTTTTTTCCTTCTATTGATCAGGCTGTAATGCAGAAAATGTTTCTGAATTATTTTTTTAATTTTCAGTTTAGATTATGTAAATTTGTGCAATTGTTTCAGATCTCAAAATGGGTTAAGCATTGTTTTAAAGCATGATTTGACCCTGTATGTTATCACTGTATTCTAAACATTGCCTCTACAATATTATAACACTGTGACATTTTAGATAAATTGTCATAATATCCATTAGTCTGAAGGTCCACTTAGATGAATAGTGCCATAATATTACAAAGTTTGTAAAGCACTTATGCCCCGTACACACGGTCGGACATTGATCGGACATTCCGTCAACAAAATCCTAGGATTTTTTCCGCTGGATGTTGGCTCAAACTTGTTTTGCGTACACACGGTCGCACAAAGTTGTCGGAATTTCCGATCGCCAACAACGCGGTCACGTACACCACGTACGATGAGACTAGAAAAGGCCAGTTCAGAA
Organism: Lithobates clamitans; assembly: GCA_037952925.1. NCBI lineage: Eukaryota > Metazoa > Chordata > Amphibia > Anura > Ranidae > Lithobates > Lithobates clamitans. The sequence goes on along the minus strand of JBBGZY010000501.1, from coordinate 4,168,013 downwards.
CCAAGCGCTGCACCCTTTGGGCTCCTTTTGCTAATCTCGTGTTAGTAAAAGTTTGGTGAGAGATGATTCGCGCTTTTTCAGACTCGTGGCTTTCAGATCGTTTTCTGTGGTTCAGTTTGTGCTTGTGGGTTTGTATCTGCTCTTCAGTGCATGCAAGCAAGCTCCGCGTGACTTTGTCATTGTGTTCTTGTTCGTTCGTTACTGTTTTTCAGGTCGCTCTTTACAGGCCTTGCTGTTCTTCAGTGCGTTCTGTTACTTCGTTCTGAGCAGCCGACCGTTTTCTAGCCATGTTGCGTATACGTACTCCTCGTAGAGTTTGTGCTGTGCGGGGGCTTGGTGTTGGGGTCCTGACCTTGACACAAGTCCAGTCCATGAACAGGGTGGAGAGGAGTTCATGGACCAAGAATTGGTTGCTTCAGCGTGACCAGTTCTCTCATATGCCTTTGCTCCGTGAGATCCGTGAGAATAATCCTGATGATTTCAGGAACTTTCTCAGGATGACGGACCCCGTATTTCACCGTTTGTTGGCTTTGCTGACCCCCTATATCAGCAGGCAGGATACCTGCATGAGGCAAGCCAATCCTCCGGAGCAGAGGCTCATCGCTACCCTGCGGTACTTGGCGACAGGGAGAAGCCTGCAGGACTTGAAGTTCTCGACAGGCATCTTCCCCCAGGCTCTGGGGATCATTATCCCGGAGACCTGTTCTGCCATCATCCAGGTCCTGCAGAAGGAGTATATGAAGGTAAGATTTTTATCCTTTAATATGACATTTTATTGTATTGAATGTTTGCTAATATATTGTATTTCTTTCCTCATTCCCTAATTACCATGATTGGAATATGCTGTGAATGTCCCCTTTGTTCTCATGCATGCTGGATTTTTATGTCATTATTTTTTTAGTCCTTCATACATATTTGCCTTCACTTACCTCCCCAGCATGGTCTCCTGGCCCTATATTCACCTCATGTAGTCACTTAACAATGTATTTTATCAGCACCATAGTAGTGTTTTACCCCAAAAACCCCTATAATGTTTAGAAATCTGATTTGTGCTTTAAATTCAGACAGAGGCTTTTTTGGGGGGTTCCCAAATCATTTGGAACCCTCCCTCCCCCAACTGCTAAGTCAGCTGATACCAATTCTCTATCTATCCTCAATCATCTATCTGCTGACTTTCCCAAGCCCATACACACTATACCCATCTCTTTTGTGGTCAGATGTATGGATGAATTCCCCAAAGCATGTAGTGCAAGGGCCTGCCTGTATGCTTTCAAATGGTACTGTTTAAAGTTTTTGTATCCTATTATTATCTTGATAGGTAATAGCAGAATGTCCAAATGTGCTCAAATGTGTACAGTGTGTATTTATATCTTTGTATTATGACACTTCTTACCTGTCCAGTGGGCTGCCAATAGTGTAATAGCCAATAGGGGCTGTTTAAAGTAATACCCTGTATTTAGGCATTCATCTCTCAATGAAGTTAAGAGGGTTACCTGTCCAAGATTCCCCCCCCTATAATGTTAGAAATGGCCCATAAGAGGGGGGGGTAATATGATAGGTGTACCTTATACTTTGTTGTTGTAAAATTCCCCTTAAGAAATGTTATCTGTATGTTGGCCAAGAATGTTTGTGTCTAATCTGCTTTCCATGTTTATGTGCAAAAATAAGTTTTTTTGTTTTCCTCAACAGTTTCCTTCCACGCCATAGGAATGGCAGACTGTGGCCTCCCACTTTGCCCAGCGGTGGGACTTTCCTAACTGCGGAGGGGGCAATTGATGGGAAACACGTCCACATTGTCCCACCACCCAACTCGGGGTCATACTATTATAATTACAAGGGGTTCAATAGTATTGTGATGTTGGCGGTGGTGTCGGCTGTCAGGGAAGTCATCCGCAGAATACAGCTAATGCTTGCAAGCATACGCCTGTGCGCAGGCGCCAGCAAGGGATTCACAGAACAACTACGGGCGCATCGGCGAATACGCGATCGCGCATGCGGCGTTCGCGCGTGCGCGCGTCCACGTGTGCGCGTGCCCGCCTGTCATCAAAACTGGCGCCAGACGGCCTATTTAAACACGGACTTAGTACTGGCTGGTTGCTGCTTGGTCTACAGCGTGTACCTGAATTCCTGCTACCTGTGTTGACTCCCGATCATCGTTCCAGCCTGCTACCTGACTTCTCTCCTGCCTGCTGTTGTACCTGATCTGCCTAGCCGTTGCCTATTCGGTCTGTGACCTGACCACGTTCCTGCCAGCCGAGTCATCTGATCTGTCTCTCTGCTGCCGAGACCTGCCAGTGATCCAGCGACTCTCCTGTCTGCTTCCAGTCAAGTCCTGCCGTCCACCTGTGTGTTCCGGCAACTTCCTGCTCAGACTTCGGGACTTCCATAGGCACTCTTACTCCACCGTGCTCCAGCGCCAGCTGTTCCACTACCAGCGGCCCTTGAGCCGGAGTTGTACGGGAGGCCTTCCTCTACACGTCAGGCTCGCCATCAGGTACGTGACAGTACCAAGCAGCCATGACTGAGCCTGCAGGAGGAACCTCTCCCCTACATGAAGTCTGCCAATGCCTCACAAGCCTTACTAAAGCGGTCAAGTCCCTGCAGGAGAAATATGTGCGTCTGGTGGAGCACGTGCAAGTCCAGCTCTCTTCGGCCATTCCCGCTGCAATGATGACATCCCCAGAACCACGAGTACCTAATCCTGACAGATTTTCTGGAGATCGGACCCAGTTCAGAGCATTCCGCAATGCCTGTCAGCTTTACTTTTCACTCCAGCCACGGACTTTTTCTGCAGAGACTACAAAGGTGGGGTTCATCATATCCCTACTTCAAGGTGAACCCCAAACCTGGGCTCATCGTCTGTTGGAAAGGAAGGACTTACAACTAAATACTATGTCCTCTTTCTTCCAAGCAATGTCCAAGATATACGAGGACCCTCTACTAACCACTACTGCCGAGTCCTCTCTCCATGCACTCCGACAAGGCCGCAGAGCGGTCAAGGACTATATAAGAGACTTCAGGTGCTGGAGTGCAGATACTCACTGGAATAACGCTGCTCTGCGACATCAGTTTCGCCTGGGGTTATCGGAGGACTTAAAAGACGAGTTAGCTCGTGTGGGTGCTCCAAGTACCCTGGAGGACTTAATCACATTATCTATCCAGATCGAACGTCGTCTGCGAGAGCGCAGGTGGGAGAAGTCAGCAGTTCCTGTTCGGCCAACATCTGTCAGGCCGGCCTCTCCCGCATTAGAAACCGTAACACCCACACGGCTAGGCTTGATTCGCCCGTCGCTGTCCCCTGAGGAACGGACACGACGTCTTCAAGGCAACTTCTGCCTCTACTGCGGCAGGGCGGGTCACTATGTACGGACTTGTCCTGCTAAGGGACGCGGATCCTTCCCGGCTTCTCCAGCAAGTCAGGCGGTCCCTCCAGCAACTTCTGCTCAATTGGCACTTCCTGTTACCTTTCAGCTCCCAGGGAGAAGTTTGTCAGCTACTGCAATTGTGGACTCGGGGGCGTGCAGTTGCTTTATTGATCTGGCATTTGCTGCCCAACAAGGTATCCCTCTTCAATCCAAAGAGCAGGGACTTACCGTATTTCTGGCTGACGGCTCTCGTATAAAGTCCGGATTGGTGACCCAGGAGACCCCTCCACTGTTAACTACGACCTCTACTGGTCATAAGGAACTTTTGCGGCTAGATGCCATTTCTTCACCTCTGTAACCCGTCATTTTTGGTCTACCATGGCTACAGGCCCATAATCCGGCGGTGGACTGGAAATCAGGCAGTATCAAGTACCAATCATCTTACTGCCAGAAGCACTGCCTGTCCAATCCCACTGCTGCACCCACCACCCTGTTGTGTATGGACCTTGATGCTGAGCTCTGCCAAAAGGTGCCTGAGGCCTATCACGAGTTCCTTGATGTTTTCAGCAAGCGGGGAGCAGACACCTTACCTCCACACAGGGCTTACGACTGCCCCATTGAGCTCCTTTCTGGGGCTGCTATTCCATTTGGGCGGATTTTCCCACTGTCTGAGAAAGAATTAGCAGCTCTAAAGGAATATATTGATGAGAGCCTCCAGAAAGGCTTCATTCGCCCTTCTACCTCACCTGCCGGAGCGGCAATATTCTTTGTGGAGAAGAAGGACCATTCACTACGGCCATGTGTAGATTACCGGGACCTGAACAAGATCACGGTGAAAAACCGTTATCCTCTTCCCTTGGTTCCTGAGCTTTTCCAAAGACTTCGTTCTGCTACTATTTTTACTAAACTTGATCTGAGGGGAGCCTACAACCTCATCCGCATACGCCAGGGGGATGAGTGGAAAACCGCCTTCCCTACTCGTTTTGGCCACTATGAGTATCTCGTCATGCCCTTCGGCTTGTGTAACGCCCCGGCCACCTTCCAACACTCCATCAATGACGTCTTCAAGGACTACCTGGACATTTTCGTTATTGTTTATTTAGATGATATTCTGGTGTTCTCTACCTCCCTTGCTGACCATCGGGAGCATGTCAAGAATGTTCTCTGCCGTCTCCGCTTACATGGACTCTATGCCAAACCCGAGAAATGTGAGTTCGAGCGGCAGAGTATCCAGTTCTTGGGCTTGATCATTTCTACCGGAGGAATTGAAATGGACCCTCAAAAAGTGTCTGCAATCCTGACCTGGCCTGCGCCCACTGATAAGAAGGGGATCCAGCGGTTCATTGGGTTTGCTAACTTTTACCACAGATTTATTAAGAACTTTTCAGCTATCATCTCACCAATTACCCAACTTACCAAACAGGATGCTCGTTTCCACTGGTCTCCCGAGGCCCAGGCTGCCTTTGAAACTCTTAAAGGACTGTTTACAACTGCCCCTGTACTAAGCCACCCAGATCCGGCACTACCTTACATTCTGGAGGTAGATGCTTCCGAAAGTGCAGTCGGGGGAGTTCTGTCCCAGCGCCAAGGTCCCAAGGATCTAGTCCACTCTGTAGCTTTCTTTTCCAGAAAACTTGCTCCAGCGGAAAGAAACTACGACGTGGGAGATCGGGAGCTTCTTTCCATAAAGGCCGCCCTGGAAGAGTGGAGGTATTTGTTAGAAGGAGCCGCTCATCCAATTTTGATTTATACAGACCACAAGAACCTTGAATATTTAAGGACTGCCAAAAGACTAAGACCTGGACAGGCCCGATGGGCACTTTTTTTTTCAAGGTTCTTGTTCCACATCACCTATAGACCCGGATCAAAGAACGTCAAGCCTGATGCGCTATCACGTATGTTCGAGGATCCAAAGGTCTTACCAGTACCTGACACCATCCTACCAGCAGGAAATTTTCTGTTACTACAGTCCGATCTCATGTCCCAGTTGAAGCAGGCGTCCGCAGTCTCCCCTGATCCTGTCGGGGAGACGTTACAGGCAAGAGATTGACTTCTTTGGAAAGGGAACAAGATCTTCATCCCAGAAGCAGTCCGTTTATCAGTTCTAGGACTCTGCCATGATCACCCTCTAGCAGGTCACTTTGGCATTCACAAAACAATAAACTTAATGCAACACACATTTTGGTGGCCTAATTTGGAGAAGGACTGCAAAGAATATATAGACACTTGCATTACTTACATCCGGAGTAAGAACATCCGAAATAAGGCGTGGGGTTTGCTCAGACCTTTACCCGTGCCTGACAGGCCGTGGACCATGATCTCCATGGATTTTATAGTTGAGCTACCTCCCTCTGAAGACTGTACAGCCATCTTCGTCATAGTAGACCGGCTAACTAAGATGGCTCATTTCCTACCCTTGAAGGGTACACCCTCTGCTGCTGAGACTGCTCGAGTATTTATTAAGGAAATCGTTAGACTCCATGGGGTACCCATCGACATTGTCTCTGACCGCGGAGCCCAATTTACTTCAAGGTTTTGGAGGGCACTGTGTGAAGCTTTAAGAATTAAACTTTCCATGTCATCCGCATATCATCCGCAGTCTAACGGTCAAACTGAACGGACCAATTAGACGCTGGAACAGTACATCCATTGTTTCACTTCGTTTGTGCAGGATGATTGGGTGTCTCTCTTACCCTTGGCCGAGTTTGCATATAACAACTCCTGTCATGCAGCCACCAAGCAATCTCCATTCTTCTCTAATTATGGTTCCATCCTACCTTTTTGCCTGACCTTGTCCCTGAGTCTTCAGTACCGGCTGTCCAAAGCACTGTAGACTTCTTTAATCGCAATAACAAGCTGTTGAAGGAAACCGTAACCAAGGCTCAACAGGATAATAAAAGAGCTTTCGATAGGAAGAGGAGAGGGGAACTCATTCTGCAACCAGGGGACCGGGTTTGGTTGGCAACAACAAATCTGAGACTGGCCTGCCCGTCAAAGAAGTTGGCCCCTAAATTCCTTGGGCCAACTTGGGTGTTATTTACTAAAGGCAAAGACACTTTGCACTACAAGTGCACTTGAAACTGCACTGAAACTGCACTTGTAGTGCAAAGAGGATTTGCCCTTAGAAAATAACCCACTTTTTCACAGAAAGCAGCAATTACATCACCACAAAAGTGTTGTAGCGTTGAGACAATAATCCACACATTCTCGATTAACAATCTTTTTAATACCTGCACAATCACATGTGCATTTAGAAAAGGTTTTTAAAACAAACCAACATGTTTGTTGTATAACAATTTTTGGGGTGGCATTATAAAAAATATAAATGTCCATTTAAGATAAAACAGGCATGTGTAAAACCAATAAGAAAGACACAAATCTTGAACTTACAAAGTTCACATTTGGTAGAACTTGAAGGCAATATCAGACATGATTATTTAGGAACTGTGTTTGATATTGCGTTCAGATGGGGTGAAGTCACCCCAGGAAAAGCCAAATTCGGAAGATGCACACAAATTTGCCAATGTCAACATGTGCTAGCTGCCATCACGGGGGATCAAGGGACGTGTTTTGGGGGAGAAACCCCTTCCTCTCAGCTACTTTATTATTGAGGAAGGGGTTACACCCCCAAAACGCGTCCATTGATCTCCCGTGATGGCAGATAGCACATGTTGGCACACTGTGTGCATCCTCCAAATTTTGCTTTTTGAAAAATCGCTAAAACATTTTTAACATTGTATTACACAAAAAAACAAAAGGATTTGGAGGGGTTTTAAACTCGCCCCAAAACATCAATAAAGTTTTTATTTTTTTGAATAACATCATTGATGTTTTTCTTTTTTTTGAAATTCCTTTATTTTATTTCAACAATGTATGTTACAGTGTGATATACAAGTTATCAAGATGTATAACATTTAGTGAGTGATAAATAAGATAAAACAGAGGTATGAAGAGGACTTTAACAGAAAATTACTGTCGACTAATGACGTGAACACATATTCATTCCTCTAGTATTACACGGTCTGTATAATGAAAGCAGAGCCTGAGTGAATGGGAAAGTCTGATGTTACGGTTATCACACTATCCATTTACAAGCAGTTCCCTGCGGTATGCCTCATTTAAACTAAAGGCTCGTGTATTTATCCTTAGACAACAGGTATATAGATAAACCAAGATAACAAAGAGAGAAACTCTCCACTGACCGGGGGTGGAGATATTCCTTGCCGATCAGTGGAGTCCGGCAAGGGGTAACGAAAGTAAAGTAATGTATACCATGATATTCAACGTATCTGATCTAATCTTCCCTTAGCCGAAAAAGTATAGGGGGTTGTGTGAGAACCTAGGGAGAGAGGGGGAGGGGGGGGGAGGGAAGGGGAGGAAAGCAGGAGACAGTAAGGGGGAAGAGGCCAGAGAGAATGAGAGGCGAAGTGGAGGGGGAGAGGAAGAGAGAGGTAAAGAGGAGGGTGGCGGTGTCACCCTCCAGCCAGGCAGGGTCCTCGTATCAAGGAGTGACCGCATTAAGTCATCTCTCGGAGGTAGGCCTCGGTGTAGATGAAGTGTTGCCAGGGGCGCCAGGTCTCCCGAAAGGCTTCCTCCCTGTCGTGCAGGGTGGCCGTAAGATCTTCCATGTCCCGCAGATCATTGACCCTCGCATACCACTGAATCTTCGTTGGTGGGATTACCGATCTCCAAAATAGAGGGATGCAGGCCTTGGCCGCATTAAGCAGATGTATGGTGAGTGAGGCTTTATATTTCTTAATTGAATTTCTAGAAAGGTGCAGTAAACAGGCCCCGGGGTCTCCCCCCAGTGCGACACCCGTCAGATGCTCGACCGTATCCGTCACCTCTTTCCAGAACGGTTTAATCTTGGGACAGTCCCAGAAAATGTGCAACATTGTTCCCTCTCCTGCTCCACAACGCCAACATAGGTCCGGCACCTGCGGGAGGAACCTGTGAAGAGTGGATGGCACTCTGTACCATCTGGTCACAATCTTGTAGCAAGTCTCTTGGACCCTTGTGGCCAGAGAAGATTTTTGGGCAAAGTGTAAGATCTTTTCCCTTTGTGTTTCATCAAAATGTGCTCCCAGTTCCGTCTCCCACTTAGTAAGGAAGGGTGGGACAAAACCTTCAGCCGGGGCGATCAAAGAGAGGTAGATCAAGGATAAAGAGTGGCGTATGGGCTCTCTGCGGTGGCAGATACGTTCCAATTCCGTAAGTGGGCGTGGGGGACCTAGAGTTCGGGCGCTTCGGCGTAAAAAATTACGCAGTTGCATTGATGTTTTTCTTGAGGTTTTCCAATTCCAAATTACACCCATAATCTCCCGATCAGGATCTGGGCACTTTCTGATGTGAAAGGATCTGGATCCACAACATCACGATCACCTAAAAAGAGAGAAACCAAACAAAAACAGGTATCAAAAATATGCCGGCATCCATCTCTTACCTGAGCCTGTGGTCGCAGACACTCACCTGTTGTGGTGACAATTTCCACCACGTCTTCCTCCTCCTGCTCTTCTTGGGTTGGGGGGATTTCCCCTTCTTCCAGAGGGGGGGAGCTCTGGTCTCCTCGGATGAGGGGTGTCCTCCGAGTCTTTTCTCCCCTATGTAAAACAAAAATGGTATACTTAGCACACAGATATTTGATGGCAGAACTATAAATAGGAAACATTGCTTGGAAGTGGGGTACAGTTGTCTATTTTGGCAGAGTTCCAAAATGTAGCATTTTCAGTGTCCTTTGTCAAGCTGCAATACTTTACCTGTTTGGTGCAAGCTTCACAGATGGAAACCCCCCTATAGTATACACTGGAGCAGGGTGCAGGGTTCAGGAGTGTGTTGTACATAGTGCAAGGTTCCGTAGTGTGTTGTACAGAGTGCAAGGTTCAGGAGTGTGTTGTACAGAGTCCAATGTTCGGGAGTGTGTTGTACAGAGTGCAGGGTTCAGGAGTGTGTTGTACAGAGTGCAATGTTCAGGAGTGTGTTTTACAGAGTGCAGGGTTCAGGAGTGTGTTGTACAGAGTGCAAGGTACAGGGGTGTGTTGTACGGAGTGAGATGTTCAGTAGTGTGTTGTACAGAGTGCAAGGTTCAGGAGCGTGTTGTACAGAGTTCAATGTTCAGGAGTGTGCTGTACAGAGTGCAGGGTTCAGTAGTGTGTTGTACAGAGTTCAAGGTTCAGGAGTGTGTTGTACAGAGCGCAAGGTTTAGGAGTGTGTTGTACAGAGCGCAAGGTTCAGGAGTGTGTTGTACAGAGTGCAAGGTTCAGGAGTGTGTTGTGTAGAGTGCAAGGTTCAGGAGTGTGTTGTAGAGTGCAAGGTTCAGGAGTGCGTTGTACAGAGTGCAAGGTTCATGAGTTTGTTGTACAGAGTGCAAGGTTCAGGAGTGTGTTGTACAGAGTTCAATGTTTGGGAGTGTGTTGTACAGAGTTCAATGTTCGGGAGTGTGTTGTACAGAGTGCAGGGTTCAGGCGTGTGTTGTACAGAGTGCAGGGTTCAGGAGTGTGTTGTACAGAGTGCAGGGTTCAGGAGTGTGTTGTACAGAGTGCAATGTTCAGGAGTGTATTGTACAGAGTGCAGGGTTCAGGAGTGTGTTGTACAGAGTGCAAGGTACAGGGGTGTGTTGTACAGAGTGCAAGGTTCAGTAGTGTGTTGTACAGAGTGCAAGGTTCAGGAGTGTGTTGTACAGAGTCCAATGTTCGGGAGTGTGTTGTACAGAGTGCAGGGTTCAGGAGTGTGTTGTACAGAGTGCAATGTTCAGGAGTGTGTTTTACAGAGTGCAGGGTTCAGGAGTGTGTTGTACAGAGTGCAAGGTACAGGGGTGTGTTGTACAGAGTGAGATGTTCAGTAGTGTGTTGTACAGAGTGCAAGGTTCAGGAGCGTGTTGTACAGAGTTCAATGTTCAGGAGTGTGCTGTACAGAGTGCAGGGTTCAGTAGTGTGTTGTACAGAGTTCAAGGTTCAGGAGTGTGTTGTACAGAGCGCAAGGTTTAGGAGTGTGTTGTACAGAGCGCAAGGTTCAGGAGTGTGTTGTACAGAGTGCAAGGTTCAGGAGTGTGTTGTGTAGAGTGCAAGGTTCAGGAGTGTGTTGTAGAGTGCAAGGTTCAGGAGTGCGTTGTACAGAGTGCAAGGTTCATGAGTTTGTTGTACAGAGTGCAAGGTTCAGGAGTGTGTTGTACAGAGTTCAATGTTTGGGAGTGTGTTGTACAGAGTTCAATGTTCGGGAGTGTGTTGTACAGAGTGCAGGGTTCAGGCGTGTGTTGTACAGAGTGCAGGGTTCAGGAGTGTGTTGTACAGAGTGCAGGGTTCAGGAGTGTGTTGTACAGAGTGCAATGTTCAGGAGTGTATTGTACAGAGTGCAGGGTTCAGGAGTGTGTTGTACAGAGTGCAAGGTACAGGGGTGTGTTGTACAGAGTGCAAGGTTCAGTAGTGTGTTGTACAGAGTGCAAGGTTCAGGAGTGTGTTGTACAGAGTTCAATGTTCAGGAGTGTGTTGTACAGAGTTCAATGTTCGGGAGTGTGTTGTACCTGTTTGGTACAAGCTTCACAGATGGAAACCCCCCTATAGTATACACTGGAGCAGGGTGCAGGGTTCAGGAGTGTGTTGTACAGAGTGCAGGGTTCAGGAGTGTGTTGTACAGAGTGCAGGGTTCAGGAGTGTGTTGTACAGAGTGCAATGTTCAGGAGTGTGTTGTACAGAGTGCAGGGTTCAGGAGTGTGTTGTACAGAGTGCAAGGTACAGGGGTGTGTTGTACAGAGTGCAAGGTTCAGTAGTGTGTTGTACAGAGTGCAAGGTTCAGGAGTGTGTTGTATAGAGTTCAATGTTCAGGAGTGTGTTGTACAGAGTTCAATGTTCGGGAGTGTGTTGTACCTGTTTGGTACAAGCTTCACAGATGGAAACCCCCCTATAGTATACACTGGAGCAGGGTGCAGGGTTCAGGAGTGTGTTGTACATAGTGCAAGGTTCCGTAGTGTGTTGTACAGAGTGAAAGGTTCAGGAGTGTATTATGTACATAGTGCAAGGTGCAGGAGTGTGTTGTACAGAGTGCAAGGTTCACGAGTGTGTTGTAGAATGCAAGGTTCAGTAGTGTGTTGTACAAAGTGCAAGGTTCAGGAGTGTATTATGTACATAGTGCAAGGTGCAGGAGTGTGTTGTACAGAGTGCAAGGTTCAGGAGTGTGTTGTACAATGCAAGGCAAGCAGCCCTCCCTGGCTGGGAACTTCTCCTTCTGGACAAGAACCCAGGCCTCTGGGCTCCAGACTATTTATACACTCCTCAACCATCACTTGGACACACCTTTTCAGGAACTGGCTTGGGCTGCGCAAATATGCAGGCTGCCTATCTGACTCTTTCACTTATCATATTCTGGAAAGCTCCAGAAAACAGGGACAAGATCTGCAACCTGCAGAACCCAGAGCAGCCCAAAGCAATCAAAGCAAACAAAATATACCTTAACAAAAGTGAAACTTAGCAGGTTAGCAGGAGGGTGCTACATCTTCTACATCATGTAATAAAGTGTCCTGGGATCTTTTTTGATATCCCCGGTGACTTGCCTTTGTGTTCCCTGAGTTGAGTGCTTGTAGCAGGGTGTTAGTTTCCCATTAATATTCCCTCAGTGAGATCTCTGTGTAGTTCATAGTCCTGCCACTGGATCTCTCCACCTGTCATTATTTCCCTTTAGTGTAAAATTATAGGGAGAGCCCAGCATAGAACAAATTGTCCTCTTCACGGTGTCTCCTGTGCTGTGTCTATGTTAGGCACTTGAATTTCAGTCAGATAGTGGCTGCCATACCAGGCCCTTTGGGTCTGATATGGATTTTGAGGGAAACCCTCATGCCAGAATTTTAAAAAAAAACAGCGTGGGGTCCCCCAAAATCTATACCAGACCCTTATCCGAGCTTGCAGCGTGGCAGGAAAGGGGAGGGGGTGAGCATGCTCCACCCTTCTTAGCCATACCAGGCCATATGCCCTCAAGATAGAGGGGGTGCTTTGGGACCAGGGGGGCTCTGAAGATCCCGGCCCCTCTATGTGAATGAGTACAATGTACCCCGTACTCATTCACCAAAAAAGATGTAAAAAAAAACCCCACAGTTTTTGACAATTCCTTTATTAAAATTTTTGGAAAAAAATGTCCCACAATGTAGATCCATCATCAATCACGACACCGCCGCCACTGCTGGACCTGAAAAAAGAAAAAAAAAACACTCCGCCCGCAATGAAGGCTTACCGCCTGCTGCAGGCCCCACCGTTTGACAGTTCTTATAAAGGTAAGGGGCAGAGCCACCTGGCAATGTCACCTGGTGGCACCTCTCCTTGTGATGACACTGATCCAGCATGCATCGTCCTGTGCCAAGCTTTGCCCAATTAGGGCCTAGAATGCCCTGTGCAGCACGCAGTGTATTTTGGGGCGCCCAGGGGGGCAAACATCGCGCCAAATGCCCCGCAATTTTAGGTGTTTGCCGAATGGGCGAACAGGCGATGTTCGGGTCGAACTTTTGCTTGGTCCGAACCATTCAACTCTATTTGAGATCAGATTTTAATGTTTACTTTCCCAATGCCACAGTAGATTCACTTTTTAGTTTTCTAACTTTTGGTGGAGATGAATATCTATTTTTTCTTTGTCAAATGGTATATTTTAACTATAGTATGGATATGTTACACGGGTTGATATGTCACAACTTCCATGTTATTCATGCCAAAACCTTCAGTATTATTGCTTCAACTTTGTCCAGAACAGCTTGCTTCCACCCTAGCACACTTTGTTTCATTGGGAGCGATTGCAGAATGTTCTGTGGTCTGGCATGAGCTCTTTAGCTACAACTGATGCCATTTTTAACACTCTCTAGAGAAAAAAGATCTCTGATTTATTTTAAGACAAATAAATATCAATAGCTGAAAAAATACAGGGATAAACATTGAATGTCATTGAAATTCATTTTTTCGTTAACGTTTTTTTTCCTTATAAAACTAATTTACACAAATTGAAATAAAAACAATAAAACAGAATCAGGGAGTTGTGTTAAAGAGGCCTGTTCCAGCATCTGAGCATGGTGGGGAAAATATACTCTTTAGTTCTTGTAGCAATCCATAATAACCACTAATAAGTGTGTTAGTGCGACTCACAAAAAGTCCAGTGGGCTTTAGATAGTTGTTGTAAAAACACACAGCATGCAGCTTTCCATCCCAAAAATCTACATTTAAGTGTATATTTTACACAGAAAAAAAGGAAAAAATATTTTCCACGCTACATATACAGCAGTTCAACTGTTTGATTTGTCCACATTTTAGGCTTGTAGAAAGCATGCAACTGTTCATATATACAATAAAGAGTATTTGTAAAAAAAAAAAAAGCAAGCAGTGTGCACTATTAGAAATTACTAGGAGAGATGGTAAATGTTTTTATTTTTTTTTTTTTTTTAGAAGAGAAGAAAGGTCTGTTTAACCACTTGCCAACCAGGCGCAATTGTTATAAATTCCCCTTAAATCACTGTAGGTGTACGATGGCTCCTTTAAGGAGCCTTAGTAGGCGTGCACCCGCTGTACAACGGGGGACCCGATGCGCGTGGCTGGTGGCTGTGATGTCCGCCGGCCACCCGCAATTGCGAGAACGAGAGCCAGAATGAGGATCTGTCAGTGTAAACAAACAGATCCCCGTTCTGACAGGGGAGTTAGAGACAGACCTGCTGATCCTAGTGGTCAGAATCAGCAATTTCTCTCCTCCTCCAGTCAGCCCAGCCCCCATACAGTTAGAAACACTCCCAGGGAACACACTTAACCTCTGATCACCCCTAGTGTTAACCCCTTCCCTGCCAGTGACATTTACATAGTAATCAGTGGCTATTTTTAGCTCTGATCGCTATATAAATGTCAATGGTCCCAAAAAAGTGTCAAAAGTGTCCGATCTCTCCGCTGCAATGTCACAGTCCTGCTAAAAATCGCTGATTTACTAGTTAAAAAAAATAATAATAATAAAAATGCCATAAATCTATTTCTATCTATCCCCGATTTTGTTGACAAAATATTGGTTTGTGTTTTTTTAAATTGCCACTCTTTTTTTGTTTATAGCAAAACCGCAGAGGTGATCAAATACCACCAAAAGAAAGCTCTATTTGTGGGGAAAAAAAGGACAAATTTTGTTTGGGAACAGCTTTGCATGACTACGCATTGTCAGTTAAAGTGACGCAGTGCCGTATTGCAAAAAATGGCCTGGTCATTAAGGGGGTAAATCCTTCTGGTCCTAAGTGGTTAAAAAAAAAAAACCTCTGTTTTTAAGCAATTGAATATCCAAATCCTGAGAAAAGCATTCTGAATGCACTCAGAAGGTTTTCTACACTAATGCAGTGTTTCTCAACTCCAGTCCTCAAGGCGCCCCAACAGGTCATGTTTTCAGGCTTCCCATTATTTTGAACAGGTTTCACTGCCTTAGTAATTACCACAGCCATTTCATTTAAAGGGAAATCCTGAAAACATGACCTGTTCGAAACTGTAATTCAGCAGTGTGTTCCTGGGGCTCTTTTTTATACAGAATAATTAATTCCTAGAAACTATTTAAAGAACTGTATAAGCGCATTTGAAATATTGCAGCATTGGATAGAAGATCTCTGTGGCAAAGGACTATTTAGCAAGGAGGTTGCATAGTTACACAGTTGGTAAAGTTGAACAAAGACACCAGACCACCTAGTCCAGATAGGATGATGTGGAATAGTGCAGAAGGCGGCATGCACAATATACATGGAGAATAATTCTACTATTACTATTACAAGAAATATGGTTTATTATATTATACAGGATTTATATAGTGCCAACAGTTTGCACAGCTTTTTACAACATGAGGGCAGACAGTACAGTTGCAAAACAATTCAATACAGGAGGGATCAGAGAGCCCTGCTCGTTAGAGCTTACAATCTAGAACCCTTTTTAATGAAATATCTACTGCATTACAGTATACATCCCAGATTTCTGAGCAACCCCTGCTTTGTCTTTTACGAAATCCCCTCTAACTTTCATAAGGGGCCCCATCATACCTCTCTTCTAAAAAAAAAAAAAAAAGTATTATGCTCTTTCTATTGCCCACACACCATGCAACCATCAGTCTTTTGTTTCTTTATGTGGTCTAGTTTCTCCTCATCAGTACATCCAATGCTTTAGATCAGTGGTCTCCAAACTGCGGCCCAGGGGCTGGATATGGCTCTTTGCTTGCCTTTATCTGCCCTTGAGGCACTATTCCACCAACTGACATTAATGATGGAGCACCATTCCCTCTACTGACATCATCAATGTAAACTGGCCCTTTGTTTAGAAAGTTTGGAGACCCCTGCTTTAGATAATGCAAAGGGATCTGTCAGCCACCAACTCTAACAAGAAACATCCCATATGACATAGCAATGTGGTTTTACTAAGAACTGGATTTACACGAGACACCTGAAAATCTCAAGGTGTTTTGTGGCTGCTAACTTCAGTTATTAGTACATGTTGATGAATAAGGTCCAGCTGTTTTGGCAGGAGGGAGCCACAATAACATATCGGTTGCAACTGGATGTCAATTCCTAATTACATTTGCATAACAATTTCACAGAAAGTGTAGATAAGGCCTCATGCACATTGGGTTTAAAAAACACCGCCTTTACAGGGGTTTGACTTTTCTTTCTCTGTTTGAAGGTCCCATTCACACCTCAGCATTTTGTAGCATTAAGCTCCAACACACTGGAGGAGAAAAAGTCAATTATTGTCTATGGAGATGGTTCACATCTCCACTCCAAGTTGCCTGCAGCCAAACAAACGCCTGAAGCTCAAAAAAGTTCTGGAGCTTTTTTTTGTAGCTCAAATTGAGCAGATTTGAGCATTCATGGAGCGTTTTTATCCCCATAGAAATGAACAGAAATGCACCATTTGCGTGTTTATGTACGCATTTGCGAGTTTTGTCATGCGTGTGCGATCGATTTTCTGCTCAAACTCAAATTTGTAAAACATAAAAGAGCAAAAATATATGTATAAATAAATGTAAACTAAATTCACAAATAGCTAAAAACCATCATAAATCAATAAAATAAATGAATAATATGTAATAATACATAAATAAATGATAAGTAACACCTAACCTCTTTTTATTAAATAATAAATAAATACCCAAACCCGAACAAAGAAAATATTATCATTAATAATAATAATGGTCATTTATTTATTTATTTTGTGTTAGGGTGTTTAATTTATTATTTTATTTTTTAATGGTTAGAGGTTAAGGGTTGATTATTTATTTACTATGACTTAATATTCATTTATTGAATTTATTTACTATGACTTAATATTCATTTATTATTTCAGTGTAGTAGTAGTAGTAGTAGTAGTATTAACACATTTAACCCTAAAAAAAAACAAAAACAAAAAAAACCCTATATCAGAAAGCCGGTTTAGCTAATACTAATTCTCATACAGCTAATGCAAATTGTAAATTCAAAATAATGAGAAATAGTTTTAGCCAATGAGCATTAGGGAATGAGCAGTAGCTGCACACAAATTAGCATTAGCTGCAGAAGAATTTGCATTAGCTGTGGAAGAATTAGTATTAGCGGAACTAGCTTCCTGATTTTTTTTTGATTTTTTTTGTTAGAGTTAAGGTGTTAATAATAATAATAATAATAATAATAGTAATACTAATAACTAATGAGTAAATGAATGTAAAATAAATACACATAAAAAATAAAAATATTCATAATTAAATAATAAATAAATTCAATAAATTATTACCAAGTAATAGTAAATAAATAATTAACCCCTAATCCTAACCCTAACCCCAACTCCCAATTCTAACCTTAACTCTAACCCCTTACCCTAATGGAAAAAAAAATAACAATAAATGAATAATAAAAAAAGAAAAAGAAATAAATTCTAACAGAAAAGTTTAAAAAGCTGAAATACCTAGCAACAAATGCAACAGATGATAGTTATACTCTATTGGCTAATAAAAAAAACGTCAAAGCTCAAAAACGCACACAAGTTGCACATAAAAACGCACCAAAATCGTGCATAAAAAACGCAATGAATGAAAAAAAATGCTCAAATGCGATTCGCTCTGGTGTGAATGCAGCCTTAATGTACCTCTATGTTAGCCTATGTGTTTGTGCACACAGACATTTACAGGCCTATTAGAAAAGGAGTGTTTACAGGTAGAAAAAAAATTACCAGCGCATTTGGAGCTTGAGTGTTCATTCATTTCAATGGGAAGAAAATTATTCATATTCTGGTAAATGGAATCCATAAATGGTCAAATGCTTGATGTGATCTGAACGAGTGTGCAAAACACAGATTTAGGCACTAGGCATGTTTTTCAAACAGCTTTTCTCCTGTCTCCTCCTGGGGATTGTGGTTGTGCTATACTGCTGGGTATCTTTGTATATGATTTAGGATTATCCAGGGGGAACATTTAAAGTGGATCTAATCCCTCCTCATTTTCAGTCATGGAAGCTGTTATCTTAGCCTTTGTTTGCTCTTCAACTGCCATGGTGCTCCACATGTGATCAGTTATGACACCAGTGATTTGATGGTTTGACAGTTTGGTTTAGAGGACGAGCAACAGGGACAGTTACAATTTCGGCATGCATCGGGATGTAACTGTTTTTTTAAACTGTTAAATAGATGAGTTCGGTTGCACTTTAACCTAGCCTCTTTTGGACCCCTTTCACACTGAGGCGCTTTGCAGGTGCTATAGCATTAAAAATAGTGCATGCAAAGCTTCCTGAAACAGTGGCTCCATTCACTCCAGTGTGAAAGTCGAGGGTGCACTGGCAGGGCATCAGAAAAAGTACTGCCAGCAGCTTCTTTGGAGTGAATTAGGAGCGGTGAACTCATCGCTCCTAAAGCGCCCCTGCCCATTGAAATCAATGGGCAGCGCCGCCGAACTGCCGGCAAAGCGCTGCTGTAGCAGCGCTTTGCGGCCGGTTTTAACCCTTTTTCGGCCGCTAGCCGGGGTTAAAAGTAGAGCTGCACAATTAATCGTTAACAGATCGCGATCTTGATTCACCCCCTCTGACGATCTGTATTGCAGTGTTTCCCGAATCTTTCATGTAACAAGCATAGAGAGTTCTCTGATCACTCTGGCAGTCTGCCAAGTTTTTAACATAATTGTAACTCTTACAGCTTAGATCAAGGGCATAAAACTTCTGTGTGAATATGTAGGAAGTTTAAACACTTAAAGTCTAAACCTTTTTCTGACACTTGTTTCTTACAGTTAAAATCAGATTTTTTTTTGCTAGAAAATTACTTGGAACCCCCAAACATTATATATATTTTTTTAGCAGAAGCCCTAGGGAATAAAATGGCGATTGTTGCAATATTTTATGTAACACTGTATTTGCACAGTGGTCTTTCAAACGCATTTTTTTGGGAAAGATACACTTCAATGAATTAAAAAAAAAAAAACGAAACAATAAAGTTAGCCCAATTATTTTGTTTAATGTAAAAGATGATGTTACGCAGTGAGAATCGTGAGAGAATCATGATCTATCTTCTAAGCAAAAAAATTATGATTCTCATTTTAGCCAGAATCATGCAGCTCTAGTTAAAAGCGCCCCGCTATCGGCCGAATAGCGTTCGCAAAAACGACGGTAAAACGCCGCTAAAAATAGCGGCATTTTACCGACGACGCCCGGGGCTGCTCAGTGTGAAAGGGCTCTTAGGAAAGAGGGGTCAGAGTGGGCAGTGCAGCATTATTTTGTTTATATACTTTTTGTATATTACCTGATGAGAAACAATTATATTTGTTAGTAATTTGAAAAAAAGAATATGATGTAAGCACAATAAAATTGTCCCTACGTCAAACTTTCACAGCATGTCAATTTCTTTGACAAGCTGTGAAGGTTTCCATGTTCCTTAGATATAAAAATAAAAAACTTTCTCCTGGAACAACATCACTGACATATTTTGGAAACAGCGCCACATGACATTTAATTATCCTAAATATTCTGATACAGAAGAAGTCTGTCTGACTTCAGTCTTCCTGGCAGGGACACAAGTGTTGCTAAAATGTCTGACCTTCATTGGCTTAAAAGGACTGAACAAATAAGAGATAAAGGCATTACATGACCTGTTGTGGCTTAATACATTTACAGATAAGTGAAAAGTTTATTTAGAATGCTTCCCAAAGAGTGGGAAGGACAAATATAAAGTCTTAAGCTATCAATAAACCTCTAGATTTCTCAAATCAGTCTATTTACCATACCGGCTGTTGTGTCAGACGGCCACAGCATTTGCTTCCATTGTGTTTCCTTTCATAATGTTTCCTTTTTTTTCTCTCTTCTTTTGCTTAGACCCCTTTCACACTGGGGCGGTTTGCAGGCGGTATTGCGCTAAAAATACCACCTGCAAACCGCCCCTAAACAGCCTCCGCTGTTTGTTCAGTGTGAAAGCCCGAGGGCTTTCACACTGAAGCGGTGCGCTGACAGGACGGTGAAAAAAGTCCTGCAAACCGCTTCTTTGGAGCGGGGAAGGAGCGGTGTATTCACCGCTCCTTCCCATTGAAATCAATGGGACAGCGCGGCTATACCGCGGCAATACCGCGGCTATAGCCGCGCTGTATGAGGGATTTTAACCCTTTTTCGGCCGCCAGCGGGGGTTAAAACCGCACCGCTAGCGGCCGAATACAGCTGCAAGAACGACGGTACAGCAGCGCTAAAAATTTTTAGCGCTGTTGTACCGCCGACGCCCCCACCGCCCCAGTGTGAAAGGGGCCTTAGAGATATCAGTTATGTGCACAACTAAATTGGTGTTTTTCTGACAAGAGGGTCAGTAATCATAATTTCCATTTTTTACTGATTTCTTTACATTTGCATTTCCCCAAATAAAAGGCATTACAAACAACTTTTAAGATGAACTGTCCTACTGAAAAATATACTGCCTATTAAAGGGATTGTAAACCCCTAATTTCTTTTTTTTAATTATTTTAAATAACAAACATGTCATACTTACCTCCACTGTGCAGTTCGTTTTGCACAGAGTGGCCCCGGTCTCCCTCTTCTGGAGGTCCCCCGGTGGCGCTGGTGGCTCCTCCCCTCACCAAGTGTCCACGATGGAGAAGGCTCTCCAAAGATGGACACCTGTGCGCCTGTCTATTTATACAGAATGCAGAACTTGGTCCGCGTCATTGTATTTGATTGACAGCAGCGGGAGCCAATGGCTGCGCTGCTATCAATCTATCTATCAATTAGGACACGAGACACCAGCTAGATCTGGTGTGCTCGTTCCTGGATGGAGGATGACAGCATTTAGGTAAGAAAAATGGGGGCAGGGGGGCTGGGGGGCTGCAGCACTACAGCACTACAGAAGGGTTTTCACCTTAATGCATAAAATGCATTAAGGTGAAAAACCATGAGGGTTTACAACCCCTTTAATGTCTCAATTTTTTATAATTTTAAGTTTTATTGATTTTGCGTAAGGTTTGCAAAGAGAAGAATATGGTTGTTGTGAAGAAAGCAGCTAAGTATACAGTGTATCATGTTACTGATACTTTACTGTTACTTTGTTACATATGGTAATAGCACAGGGCACTTAAACCCCCTTCTTGCCCAGACCAATTTTCATCTTTCAGCATTGTCACACTTTGAATGACAGTTGCGTGGTCATGCAACACTGTACCCAAATTAAGTTTCTATCTTTGTTTTCACACAACTAGAGCTTTCTTTTGGTGGTATTTAATCACTGCTGGTTTTTTATTTTTTGCTAAAAAAATAAATAAATAAATAAATAAAACAAAAAACAAACAGTTTTATAGTTTGTTATAAAATTTTGAAAACAGTCAATTTTTCTCCTTCATTGATGTGCGCTGATGAGGCTGCACTGATGAGCACTGATGGGCACTGAAAGGCTGCACTGATGGGCACTGAAAGGCTGCACTGATAAGGCGGCACTGATGGGCACTGATAGATGGCACTGATGGGCACTGATAGGTGGCACTGATGGGTGGCACTGATGGGCACAAAAGGGGGGCACTAAAGGGCATTGATAGGTGGCACTGATGGGCACTGGTGATCACTGATGGGTGGCACTAATGGGCACTGGTAGGCACTGGTAGGTGACACTGATAGGCAGCATTGATCGGTGGCACTGATGAGGCACTGATGGGCATTAATTGGCAGCACTGGTGGGCATTGATAGGTGGCACTGTTGGGCAAAGGTAGGTGGCACTGTGGGCACTGGTAGGTGGCATTGGTGGGTACTGATAGCTGGCACTGGTAGGCAGCTGAGGCAGCCGCAGCTCTCTGTGTGAGGGATCGATGTCCCTCTGACATAAGTCAGTGATTGGCTTTTTTTCCCCTCACGCTGACAGCGTGAGGAAAAAAAAATTACCAATTAGCCGGGGTTAAAAGTAGATTTTTTTTTTAATTTTGGCTTGGGGTTTCCCTTAATATCCATACCAGACCTGAAGGGCCTGGTATGGAATTTAGGGGGACCCCCCACGTCATTTTTAAAAAAAAATTTGGTTCGGGGTTCCCCTGTGGGGAATTCCCATGCTGTTTTTATCACTGAACTTTTTTGTGTATTGTTGGACCAGCAATTCATTAATAGCCGCAAATAGTTTAAATGACTTTTTTTCCTTTGAAATATCATTTTGCTGTCAGACTGTTCTAAACACGGGAAACATACACCCCTTTACAGGCATACTATAGACACCCCCCAGGTATGAAATTTAAAGGGATATTACACTTTTATTGTGTCACTTTAAGCATTAATAAAATCACTGCTCCGAAAAAACGGCCATTTTTAAAACTTTTTTTTGCATTGATCCATGTCCCCTGGGGCAGGACCCAGGTCCCCAAACACTTTTTTATGACAATACCATGAATATAAGCCTTTAAAATTAGCACTTTTGATTTCTCCCATAGACTTTTAAAGAATGTTCCGCGGCATTCAAATTTGCCGCGAACACCCCAAATTGTTCGCTGTTTGGCGAACTTGCGAACAGCCGATGTTCGAGTCGAACATGAGTTCGACTCAAACTCGAAGCTCGTCCCTAAGAGCAGTACAAACACCCTCCAAATGACCCCTTTCAGGCTTTCAAAGGGTGTAATTTCCTCATTTCACTCCTTGACTACCTATCACAGTTTTGGAGGCCTTGAAATGTAAGGATAGGAGAATCTCCCCCCCCCCCCAAATGACTGCTTTTTGGAAAGTAGACACCCAAAGGTGTTTGCTGAGAGACGGAAAGGTCATTTTATTTTATCTTTTGACAAGTTTTTGGGGGTTTTTTTACACAAAGTTGTCACTTTACTGAGATATTGCTCACACGTGCCATGGGTATATGTGGAATTATACCCCAAAACACATTCTGCTACTTCTCCTGAGTATGGGGATACCACATGAGTGAGACTTTTAGGGAGCCTAGCCGCGTACGGGGGGGGGACTCAAAACCAATGACCAACCAATTAGGGTTTGCAAGCACCTTTGGAAGGCTACTATGGGCTCTATGGGCCTGTGCTTGAATTCTTGGTGAATACGTTTGCACTCTGCTATTAATGCTAGCCACCTCACCATCTTGTACTGCACTTCTGACACTCACCATTTCACCATGAGATACTGCAGTGTTGGTATCTAAAAGGCCAGGATGTACTAGGCCACTGATGCTTGCCAGACCACTAAAAAGTAGAGCAGGGCTAGTACTGCCACACTGCTGCATATAAGCATAATCATGTGCTTCTAGCAGCTCAACTACCTAGGGTCGGGTATGCCTGATCTTAGCAGAGACCTCTTCTCCGTTGTTTGAGCTACCTGACAGAGTGCCGCTGCTTTCTACAGGTTCTTATTCTGAGGCGGATTCTGCCAGTGAGGAATCCACCTCACTCTCATCTGACATGCTCAGAATCCTGTAGACCTCTTCACTAGTGTACCTTTTTTGGGGACATTTTGGGCACAAAATTTACAGGTACCGACTGCAACTATGGGAAAAAGAGCAGCTGGGTGTAAGAGACTGCTTGCACGCTAGAAATAAAATTGACCTGCTAGTGTGAGCAGAGATCAGGCCTGATCTTGCTATCACTGCGGTTTTGTGTGGCAGTAATCAGAAAAATTATACTGACAATGCACTTGTTGGGGGGGGGGGGGGATAAACGCAAGTGCTGGCAGTGATTGGAGCTGATCCTACTAACGCTGCATTTTGAGAACACTATACTACTGGGGACTAGTATAATTCTAATCGTGCTCAAAATACTGACCTGTTTAGACACTATACTAGTAATCGTGGTTATAGTGTGATTGTGATTGTGTTGCTGGCAATCAAGGGGTTAACTGTGGGTGGCGAACCAGTGGCGGGCAATCTGACCCTAACTGGGAGGGACGCTAACTGACTGTAAAAAGATGTACACTGTACTAATGAGACTGTGACAGGACAATCAAAGGGTTATTTGGAGGGCAATCAGAGGGTTTAAAGTGGAGTTCCACCCCCCCCCCCAAAAAAAAAAATATTAATGTGCTTAAAAAAATCAAAAAAAAATTGGATAAAAAATGTTTTTTTTTACTCACCTCTAAATGCCAGACTATGGTCCCTCGTAGTCTGCCTCCTTCGGCGACTGGGCTCCTGACGTCACTTCCCTCGGCGCAGTAAGGGAGATCGGCTCTCCCCCTTCCCTCTTGTCAATCATCTGGGACACGTGACCGTTCCCAGATGATTGCGCGACCAGTGATGGCGCACAGCTCTGCTCGGGCATGCGCAGTGGGTGCCCGGCTGTGAAGCCACAACTGGGTGCCCACAGTTAAGATGCCGGTGCCGCCGAGCAGATGGGGGGGACGAGCGGGGCTTCCATTCCCCGCATCGCTGGACCCTGGGACAGGTAAGTGTCCGATTATTAAAAGTCAGCAGCTGCAGTATTTGTAGCTGCTGACTTTTAATTTTTTTTCTTTTTAAGTGGGAACCCCGCTTTAATGTGCCTAATTAGGTGTTTGCAAGTGTGTATGTGCTGTTTGTACTCACACAGGACCTGCTTTCTTCTTTCACTGAACTGAAAAGGGTTCAAAGAGAGAAGATACATGCAGGTCCTGTGTCTGTGTTTACTAACATTGCCACAGGCTGTGCTGTGTTTGCCAGCCATTTGTGTATTTAAAATTAATTTGAAGCATAGACATGGACAGGCATTCACATGACTTCTTTACTTAATCACACACAGGAATACAGAAACATAGATGCTAAATAAATATATAGCTCTACCAGAAATATACACAAGTGAACATATTTACAATGCTTCTCCCTACTGGATGGAGAGCACTATAACACACCTTCCCCCTAGACCTCAAAGTCTTTGAGATAACTGGGAGGGTGAATATTTCTCATTGGACGCTTAAGGACCACTGTTTGAGACAGTTCCCTGGGATCCTAAGTTGGGTGCAATTCTTCTTCTTGTGCTGTGTTAGAGGGACTGAGAGAAACTGGCTCTGCAACAACATTTCCTGGAGGAATAGCACCTGTATCAACCAATGGTTCACCATGATCTGGCATCACTGGAATCCCAGTACCACTAGAACCAGCAGCCAGTACAATTTCACCACTTCTTTCTAGGATCTGATCAACGTGCCTTCGTAATATTCTACCATCAGTAATTTGTACTTTGTATGACAAAGGTCCTGTAGCCACAAGCACCTTTGCCGGTATCCAACGAGGCCCAGCAGCATAGTTTCTGACATAGACAGCACTGTCAGGCTCAAACACTCTCACAGAAACATTAGTATCCTTTTTAAAATGCAGTTCTTTTTTTTTCTTGTAACTCCAATGTCAGATCAGGGTGTAAACGATCCAAAGATGTTTTTAGATGACGGTTCATTAGGAGCTCTGCTGGGCTACAACCAGTGCTTGAGCATGGTGTCACATGTTGTTGCAGAAGAAAATTTGCAATTTTCTGATTCCAATCTCCTTGAACAATTCTCTTCATTGAGTCTTTGGTGGTCTGAACCATACGTTCAGCTTGACCATTTGATGATGGGTGGAATGGTGCAATCGTAACATGTTGAATAAGATTGCTTGCCATAAAAGTTTTGAATTTTGAGCAGGTAAATTGCATTCCATTATCAGACACAATTGTATCTGGCAATCCATGTGTAGCAAACAGCCTCCTAAAACTCTTATGACAGTGGCTGAGGTGGGGGATGTAACTGATACAACTTCCAGCCATTTTGAGAAGGAATCGACATAAAAAAAAACCATCTGTACTTGAAAAGGCCCCATAAAATCTATATGCAACCATGACCAAGGTGACCTAGTCACTTCCCAGGGATATACTGAGGCTTTAGGTGGAGCATGGCAGGTGGATTGACATGGTACACAGTTATGTACCCACTTCTCAATAACTTCATCCATTTTAGGCCACAAACAGAACATCTGGCTTTCATGTGGACTATTCCAGGATGTCCTTCATGGAGAACATGCAGTACTTGAGCTTGTCCTGCCTTTGGAATTACCACTCTGTTTCCCCATACTAGGAAATCTTTATAGGCAACAGAGCAAAAAGTCGCGCTAAATGGTGAAATGACGAAATGACATAAGAAGCCACACTAGGTGACACAAATAAAGGTTATAAAGAACCAAAAACAAAGGTGCAAAAATAAGGTGCATCAAACTGTATGTAAACAAAATATGAATGTAAATGTGTGATAATCAAAAAATACAAATAATACAAAAAAAATAAATAAAGAGATCTGATTATGAAAAATTATCCAATGACTAAGTGAAAAGTGAAAAAACATAACAAAAAAATCAATCCATACGGGAAAAGAATAAATCCATATCATAAAAATTTCAAAAAAGGTGTTGATCCTAAAGTGACGTATCGTGAAGTTCCACACTGAAGTGACATGTGAAAAATATCCTCCACCACAGAAAAAGCAGCCGCTTACCAGAAAAAGGTGGTCCCTTTTTACAGGGTAACCCCAGCCCTGGATCTCACTGGCAAGCACTGGACTCCTCAGCGTCAGCAGGAATGGTCAACAGATGGATCAGTGGGTGGGCAGTAAACACCAAAAAAAAACAGAAAAGCTCCACATAGCGTAAAACCTTAACATTTATTGAAATATAAAAAGGAAAATGGACACTTACAAAATGAAGGATGTAAATGGGCAAGATAGGCATAAACAGATGAGCCGGCCGGTTTCCAAACAGCCCGTAGCTTCCGGGACTAGACGTGCAGCGGTGACGTCAGAACGTAGCTCCTCCTTCCAAAGTATTATATGTATTTTTTTATTATCACGTATTTACATTCATATTTTGTTTACATACAGTTTGATGCACCTTATTTTTGCACCTTTGTTTTGGGTTCTTTATAACCTTTATTTGTGTCACCTAGTGTGGCTTCTTGGCACCTAGCATTAGGTAGTATATGTCATTTTGTCATTTCAGCATTTAACGCGACTTTTTGCTCTGTTCATCTGTTTAGTGTAGTATAACACTTTTTAGTTGCAGCTCATCTCCTTGTACACCCTATAGCGCAGTATTTTTTAAACTTTGTTATAATCTTTATAGGCAGACAGTTCATGTTGGCACACTAAAAATGGTTTGAACTTCTCTTCAAATTTTGATTTGGGCCATCCCCTCCACACTCAGTTGAGCACACGGGCGAGCACAGGATCTTTAGCAGTCATACCAACAATGTCTCTAGCATGTAACGGAGGGTTTGGAATGGATTCCAACATGAGAACCTCAGGCACAGGAGGGACAAGGAAATCAGGAGAAAACAAAAGGCAACCGGCTCAACCGATCGGCATGAGTGATATTCTTGCCAGGACGATATTCAAAATCACAGGCATAGGCATTCAGCTTGAGTGACCACCTGAGCATTCATGGGGAAAGAATTTGAGCAGTGGGAGTACTTTTGGTGAACAGACCCAGTGAAGGCTTATGGTCTGTTATAATGGTAAACCTCCATAAAAATAGCCATGATTTTTTTTTACCCCAGACACAATAGCAAAGCCTCCTTGTCAATTTTAGCTTAATTCCTCTCTGTCATAGACAAGGTCCTTGAATAGAATGCAATAGGAGCCTCAACACCAGTTTCCAAAACATGACTCAAAACAGCTCCAATGCCATATGGAGATGCATTGCAGGTAAGAGTGAGAGATTTTTGTAAATCATAGTGTACAAGTACACTGTCAGAACAGCTTTTTTGCAGCATTGAAAGCTGTAGAATGAACGTCAGTCCACTTCCATGGAACACTTTTATCTGGTAAAGAATACAGGGGTTCAGCAACAGTGGCTTTGTCAGGCAGAAAAGAATGGTAAAAAGTTAAGTAACCCTAGGAAAGCTTGCAGCTCTTGTTTGTTTGTTGGGACTGGAGCTTTATGGATAGCTTCAACCTTAGAATCAGTTGGATGAATTCTGTGTTCATCAATTCTGTATCCAGGGAAATCCATGCTGTTTACCCCAAAAACACATTTTTCTTTTTTAAGTTTGAGACCAGCATCAAAAAAACAAGTTGTAGTTGTGAAGCCAAAGACCAAAAGCAATCCTTTCCAATAAGAACATCATCAAAATAAGGTACTACCCCTGGAATTCCAGATAAGAGGTCCTCTATTAATGCCAGGAGCAGTGGAAACTCCAAACTGCAAACGCTTTTCTCGTCGTCATCCACAGGTAATTGTTGGTAAGCTTGTACCATATCCAGTTTGGCAAATACCTTCCCTTTTTGCTAACGTAGTCAGAATTTCATGTACAGCTGGAATTTGATAGGGATGTTCCTGCAGTGCTTTGTTGATTGTACATTTATAGTCAGCACAAATTCTAACGCTACCATTTGGCTTCAATACTGGAACTTTTGGGATACACCACTTTTACACCAGCGTGTTACAGATTCAAGTATACCTTGCTCCACAAAACGTGTAATCTCAGCATCAATGTTTGGTCTGAGAGATAATGCAACTAATATGAATTAGGGTTACTGTAGGGTCTAATTTTAAAAAAACAGGAGGGCTTTTATGCATGTGAGGGAAAGGGTGAAAATACTGCGCTTAAACCGACAAAATACATTAAAAAAAGATGATAATAAGCTGCTAACACACAAACAAACCAAGTCCAAGTAGTGAGATCAAAAAAATATAGTGTAGCACTGAAATGAAAACAACCAGACCACCTCAAATCAAATAAAGTGTAAATAAATAAATCCTGTGGACAAAAATAAATATAAGTGACATCAAAGTGCTGTGCAATAATAGCGATGAACTGTAATGATCCAATGACCAAATGTCCACATGTATAGTGTCCAATAGATGAAGGACTTTCTCTTCAACCTTCAACATTCAGATGAGAGGGTGGGTACTCTTGCTGAAACAGGTGGACGCACCTACCATACGGCATTGCGTCTGATAGACTTATAGTACTGGATCCCCAGTGGTGAGATGATGCCAGGCTGGATGGTAATGTAATGACCACAAACTCCGATCCGCTTGAGGTTGGGTGATGGTTCCAAAGCGAGGTTTCCAAAATGATCAACAGTCCAAAATAGTGATAATCAGAAGGTAGTCATCAGCGCTCAAGCATGGGGGAAAAAGAAAAAAGGAAGCTTCACATGGCGCAGGTCAACCAATGTTGGTTTATTGGAGATAAAAATACCAAACATTAATGGATAAAAGAAATCTTATAAAAAAATATAAAACATTTAAAAAAAACAGCAATGTGGGAAGCAGGAAGTGCTGGGCTGATGCGTTTTGACTAAGTAGTCTTCAAGGGGGGCATATTCTTACCTCCCCACATTGCTACCAAATATATAAGCTTTACATCAATTACAAAATTGTATGAGTTCTCCCCCATCATGGCCGAACCGGAAGTGGATTCGACAACATGCGTCCCGAACCTCACCTAAATATATAAAAAATGACTAAAAAACTTTGGGCTTTTATACATGCCAAGGCCTTCTTCAAAAACTACACTAAAGTCCTCTATCACACTCTGTAGAGTAACTGGAGATACAGTGCATTATGAACTCCCAATAATGAAATTCCAAGGGGTTCAAACCACTCTCTACGCAGCAAACTTGCTCTTAGTAATTTTTAAGCGTATGCATCCTCTTAAATTTACATATTTCACTGGGACAAAGCAAGGACCCTCAGCTTCCGCAACTTGTTTGTTGTAGTCTACCAATTGGATATCAAAGGGTGCTATTGAAGGAGCATTGTGAGGCCATAAAGTGGTAAACGTTTCTTCTGAAATCAAGGAATATGCACACCCTGAATCTACTTTCATCTTGCATGGAACATCTTGTAACACAATCTCGGTGTAAATCTTCAGTCCCTATGAAGAGTTTTCCACTTTATACACATAGTCATTTGTATAAACACCCGTAGAGGTTTCATCATTCGGAACAACAATTGGAGCATTAATGGAGTGTGATTGCCATTGGTATTGTATTCACATTTGTAGACTGATCTTTAGTCTGACAGACTGTTTGTATGTGACCTCTACGTTTGCACGTGTGACAAACTGCATTTCTAAAACGATATGTATTACGCCTGTGTTTCCCGCCGCAGTTGTAACACTTCCCTGTAAATGGAACTGCGACATCAGTGTGTGGTATAAAGTCCTTTTATTTAACACTTACCTTTGCCACTTGATTTATATCCGGTGAATTAACTTTGCTGGAGGAAGATTGAATTTCTTTTGAATGAAGGTATGCAGCCTCATATGCTTCCACTTGTGCAGTAATAAAAGTTAAGTTCTGTTTGGCTAGAAGTCTCCTCTGCAGTGCTTCATCTTTTACTCCACACACTAGCCTGTCCCTAAGCAAGGATTCTATACCGGCATAGAAATTGCAATTTTCGGATAGCTTGCGCAGTTCTGCAATATATGATGCAATACTCTGACCCGGTTGTTAGTTTCGTCTATTGAAATGGAAACGCCTCACTGTTTTAGATGCAGTGGGTGAAAAATGATTTTTTTAACACGGCCAGTATTTCCTCATATAAATAGTCTTTTGGTTTAGCAGGAGATATAAATGAGCGGACAATATCAAAAGTCTTAGATCCAATAACACTCGGTAACACAGCTCTTTTCTGCACAGCATTGGCTACCTTATTAGCTTCTAGGAAAAAACGTTAACCTGTCAGCATAAGAGTCCCATGACGATAAATTAGCCACATAAAATTCCTCCATGTGTCCCAGAGAAGCCATGCTGGAGATATTTGTAGATGTGTCTCTAAAACACAAGTTCCGATTCTTCACTCGAGCTGATTTTACGTGTTTCTGCAGTGTCCATTCACTGAAATCCCATCCTCGTCTCCAATTTTGTGTATTTAAAATGAATTTGAAGCATAGACATGGACAGGCATTCACATGTATGTCATCCAGCCTGCCCACGCTGCAGGCTGTACTGTGGGCAGGCAGGAAGTGGTTAAAGAGCAGGTAAGAAACCATCTTTATCGGTTAACAAAAGTGAAGATGAAATACGGAGAGCACTAGTTTGTTTGCAAAGACGTGTATACTGTTTAACTTAAGCTATATAGTATATCCATTTTTACAGACCTCATAATAATTGCCAGTATTAATTACAGGCAAATGAAATACATTTCACAATGACATGCCTATATTTTAAAGAAGGGTTTTTCAAGGTCATGATGTGGGTTTTATATTCAGATTAAAGTTGTAATTTGGCCAGAAATAATAATCCTTTTCCAAGAACCTGGCTGATTATATGAGAACATACTATTTCTAGGAACTGTACTACTGCCATTTAAAGGCTGAATATATTGTATCAAAAAGACTACTGTAATCTAAATGCAAGGCTACCTCAGTTAGGCCCCTTTCACACTGGGGCGGTGCGGGCGCCGGCGGTAAAACGGCGCTATTTTTGGCTCCGCTTTACCGTCATTTTAGCGGCGCTATTTGGCCACTAGCGGGGTGGTTTTAACCCCCGCTAGCGGCCGAAAAAGGGTTAAAACCGCCTGCAAAGCACCGCTGCAGTGGCGCTTTGCCGGCAGTATAGCCGCGCTGCCCCATTGATTTCAATGGGCAGGAGCGGCGAAGGAGCGGTGTATACACTGCTCCTTCACCGCTCCAAAGATGCTGCTCGCAGGACTTTTTTCAGCGTCCTGCCAGTGCACCGCTCAAGTGTGAAAGCCCTCGGGGCTTTCACATTGGGGAGACTGCAACGGCTGTTTCAGGGCGCTTTGCAGGCGCTATTTTTAGCGCTGTAGCGCCTGCAAAGCGCCCCAGTGTGAAAGGGGTCTAAGTCACTCAGTATTATATAAGGTATCTTTTATCTTAAAGTGGAGTTCCACCAAAAAAAAAAAAAAATAAAAGTCAGCAGCTACAAATACTGCAGCTGCTGACTTTTAATATTAGGACACTTACCTGTCCAGGGCGCCCGCAATGTCCTCACCCGAAGGCGATCTGTCCCTTGGCTCCTGGGTGCATGCGCCAGCATCTTCAGTAAGGGAGTCAGGAAGTGAAGCTTTGTGTCTTCACGGCCTGGTTTCCTACTGTGCATGCGCGAGTCGCGCTGCGTGTCCTCACTGATTACTGCTGTCCTCTGGGACCTGTGTGTCTCCCAGAGGACAGTGGGGGGATGGAGGAGGGGCCAGACATGGCGTAGATTGCCGCGGGATCTGCGGCATTCTATCTGCGGACGTGGGAGCAAATACCTGTATTAGAACGGAAAAGCGGAAGCTCCATTTTTGGGTGGAACTCCACTTTAATATATAAAAAAGGAAAAATACCTTGCTCTCAGTGTAAATTAGAATAATAAAGCAAAATGCAGACAAAATACTTCTAATTATGATGATATGTAAATCAATATTCAGGGATGCAAACTAAGAAATGTCTTGATAATGAGACACAAATGCAAACATAAGTATAAGAATTAGGTGCACAGTCCTTTTAAATCATAGCACACAGTTAATAATAATTATAGTGACGTCCTTTGTGAAAAAGACTGACGATAAATTACTCAAGAACAAATAGGAGAGCAACAAGTAGTTAAAAAGATCTGTGGGGCAGCCAGCTAAGAAAGCTAAATCCTCCAAAAGCAGCACAGATGAAACACTATAAACAATTCCTGCATGGATTATTTATAGATACATAGTATAACAATGTTGATTAACATATAAATACAGATCAATATTATGACTAGTCCATTGTGATGTTAACCACAAATGCCAGCAATCCAAGAATTAAATATAGTGCTCCATCACACTCCCCCTGCTTACCAGAGAAATAGACCCCAGATTCACGAAGTCAAGAGTTACATAGTTAGTAAGGTTGAAAAAACACACAAGTCCATCTGGTTCAACCAATAAAAGGGGAAAAAATCATACAATCCCATATACACAATCCTATACCCACAGTTGATCCAGAGGAAGGCAAAAAAATCCACAGCAAAGCATTATCCAACTTTACCTATAAATGTTAGTATCCAGTTATACAGGTATTATGCATATTAAGGAAATAATCCAGGCCTTTTTTAAAGCAATGTACTGAGTTGGACAGAACCACCTCTTGAGGGAGTCTATTCCACATTTTCACAGCTCTTACTGTGAAGAAACCTTTCCGTATTTGGAGATTAAATCTACCCTGTGATGACTTTAAAGTGAATAACTCAACACCAAGTGAATAACTCCTGTCAATTGCCAGATAGCTTTCAAATGGGAACTGTCAGATCCCCTGTTCACCACCTTTTATCTAGACACTATAGCAACAGCCCCAGGACAACATCCAGCTCACACCAATAATGCCTCCAATTCAGGTACCTCTTTAGACCTCTTGATTATGTTATCATCAACATATGCTATTATTATCACCACAACAACATTGATGCCAAAGAATTGCGTCATAAACCTCATAATTATGTCAAATTGAAGGGGTGAATTATGCTAAGTGGGCAGGGTTTCTCCTTGAGAGGACAAGAGGTATAGCATGGGGGCCTACAGTTTATGATCACACTCATTTTGGAAATGCTCTTATGTTTGATTTGACATAATTCCTGTGTTCAAGCGCTGTTGGCCTCTTGAATCTGGGGTAAATTTCTCCGATAAGCAAAAGGAGTATGCTTATGGTGGTGTAGTACTGGATTTTATTGTTATACTTTGTGTTTGAGCACTTTTTCACAATAGGGTGTCACTATAATTATTATCAACTGTGTGCTATGATTTAAAGGGACCGCACACCTAATTCTTGTGTTTATCTTTTACCTGAACATGAATTTGGTGCGACAAAGTTACATAAGGATAAGGATTTTCACAGTCTTTTTACCCACAATATATGCTTTAATTACTGTTCCACAAGCGAGAGTCTAATGCCGCGTACACACGGTCGGACTTTTCAGCTACAAAAGTCCAACGGACGCTGACGGACTAAAGCTGGCTGGTAATCCGATCGTGTGTGGGCTTCTCCGGACTTTCAACGTACTTTTTTAGCCTCAAATCCGACGTACTTTAGATTTGAAACATGCTTCAAATCTTTACGTCGTAACTACGACGGACCCCGAAGTCCGCTCGTCTGTATGCTAGTCCTACGGACAAAAAAACGACGCATGCTCATAAGCAAAAACTAAACGGAAGCACTCGGTCTAGTAAAACTAGTGTTCGTATTGTAGGTAGCACATTCATCACGCTGCAAAATCTGTGATCGTGAATGCAGCGCATTTTATTTCTTTTTTACGAATGCTCTAAAGAACGAAGGTGTTTTGCTGTTCATATTCAGAGTTCTCCCAAACTGATTTCTGGATTCTTTTTCTCTTTGATCTCATGAATGATATAGTATGCTTTTTAAAAACAATGTTTCCATACTAATAATACTTTTTACCTTTTTTTTTTATTTTTTTTTTTTTAGGTTTGTAAAGTTACCACAAAGAACCCATTATTCTAGTTTTGTTTTTCTAGTGATTATTTTTTATTTTTTAGATAAAGTTAACCCAAAGCACCGTTTTTGGTTATGTAGATTTTTTTATTTTCAAGACTTACCACTCGAACATTATTAACATTAGTAATGTATTTTTGGTGTGTTTTTTCAAACTCAATGAGATTGTTGTCCCTTGTTAATTTAACATTGTGTGTAAAATCAATGATTTAAAAGAAAACACATAAAGTCTTTTGCTAAACTCAAAAAAGATCCATTTATTCATGGTCAAAATAAAATAAAGAGGAAGTCAACGCTGGAAAAAGTCGGTGTACAAGAAAATTGGGATCTTGAGGAGTCCATATAAGAGGGAGCACAATCTGGTCCAAGAATCCCAGAGATCAACAGCACCAGCAGATGATATAGATGTCCCCAGACTGTGGTCCTACAACAGCCTGCGTCTTCTGTCAGACCAGACTGAACCCAGGTCATCACTTTCTTCTCTTCCCTGCAGCCTTTCCTCCACGCTGCCCTGCAGCCTTCCCTGCAGCCTTCCCTGTAGCCTTCTTTGGAGGCTGTGGCTGTGGTGTTTCAGTTGTGGCAGGAGGAGGAGGAGGAGGGGGGGCTGCCTCATGTAGTTGGGTGTTTCGGGTTAGCGTGCCCTGCAGCCCCTTCTGGATAGTTTCCCCAAATAGGCGCTCGCAAATGAGACGCTGCTCCCAATCCATTTGAAGAAGCCTGCTGGCTAAGTAGCAGCCATAGGACTCTTCTGCTTCGGGGGGGCTGCTCAAAAAACGGGTGGCCTCTTGCATGAGGCACAGGGATGCCTCCTGTGTGACCGTCCCCTTCCTGGCCCTTTTTTTGGGAAGGTGGAGGGGAAGCACTTGGGATTGGGTCATGCTCCTACTGGGCCCAGCCACCTCACTTGGCCCAGCCACCTCACTGGGACCAGCCACCTCCTGCCTGACACTGGGCCCAGCCTCCTCCAGGATGATGGAGAATCCGGCCTCCTCCAGGCTGTCCATGGGCCCGGTCTCCTCCTGCCTGCCACTTTCCCCACATTCCTCCTGGATGGACTCATCCTGTGTATAAAAAAAGGACATAGTTTTATTGATTTATTTGGGGTTCATCAATGACACACAATTTGCTTCTCATGACTAGCAAATTCAATGTGAATACATCTCTTTAATAAAAGAGTCTAATCAGACACCCTAATTTTTTATAGCAGGTGCCAAACATATTTAGCCACTCCTGTCAATTGATATGTATACACAATTTTGAGTGCAAAATTATTTTAGACAATTATAACATCCAGTTAACATCATTAATATTAGTACAGTAAATATTTGTTAATATAATTTACCTGACTCCAG